>OZ007571.1:11452159-11812159 GCA_963931925.1 Onchidella celtica | reverse complement strand
CACAAAGGATCTGTTTTATGTGTTTATGAAAGCTGTTTCTCACCCTTGTCATAAAGGGGACGTGACGGCAGGAAAAAATGATGAAATCAAAGACTCAATCTCCTGTCCGTGCCGGGAAAAGGAACGAAACAAAAAACAAGCCACCTTTGTCCTTCACTCTTCTGAAAGAAAATGTGTTAAAGTGGAAAAAAAGGGGGGGGGGAAACATATGACGTCATTCAGCCAGTTATATTTAGTTTTTCCTTCTCGCTCTTTTTTTCTAACAACCAGAAAACTTGTTTAAGCTGTCTACAGGGATCTACTGTCAACTTCTTGAAACATACATGATACATATCTACTAAGATGTGATAGGTCTAGACAAGTGCTGATCAACCTTTTTTTAACCCAACTTTAATTTTTCCAGAGAACGTGCTCTCCACCACAACCAGGACAAAATTAGTATGTAATGTATAGCCCCAAACTGAGGTCCCATGTCCCACCAAAATATTGCCACACCCCACCTTGAGAAACGCTCACTGGTCTCGTCTCTAGAAAGTGTGAGTGATCTCTACCGACAAGATACCCAAGGTATGCAGATGTCGCATATGAGTCTACACTGGATAGCCGAAGTCATGATCATGAAAAATTTGGTAATATTTATTTCTCATAGTGCTGGTGATGATACAGTTTTTTGATTTTGAGTTTATTTTGTTTCCTTCTGCTTTTTTTACTGGAGTTTAACCACCCTCACAGACTCGTATGGACTCGCCAAGAAACTTAGGGTTTCTCCAGGTACCATTGAGAAAAAAAAATGAGAGAAATTTATATTAGCTACGATGATAGCTTTTCCCCTCGTTTCTAGCTGCGAATATTCCCACGATGAAAACAACAAGTGATAAAATCGCAGATGATCCTCCAGCCATACAGAGCAAGTTTCTCCCCGTTACCACTTTACAAAAACATTATTGTAAAAACATCTACAACTCCGTATGCCATTCATGAAAGCGGTTACACGTGGATGGCAAACTCTCTCGTTGTGGCAACAAAAGACCAAACACACACACAAAAACAACGTTCCAGCCACGTCTGCCTTTCTCCAGTCTCATTTAAATACAAAAAAAAAAACAACCCCACCATTGCCAGAGTAATCAAAATAAGTGATTTATGGATCCCCGGGATTAAACACCCATTCCCCCCTCCCATCCCCACCTGCCTGTCTTACAAGCACTGTCTCCCTGCCCAAGGGATCACCAACCCTTTCAGGAGACACAAGGGTTCTCCGGAGAATGTGCTGAGACAAGGTTCAGGAGGGAGATTACCACAGAAGGGCCCTTATGTTCTGGCGCTGTACCGTCCACTAGTTTTATTATCATTTTTTTTTTTTCATTTAGTGTAAGGAGGAAGCCACGTCACGTTCCTAGAACAGGTTTGAGTTTCCGGAGCAATTGGGATCTGCAGCTGTTGGTGTTTCCAGTGAGAGAGAATTGTTCTAAGAGAACAGAGAGAGGAGACAAGGGGACAAAGGAATAGAACACAGACAGCGTCATAATAGGAAGGTAAACGGAACTGCAACGGTGCGGAAAGAAGGAGGAACTCAAGAGGTACACAGAGGGAGAGAGAGAGTTCGGGGGGGGGGGGGGGGAGAGAGAGAGAGAGAGAGAGAGAGAGAGAGAGAGGGAGAGAGAGAGATATAAGATATAAAATATTTCATTGGTTCTCCAGCATACACCTGATGACAGAATGCTGTCGGAATTCAGACCTAACCTTTCTATAACACATCACAAATTTTTTTTTAATTTCTTTTTAATCGTAAGATTGTCTAAGATAGAAAGTTCCCCGCCTTATCCGTGGTGTTGAATTTTTTTGACTGTAGAACCAAAAAAATTAAAAGAAACCAAAAGAATCATACTTCCAGATTACTTCTGACACCAAATCTCGTTTCTTTCTCAAGCAAGGAAAGCAAATGAAAGAAACAAAACGCGTTAGTGGCAAAAGCAGATTGATAGTAAAATCTCGTATTTCCTATTTCTTATAGACAATTAGTCCACCTGTTGTAAACTTGCCGTATTTATGGCCCGCAGCAACGATTTGAAATACAACCAACCACAAAATTTCAGTAGCAAAATCAGGGGTGGAGAGGCGAGTAGAAAAACAACAGGTTGTCTCATAATATACACGCTGGCAACTGAATCGGTAACTAGGACAATCATGTTCCATGTAAATTGTGTTTATATCGCTGTATGTGGCCGATTTTGTCTGTAGTGAAACTGTGTGTTTCAGATCAATCCAAACCCTAACTGGTACGGGGGGGGGGGGGGTTGGGGGGGATGAGGGGGGGGGGAGTGTAGATGACATTAACAATGAGAAAGATTTCATTCATTATTGTATTTCCTACAGATTTATGATACAGGCAGAAACATTTGAAGTTTCTCTACCAACCAGCAGATAAGTAGTGGTTGTGTTCTGATCCATGTAAACATGGATAGGCAGAGAGGGGAGAGAGGGAGAGGGGAAAGAGAGAGAGAGAGAGGGAGAGAGAGACGGATACAGAAGGTGAAACAGACAGACGGGCATACACAGAGTGAGACAAGCAGACAGGGAAACACACTGACACACACACACACACAGAGTGAGAGAGAGAGAGAGAGAGAGAGCATACTAGACAGAGAGAGAGAGAGAGAGAGAGCGTACTAGACAGAGAGAGAGAGAGAGAGAGAGCATGCTAGACAGAGAGAGAGAGATACATAAACAGAACTAGTGAGAGAAACAGACAAACACACAGAGAGTCACACACACACACACACATATGTATACACTACAGAAGAATTCTAAAGTATCTTGGAGAGAGCAGAGGCTGCAACAACATTTTTGAAAATCTAAAAACTAGTAAAGTTTATATTGGACTAAAAAAAGAAATCAAGCTCTCTACTGCCGCATTGTTGTACTCACCCTGCATAGCAGGTAAAACGTCCAAGTTAGTGTTTGATGTATCAATTATTTCTCTCTTACTGTAGTCACTGAATGTTCGTACGCAACGCCTGACAGCACAATTTGCACAGACTGACACAGATATAGATTGTAACAATGTAACGTGTTGAGCACTTATCGACACTCTCCGTTTACTCAGCGGCTTTGCCCTCACAGCTTGCGAGTACAAGTGACCTTTTTTGGGTCAAATAGAGTTGCCGAAACCTGGAGAGGTCCAGATGTCCTTGCCAGCAGGGAGATTCTCCAGCAAACAAAGTTCAATTCCTGGTGGGTTCACAATCTTTGTTCGTATTCTACAGTCGCTGATTTCAATGGTCCGATTGTTTTGGCAATCAACAAAAGGTTCATGGCCTGATAAAAACTTGGGACAGAAGTATTTCTTGTAATACCTGAATATATTTTTTATGTCGGGTAACGTAAAACGTAAAATCCTGAATTTGAAATAGACCCAAACAAATAATTTGACGATGGTCTAATTTCCAGTCTTCCATGAAATGTTCGTTTTCCATAAGCTAACCATATCAACAGTTCAGAATTTTCGCTCTTCAGCGTTTGACATTAGAATTCATATTGGGATAGTTTAGATCTCACAGCACCAACTCACGCGTGTTTGTGTCCCAAACTGGATGATTTTGTCAAGAAAATAATGCTAATAGAACTCAGAAAAGTTTCTGAACTCTAAAACGTTTTGACAACTACTGCTGGAAGTCGATGTATTTTAGAAATCACAATAAAAATGGCAATTTTATCGATTTTAGAACCGTGGAACTTGCATTGTTAGAATTGTTAGAAAATCAACCAGTTTTCAAGAAACGCTAGATTATTCTTGAAATGCTTTGCAATGTTTAAATTGGCGATTTGCCGGGAGCTGACCTTTTTTTAAACAATAAAGTAACGCGGTAACGTTTGTAATCTGATGTCACTTTCAAGGTACAAAAATTAAAGTAGTACTTTATACCAAACCAATGTCTTTGTCAGTTATGTTCAAAGTTTTTCAAAATCCAAATTTCATTAAATGCACAGTCCGTTCTTCTTAAGCTGTCCTGCAAATTGGAACTCAGAGAATTTCTTGTCTAACGAAGTGAACTGAACAAACAATGCATCGAGGAAATGTCTGAGGTTGAGTTAAATGCGTCATGAATGTGATCCCGTCACGCTATCACAGGACAAAGAACAATATGCAGAACGCCACATTCAATATAACATCCTAATTTGTCTGAACAAACTAATAACCGGGCGGCATCTTTTTCATGGACAATTCACGGATGTGCCGTTGCGAAGATGCTAAAAACTTACCGTTCAAAGACGTAAAATATCCATCATAACTGGACCAAGATTTTGACACCACATCGTAGTTTCCACCATACGTCATGAACATGTATTTACAACACAACAAACTTCATTTTTATCCATTCAATACATTATACTTTGTTTGAAGAAAAGCTCACGTCTGTCGCTTATAAGCTAATCCTTTGGAAATTGCAGGTCTATACATGCATTATGAAATAATTCCCTCACTCCTTTCCATTTTTGATCAAGGTTCATAGAACTGAAAAAGTAACTGAAAATGTATTTTTCCCAGGGCAAGACCTTTTTTTTTTTTTTAATTAAGCTGCGCCATAATGTTGTATTGTGGGACGTCGTAAGAAAGTACATTTTCCCTGTCATCTAAACTGCACAACTCGCTTTTTAGTAATTCCCCTCTGCGCCATACTGTTTAAAGGCTTACGCGGAATCTCTCCAACATCCAAGATGTTACATCAGTTATTTAATTGGAAATGTGTAGTCTGTTTACTTGTAACCCCTACCCTACGTTTTTTCCGTAGAGTGGGGTGTTACTTTCAATGAGTAATGAAACCATTATTATTAAGATTCTGATCATCAACACATTTTTTTTGTCATTATCTTCCCTTTTATTTGAAATTTCTATTGAACCCAAACGAACCAGATAAAATCACTTTCTTGTTAAGTCTCACAGAAAACATAAAATGTCAAATATCACAAGTTCCACTGCAAATCAAGCTAATGTTACATATGTCGCTATACACTGTCAGGACTGAAATAATTATAACATGTGACGGTAACTCAATAAAATGTGAGGGAATTAATTTTTTTTTTATTGCGCTCTAAGTTTTAAGTGTCGCCATGTATCCTAAGCTGGACTTAATATGATACCTGTTCGAATACATACTTAGAAATTACTTATGGGTATTTTATCACTGTCATTAACCCTTTACTTGCCAAGGCTGAAAAGTTATGATTTTCATATTCTTGTCACTTTTAGAAAACTATGATTCCTGCAGCCGTTCGTAGTCGTAAATATTATTTTGAATAGTAGAAGATATTACTTTTCAACAAAATACTTTGGCTTTTCCATAAATTTACAAGCTACATTACAATTGACAGTTCGCAAGTCCGCATGGCTGGCAATGAAAGGGCTAAGCTTAATAATAATAATAATAATAATAATAATAAACAATTAATGTCACCTTGCACACCTGGGCTCTTTCATTCAAAGTGTCCTGCAAATAGTTGATTTGTTCAGAAATATCGCATAAAGCAAAATTAATACAACTCACGGGTGATTTTCTGCACTATTATTCGGCACTTCAATCTCAGAGCCGGGAAATTCTGAAAGTTCAGGATTAGACTGTCCAGAGTTCAGTCCCGTAAGTGGCACTCACCTGTTGGAGAGCACGGGAGAGTGTCTCCTCGATAAACACCCTCACCAGCAAATGTCACACGAGCAGATTCCTATAAACAAAAGAAAGCGAGCGGCACTATGAAACCGCGCGCACTCACGCGCTGGAACCATTCCTAGACCTGTGTATTCTGCAGTGTCGGATGTGGGTAGCAAGGTGGCGTTAGTGAGTGTACAGACGGGAGACTTGGTGGTGTCAGGAAGTTCTAGCTTACATGTGAAAACCCGGGCGTTGTGTTGCTAACATCCGACTCTTCATTGACATCAGAAGTATGACATAATGTCAGCTGGTGGATAATGACGAGAAGAAGGAAAGAGGAGCTGTAAAAAGGGAGACACAGAGGCTTATAACAGTCAGTGGTACAGGAGGGAGTGATGATAAGAGCCATTATCGTTTCAGTTGTTGTTGTTGTTGAAACACAAATTGGTAAAAGAAAAGGGGACGGGGTGTCTATTTACTTACGACATCGCTTCCATAGTAGATGTTTTGATAGAGCACACATTCTTTTTGTAGTCTGAACTTCTCGATCGCGTAGATTTTCACTTGAGTTTTGAGATGTTGAGTCTGGAGAAATCACGTCCTCACGGTAACGGCCTATTGTGTGTTTTGGACGCAGCAAGATGATAGACGGAATAGAACAAAATGGATGCCACACCGGGAGGCCCCACCCGGGAAGCCCCACCGCGAGCCTCCCACCCCCCCCTCCCACCAACCATCCGCAAAGTTTCAGGTGGAACTGGTAACGAAAGAAGAAGACAGAAACTGTGTTTCAGAACTTTCACACTGGGTGTCTTTGGGTTGTGGAATTGTGTGTCAGGGAGAGTGAGTGTGGGGGGGGGGGTGGACAGAAGAAGAGAGAGGGAGGTGGACAGAAGAAGAGAGAGAGGGAGAGAAAGAGAAAGAGAGAGGGGGAGGGAGAGAAAGAGAGAGGGGGAGAGAGGGAGAAAGAGAGTGAGGGAGAGAGAGAGACGAAGCGACAGAGAGAGAGGGAGATAGAGAGAGAGAGAGGGTATGAACACTCAGGTTTTTACATAAGCAGTTTAAGCCATAGAAAGACTCATACAAGTTGTAGTTCTTATAATATTAATAACACTAGCTGAAATGCCCTGCGCTGCCCAGGATAAATCTGATTATGAGTTTCAGTTGTGGATGATTAGAATAGATCTGCTTCACCTTGCCTTCTAGGTTTATTTCGTTGTTATTGCAATTTCTTTGTTTTTAGACGAGTCTTACCACACTCTCATTGCACGACAATGGCCCTACGCACCGATTAGCACTGGAGAAGAAAACTTGTCATGAAATGGCAATAGTTTGCATATTGTACAGCGTGTTTATTAGTGAACGCAGCGCCAGAAGTGATGACGTCACCGGCTCATGCGTTTATGAAAAAGGAATCAGAGGCGATCGGTCAGCTACACAAAGCGAAACTTAAAAAAATACTTCCCCACCATTTCAAGTGACCAAACCTAAAAAAGAACCTTCTGGAAGCCAAAAGAAAGACACCTGTAAAAGTGAAGGCCGAGCTGTCTCAGCGACCACAGATCTTGTTCGAAATCCAGTTGTTTTGTCAATGATGAAGTACCCGGGATTGTCCCGGATAAATCTGTGAACCCATCGTTTTAATTTCTCTCTCTCTCTCTCTCTCTCTCTCTCTCTCTCTCTCTCTCTCTCTCTCTCTCCCTATCTCTCTCTCTCAGTTTTCGGTCTAGGAAGCTTCCCATAATCTACAATTTTACTTCAGATTGCATGGGCACCAGAGCACTGTGCACTCATTTCTGGTAGGGAACTTGCGCGCGGCAATGAATGCGTATTTATATTGTTTCCTGTGCGGTGGGCATTACAGGAAGCCCAAACAAAGATCATTGTAGTTCACCTTTTTACTTTTTATTGAAAATACCTGAGACTTGAATCAACACAATACGTCGATACAAAAGCGATTGGACTGGATCAGATGTGAGTACTTCATTGTTATTGTTCTGGTTGTCTTTTGGTTTGTGGTGGGCGGGGTGGAGGGGTGGTCTCCTTACAGAAAGGCACCTGCACGATTATGATGTCAGAATGACGGGGCGACATGGAGGTACCAGACCGTAGTGGGTCAAGCCTGGGTCAGATTCTGTGTGGAGGGGGCGGTGATGCGGTTGATTGAAGGGGCACGGAGTGGCTATGGTGAGGAGTAAAAATTTAGGTCTAGAGATCGGGAGGTGGAGAAAAAGAAACTCGAGATGATTTGGGTAGGAGATTCCTCAGAGATGGCGGGGTGGAGGGAGGATCGGAGAGAGGGAAGAAATGAAGATCTTCAAGATATTCCGGTAGTTCAGGAGGAGAGATTAACATTATCTTTTCTTGCACAGTCTCAAGATGGACGGACGGAAGATTTGACAATATCAACTGTGTGGATTGGTAAACTTGCCTTGGCCAGACACATGACGCCCAGAGTTTGTCTACTGCCTTGAGTCAAAACATTGCAGAGTGTATTAGTGGATAATCTCTCTCTCTCTCTCTCTTTGCGTTAGCTTTTTCAATAAAAATATTTCCAAACAGACGGACCTTTATTTCTTGGCAAATCTCGTTTGTTTACATAATGTGTGATGCTGTTGCTCGGAGCTCGCCATGAATGAAGCTATATTTGTGTAATCTTATTTTAGAAACACAAAACTCCTTTGAAACTTACTTTGTTTATTGCCCTTCGTCAGCAAATAATTAATATGTGAACTATTATCAGCTGTGTTATAAATCCTGTTAACGTTTGTATGTTGTACAGCCAATAGAATGTTTGTAACGTTTGCCTATCGTGGAGAGAAATTAGGGCCGAGTGCGTGACGTGTGATTGAACCATGGGAACTACATCAATGGTCGAGTTTCATGTGAGGGGTCACAGGGTGCACGAGTGTTTCCTACATTGCTAAGGTTTATTCCTTATCGCTGCATGTATCAGGCACGCTTGCGTATATGTCCTTTCTAAAACCTGAGCGTTCTTATGCCTCCTTTTCTGAAATCAGTTTAAGTTCTTTCCCAGTTGTATTTAAATTGTTTGCCATGGGTGTTCTTTTCCTACATGCATGTCTGTTTACTTTCACACCATCGTAAAACGTTCGAAATAAAGCCACAAAATTTAACATGAAAGTAAAACGTGGAACAAAATAAAAACAAACAACAAAACTATTGTAAGTTGTAAAGGCCTGGGCAGAAGCAAACACCATGACAGTATACAATAAACTCCAGAAGGATTTACATTTTTGTGGACCCATTCAAGCTTTCTCGCAGGTCCAGCTGGTACACCACAGATGGGCTGTAGCGTTTCAAAATAGTATGTCACATCTGGTTCAAGGACTTCATTGAGGAATACCACGATAGATTTGGTGAGTCTGTCTGTTTGCGTGTCTGTCATTAATTCCATGCAATTGTAAACTATTACAACTATTCCCAGAAAACAGAATATTACGACTAAAGATAAAGTAATACATGTACATCGCTCACAAAGGTCATCCTGGAATATGCAACAAAACATCCATCTGACAAAGATTCGATTTGATGCAATCTTAAAAGTATGGTGCATCCCCTCCCCCAACCTCTCTCCCCCCCCCCCCCCAAAAAGCCGATAACCTTCTCCGGCACATCTTGCAAAGAATAGTCTGCGTGGTTGGAATAATCACAGAAAGTGCAAAAGAATTTTTTAGAGCAAGTAAAGGTAGTTTTTGTTTTTTCTTGTTTGTTTTGTGCATGCCATACAATTCAACATACGGACATCAGCAAAGAAGCAGGGAACTATAAATAGATCTGAGCTAACCACAGGATAGACCAAGCAAAGGCCAGGCATATCCGCCGACGCTGATGTTCAAGACCCTAGATTTTGATATTAATTTGCTACAATGCAAACCACTATTTGACCAAGACCTTGTATACTGTGGTGGATCAAAGTTAAAAATTTAGCTTTTTTTAAGGCTAGCAGTGCAAAGATGCATGTCTGTGTCTGCGACGGTTTTGATACAGTCTTAAATTTGCTTTGAATCATCTGGCCAGATAGATTTGTTTCAATCTCACAAGTGCCCAACATCCTTTTTAACTCTACAACACCGAGGTCAAGCAGGTTTGACTTAGTGCGCTATGGGACAAAGGAACTGATAAAAAAAGCGAGAGAAAACGTATGAGTCAGAAAGGCATCTCTCTGATATGCAAATTGGTAATTAAAGTTTGGGAAAGAGGGATTTCAGAGCGAAACAAAAACGTGTTTATCCTCAGCTCTGCCTACATCCTGAGTCTGATCATGCAGTTTTCCACTCGGTTCAACGATTTCTCACAGATTGGATCTCACGTATACGATAATTAAATCTGCCATGAAGTGACATGCTTAGTTTTCAAATTTTGTTCAAGAGCATTTCCAAAAGTTTCGAGTTAACAGTTTGCAGCAAAATTTTACGATCCACTTACATGCAGCAAATGTTCCACTCCAGGTAAGAGAGGATCTCATCATTACCTGCAATGAGTCTCTGCCTCCCCCCCCCCCCCAGTTCCCCCCCTCCCCTTTTTCTAGGCTTCACGTTATGTTCATTGGCTGATATTTTTCCATAATATTTTTTTTTTCCATGATAAATGTAGTTATGACAAACGTTTTTTCCAGCATGTCAAAACAAACGTACATTTATCTGTTGTCATCTCTACAAAATGTTGCTAGATGGAAAAGGAAACTAATAGGTTTCTGTGGAAGAAAGGGCGCCGGATTTGTGCTTGAAAACAGTAGTTTCTAGGGGTTAAATGGCTCTCAAAAATCCCATGTGGGTGGCAGGTGAAGCCAGGTTAAAAACATTTGACACCCAGGCTAAATCTTCTCTCTCTTTCTCACATACATAATTATTATACACACACTCACGCATATCCATATATATACACGCACTCTTTCTCTCTCTCTCTCTCACCCCCTCCTCCTACTCCCCCCCCCCCCCTCTTTCTATGTCTCTCTTCCATCACATTTGATATAAATTGTGTTTTTCCAAAACAGAAAAAAACAAATGCCCGAGGAACGTGGCTTGTATTTGAACTTGACAACTCAGATTAGAAACCCTGTACTATATAGCAGGCAAATTAGGTTTTTACCACAGAGAAAATTCTGGAATAGAAACCATCCTACCGCTGCACAAACATTCACCAGCATACATATTGACAAAATATCGATTCCCACCCCGCCTTCCCCGCCCACAACACAGCATTAGTTCCTGTCTCCCCACCACTGAAAGACAAACAATTTAAAACTTACAGAAATGAAAACAATTTGTTACGTCCCTTTGTTTCCACGATATCCCCTCGTTCAAGAGGAAAACGGTGAAAACCAATCAAGAAAGAAAGAAAATGATCTAATTCAGGTATCATGTTTGTTCGCTCACAATTGCCCACACAGTCAGTCCTTCTTTCTATCTGCTTGTTTGCTTTGTTCTTCTCCGACCACCCTCATTCCCCCAGGATGCATCCAACTTGTCATTACTCTCATTAACCCCCTATGTCCCGGGAGTAGAAGAGAAATATATTTTGCCATACGACTGAAATACATGTACATTTTCAATGCAGCCTCAACGTCAACGTCTTGTTGAGCCCTCAAATCCACATAATGTCCGAAGAACATTCAAAGTGATATAGGTTGTGGTTCTGCGAGGTCTCTTTGCTCAAATTATTTCACATTTCTATGCTTCAAACTGTCTCATTCATGTCACTTTCGGCATCAGAGGGTTAAATTTAAAAACAACGTCAGGTTGCCTGTCCGTGTGTCTATCTGTCTGGTTTCTAGAATGGTTGTCGAATTTCCGCCCCAGAAGAAAAACAACAAACAAAACAAAAACCAAATATTAAGAGGGAAAGGTAAGAAAAATTATTATTGCTTCAATCCAGTTGTCAGATTATTCAGCTCAGTCTCTTGTATGACACTGCAGGACCCAAGTGTTGGGGGTTTGATGTTCGTTATGTCAGGACACTGCAGGACCCAAGTGTTGGGAGTTTGATGTTCGTTATGTCAGGACACTACAGGACCCAAGTGTTGGGAGTTTGATGTTCGTTGTGTCAGGACACTGCAGGACCCAAGTGTTGGGAGTTTGATGTCAGTTATGTCAGGACACTGCAGGACCCAAGTGTTGGGAGTTTGATGTTCGTTATGTCAGGACACTGCAGGACCCAAGTGTTGGGAGTTTGATGTTCGTTATGTCAGGACACTGCAGGACCCAAGTGTTGGGAGTTTGATGTTCGTTATGTCAGGACACTGCAGGACCCAAGTGTTGGGAGTTTGATGTTCGTTATGTCAGGACACTGCAGGACCCAAGTGTTGGGAGTTTGATGTTCGTTGCGTCAGGACACTGCAGGACCCAAGTGTTGGGAGTTTGATGTTCGTTATGTCAGGACACTGCAGGACCCAAGTGTTGGGAGTTTGATGTTCTTTGTGTCAGGACACTGCAGGACCCAAGTGTTGGGAGTTTGATGTTCGTTATGTCAGGACACTACAGGACCCAAGTGTTGGGAGTTTGATGTTCGTTGTGTCAGGACACTGCAGGACCCAAGTGTTGGGAGTTTGATGTCAGTTATGTCAGGACACGGCAGGACCCAAGTGTTGGGGGTTTGCTGTTCGTTATGTCAGGACACTGCAGGACCCATCTTCAACAAATCCTTTCAAAACCATTACATACCAAACATTTGGAGATTGTCAAAAATCTTACCTGTCCCCAAAAAACCAAAAATATCTGAAATGAACGACCTTCGCCCAGTTGCATTAACTTCCATTATCTTTAAATGCTTTGAAAAACTTGTTTTAACTGAACTAACGAAGGAGGTCAAACAAAATCTCGATCCTTTGCAATTTGCAAAGAAAGAAAACAGGAACACAGAAGACGCCTTATTGTTTTTATTGCATAACATCTACAGTCATTTAGACACTGGTAAAACCTGTGTTCGTGTGCTCCTAGTCGATTTTTCGTCTGCGTTTAACACCATACAACCGCACTTAATGTTTCAAAAGCTTACCAACCTACACGTGAGTTCTTTTTTAAAGAGCTGGATCTTCGAATTTCTAACACAGAGAAGCCAGTTTGTGGATATAAACAACACATTTTCCAAATTACTCACAACAAACACAGGAGCGCCACAAGGCTGCGTGCTGTCACCTGCCTTGTATACATTGTATACAAATGATTTCACTGTGACACACAACAACGTTTACCTTCTTAAATTTGCCGACGACTCTGCTATTTTAGGCCTTTTACCTAACTCTGGCCACGAATATTCTAACATTGTACAATCCTTTCATTGTTGGTGTAATAACAACTATCTTCTACTGAATGTTAAGAAAACAAAAGAGCTTGTTTTTGACTTTAGGAAAAATAACAACGATCCTGTTTGCCCTCTTACTATCAACAATGAAGAGGTTGAAATTGTCACAGAGGCCAAATATCTTGGCATTACTATTGATTCATTGCTTAACTGGCATGCGCATGTAACATATGTATACAAGAAAGCCAACCAGCGCATGTATTTCCTCGGAAAGCTCCGCTTTTTAAAAGTTAGCAAAAGCATTCTGAAAATATTTTACACCATGGCTATTCAGAGTGTTTTGATGTATGGAGTTGTCTGTTGGGGAGGAAACATCTTACAAAAAGATAAAAATAAGATCAATAATTTAATTAAAAAAGCATCCAAAATTTGTATCTGTGATCTGCCATATTTTGATGAACTGTACACTGGTGCTTGTATTAAAAAAGCTAATATTATTATAAATGACCCCCAACATCCCCTGAACAAGGAATATATAAGATCTGTAAGAAGTTTAAGGCTGTTGTCAAAGAAAACTAAAACTGAGCGCTACTTTAAATCGTTTATTCCATCATCAACTAGGATGTTACAATAATGTCGTCATCTTGATCGTAATCTGTGCACAGTTGAATTATGTCCTGCGTGTCAGGTCAATGTGTTTTAGTTAGGGAAGCATATTGTGTGCACTGTTAATTTTGTTAATTTAGTTAATTTATCAGTGTGTGTGTATATATATGTGTGTGTGCGCGCTATGTATCATACTTTCTGCTTCTGTAACTGTATTGTTATGTATTCAATGATCAAAACAAATTTCCTTGTACAAGGACGAATAAAATTTATCTTATCTTATCTTATCTTATCTTATCTTATCTTAGGGGTTTGATGTTCGTTATGTCAGGACACTGCAGGACCCAAGTGCTAGGGGTTTGATGTTCGTTATGTCAGGACACCGCAGGGCTCAGGTATTGGAGGTTTGATGTTGGTTAGGTCCACTTATAAGCTCTTAGAACTCCTCATAAGAAACAGAATAATTTTTGTATTTGTCCTGTAATAATCTCCATGTGTCATGTTTCTCATGTCCGGCTGGGCAGTGGTTATTTTACTGATCAAGATCTGTTATAGTCACACTGGCCAATTTAGCCATTCTCTATTGAGTGTGTAGAGATTCAAACTGCCAAATGATTTTAACTTTCTTACGTGTCGAAACCGTGTGTTATTTTTCGATTTTCTAAGAATCAACGTGGTTGTTATTTCCCATATGCCAAAATTTGCCTATGTCTGTCTGTCTGTCTGTTTATCTGTCGGTCTGTCTGTCTGTCTGTCTACCTACCTACCTACCTACCTACCTACCTATCTATCTAGCTATCTATCTATCTATCTATCTATCTATCTATCTATCCATCCATCTATCTATCCGCACGGTCGTCCACCCCGCCGTCTGCCTGTCTTATAATAGCTAAAACATCACCAATGATGTTTCCTTGGATCCCTTGTGGTCAATCTGAAGCTGCTCCCGCCATTCTATTAATCTGCCTGTCCAGTCGACCTGTCGGTCTGTGTGTCCAGTAGCTTATCCACCTCTGCTGTGGCCTCTCCAAATCTATATTACATCTCCATTTCTGTGACAACTTCATTCCTCAACTCCAATTGAAAAAAAAAAAAAACCACACGAAAGCCTTGGACTCTCCACTGCCCGCTCAATCTTTCTCTCCCTCCAAGACGGACGTGAGGAAAAAAAAAAAAAAAAGGCGCGTCTTCTGTTGAGTGACAAAAACATTCAATAAGGAACCATGCACGTGGTGAAAGGTGGGGGGGGGGGGGGGAGGCGAGCTTTTAGCGTTCACATCTGACTTTTTCTTGACAATTTTTTTTGGGGACATAGTCTGTCCATCTTTTCCAAGAGAAGAGCTGCCTTGAAGTGACAGCCTCTGAACTCCTGCTGGCTACATGTAACAGTTTAATACCCAACTGCGGCTGTGTTGTGCAACGCAGCACTTGGAGGAGGAATGACTTACGGAATTATAAAAAAAAAAAAAAGAAATTTACGTTTCTGGGGGCTAAATAATCATATAATAATGGAGCTTGGGCCCAACTTTGTTCCCGCAAAGGATTTTTTACTACGCAACGTAGAGAAATGAAACTTGGCACATGTATATAAAATGTATAAAGCCTGTACGTGTCGTGCTCATTTTTTACCGAAACTCTTTACTTTTTCCAGAAATTCAGTTATAATTATCAGTTATCAATTCATGATTGCGAATACGACGTGATAGTGTACTTCCGTCAATTTCGTCATTTCCGCCACTTACCTGAAATGTAAACTCTCGAACTGAGTTCACTTGAGATCCAACCACGCCAAGAAAATTTTGATACCAAGTATAATGTTATACAGATGAGGTGAGTGCCATTCATTCATACCAAGAAAACTGTGTAGAAACATTTATAGTGTGCTTCAAGCTCGAAATGAAATATTTTTATTATAGATCTCGGAATGTCAGTCATGCCAAGAAAACTTTGTCGAAAGGCTAGGCCTCTCACTCCTCGAACTCTAGATCTAGAGCTAATGCTTAAAGAAAGGAAAATGTAATAATAATATAAAAAAAAGAATCACGGGATTTTGAACAAGATCTACTGCCGCTCACACAGCTCGGATTTGCGTGAAATTTTACATGTGCCTGCCCTGCGACCCGCAAAAGGTTCTTTTTTAGATTTGGAGTCTTGAAAAGGTGGGGAAGTATTTTTTGAGTTTGCTTTATGACGCTAATTGTCTACTTTTGATCCTCCTATCTATCTATTAATAGCCAATTTTTTTGTGGATGACCCAAAGTGTCTCGACATCAATGAATGTCTTTGTGCTGATTCCTTTCGGTCTGGAATGCTGTGTTTAACCATTCGAAGAATGGGGCAATTACTTGTAATAATAATAATAATAATAAAAGCATCCTGAAGTAGTGACAAGTATCTTTATTCAGCTCACCAAAATAAGTCACTTTATCACTGTTTTACGCTCGAATCAGATTCTCGTATCAAGGTTACTAGAATAATTTATTACCAAGACATGCACACAGCCAAACATATGTACACAAATCATGTACACAAAAGTCAGGCAGATCCTCACACACGTATGCATAATTATACATGTGGCGATTGACTTGCAAGTTTTTCTCCGCAAACTCCCCCCTTTTTATTGGTCCTAAAGAAACTAAATGTTCACGATTGATAGAGCTCATTTCAAATTAGGTGTTGGTAAAGAAAAATGTTTACTTAATTATGTTGGGTTTTTAACATCTTTTTTATTTTAATTATCTCAGCGAATGTATGGCTGCTGTCAACGTTTTAAGCCAACGGAACCAGAATAGAAGGCCGCCAATAGCCATTAGCATGTGACATATCGCTTACCTTCTTGTTCGTTCCAACTTAACTTTTTGCACTACTGAGAAATTCGACATCAGAAGTTTGTGGCTTTAGTACGTGTATCATGATAGGAAGTTAGAATAAATGAGAACTGGGAAAATAGCTTGATTAGTGCTACAAACGTGTCAAGGTGTGCATTTGTTATACTTCTTCAACAGTTTTACTGGATAGATAGACATGTTTACCCCGGGGTGGAAACTGTGTTCAATCTCGCCAGCAGACTTTTGGCAGTGGGAATTCAGCATTCCAAAACGCCCGTTATGACACAGTTACGTTAGTCAAAAAAACAAAAACAAAAAAAACAAAACTTCAGCCTTTTCCTGGAAGGTGAGCACTTTTTTGTAAGATACTTTTTCACATTTGATGTTGTTGTTGTTGTTTCTCGTCTTTGTTGTTTTCCATTCATTCATCAAATGCAGAGGAAGTCAACAGAAATGATGTGAAAAGTCTTGAATGCTGAAATAAACAATTCTTAACATTAAATTTCTTTGAAAAAGTCGACTGTTTCTATCGCACAATTTTAAAAATATTTTTCCCGCTTTCACTGGTAGTTTGGCTAACTTTTTTTCCCACGGCTTTTGCAACCTCAGTTCTTATTTGTATTTCCATTTTCTGAACCAGGGATCTTTTAGTGTGTAGACGAGGTGTAACAATTGTACACTTTGAAACCTGTTGGAAATGCGTCGTGGCACTTAACAAGTTGTTTCCAATTTATTCTAAATCATTATCATAATTATAAAGCCACAAACGTTTAACATCGAATCTATCAGTTGTGCCAAGAGTAGACTTAAAACAGCTTTGTCAATTCGCATAACAATGCTTTAAAGATGATGTACCTTAAAAAGCAGGCTATGGTTGTAAGTACGTACGCACCCAAAAACGTTTTGTGCTAGGGGTGCGTACGTATACGTACACATCCCTAGCCGCGCCTTTAGCCTCAACCCAAATCTTATCGAATCCCTAACCCCGCCCCTTTCCCTTTCGTCCAAAAAAGTGAAGAAAAACAAAAAGGAAATATCAAGAATAATTAATTAAGATTGCTAGAAATATTTCGAGAGGAGCTCGCTAGCTCTAGATTCACTAAAGACTTTGAAATACTATCCCTAGCGCAAAAAAACAAACTTGGGCGACGTACGGACTTCTAATAACAATCTAAAAACTATAGCACCTTCAATCATGAGACTTTTCTGTGAAAAAGTGTATGGGCATTAAAATGTTTCTCGAACATTGCACGTTGCCATTCAGGTCCTTGTTCACGCGGTTTCATTCGTTTCATGGTACAACTGAAGCAACACTGTCTTGCATTAATGCATTGGTTCATATTTACTAGTCGGACAAAGGGTTGCCAGACAGGTTACTAATCAGGACATTTTGGTATAACATGTGAGCCAGGAGGGCTCATAGACATCCTCTCTAAAGCTGCATCGCCCGGGTTTATGTTCTGTGTAGGGAAATGGCATCGGGCTGATCCAGTTATTACTTAATTCACTGTGAGGACAGAATTTTCTTCCCAAACTGCCTTGCAGGTCTGTGTGTCATTAGGTTGTTTCTGTCAGTCTGTAATTGTATTTTGCTAGAGTGAGGAGGTGGCAGACAAAGGTTGAATAACGGAGTAACAGAAGAGTAGTGATGGGAATACAATCTGAGAAAGAGAGAGGGGAGAGAGAGAGAAAGACAGAGAGGGAGAGAAAGAAAGAGAGAGAGAGAAAGAAAGACAGAAAGAGAGAGAGAAAGACAGAGAAAGAGAGAAAGACAGAGAGGGAGAGAAAGAAAGAGAAAGAGAGAGAACGACATAGAGGGAGAAAGACAGAGAGAGAGAGAGAGAAAGACAGAGAAAGACAGAGAGGGATAGAAAGAGAGAGAGAGAGAACGAAGGAGAGAAAGACAGAGAGGGATAGAAAGAGAGAGAGAGAAAGAGAGAGAGAGAGAGAAAGACAGAGAGAGAAAGACAGAGCGGGATAGTAAGAGAGAGAACGAGAGAGGGAAAGGCAAAGAAATGGAGAGAAAGAGAGGAGAGAGAGAGAGAGAGAGAAAGCTCTTTCTTTTTCTAGATGTTCAACCCATGGCAGTCTAACCTTCAGTTTTCTATAATTTGTTCAGTTCGGTTAATACCCTTTTCTGTGCATACTTCTCTCCCCTTGCTGCTGACGTAAGAAACGAAAACGAAACGTGCAAAAGGTGATAAAGGAAAAATTGAAATTTTAACAAATGCCTGACGCCTGCCTAAACATGAAGGGGTGGGATGGCTGTGGGTAGGGGTGTTGCAAAGCTTACAAGAATAAAAAGTATGATTGTGACAGACAAACAGGCCACGAAACAAAATACATGGATAATTTGAAACACACACAAGCATTATAAAGAGGCACGAAAAGACGATCTGAGCAGGAATTTGAAATAAAAGTTAAATAATCAGAAAATAAAGAGCGTCCAAATAAACTGGATAGGATGGCAGATTTGCACAGAGTGTGGGAGGGTAAGGGAGCGAGTAAGTGAATGTCTGTGGGTGTGTGTAAAAGAGAGAGAGAGAGAGAGAGAGAGGTAGAGAGAGAGAGAGAAATTGCTTAAAAATATGAAAACGCTTCAATTCGAAAGCATCCTCGATGTTTACAAAGCCCCTCCTTTGGCGATGAATCCATCATCTACAGCCTTGATTGGCATAGCTTGGACCCGGGACTTGGGGATGTAGAGAATTAAGGAGGTAGAGAGAAGGTGAAACTGACACACAAGTAGCCCAACTCTCCATGCAATCCGGTGTTGTGACGTGACGAAAGTTTCTCTTCATTCCTACAGATCTGTGATGGGAAACACTGGCCTGGCAGGTTTTTTGGGTGTTCAACTGGGATAAAATGATTAGGTCAGGTTGACACGGTATAGTGGAATCTGGAGATAGAGAGCGGGAGGACAAAGATGTGGGTGGACCGGAAGAAGAAAAGAGAATTAAAATAATATAGTGTGCAGAAATGAGAGAAAACAAAGGAATGACTGAAAAAAAAAACGGGAAATAAGAAGGAACGAAAGAAAGACAGAAGGTGAGAACAGCAGGTCAGACACATGTCAGCATGGGACAAGAACAGATGGTGAGACACTCCAGTATGCTACAAGAACAGAAGATGAGACACGTCAGCATGGGACAAGAACAGAAGATGAGACACGTCAGCATGGGACAAGAACAGAAGATGAGACACGTCAGCATGGGACAAGAACAGAAGATGAGACACGTCAGCATGGGACAAGAACAGAAGATGAGACACGTCAGCATGGGACAAGAACAGAAGATGAGACACGTCAGCATGGGACAAGAACAGAAGATGAGACACGTCAGCATGGGACAAGAACAGAAGATGAGACACGTCAGCATGGGACAAGAACAGAAGATGAGACACGTCAGCATGGGACAAGAACAGAAGATGAGACACGTCAGCATGGGACAAGAACAGAAGATGAGACACGTCAGCATGGGACAAGAACAGAAGATGAGACACGTCAGCATGGGACAAGAACAGAAGATGAGACACATCATCATTGGGACAAGAAGATGAGGACGGCAACACTGGACAAGGACAGAAGATGAACACTACAGCATGGGACAAGAACAGAAGATGACACATGTCAGCATGGGACAAGGACAGAAGGTGAGACAGTCCATCATGGGACAAGAACAGAAGGTGAGACACATCAGCACAGGACAGGAACAGAAGGTGGGGCACTTCAACATGGGACAAGAACAGAAGGTGGACACATCAGCACAGGACAAGAACAGAAGGTGAGACACTTCAGAATAGGACAAGAACAGGAAGTGAGGACTGAGGCAAGGGACAAGGACAGAGATGAGGAAAAAGTGAGAATCTAAAGAGAGATACAGTCTTAAAGTTCACACAATCATGTCAAGGTCATCACAATCACACATTGTTGAGGAACGTTGAGTCTATTTGCAAGATGAGTTCATTCTGTCCGCTCTATTAGAAACACGAATGGGTTTTCACGCAGGTGTATTGGCTGTCTGCCTTCTTTTCTTTTCTGTTGCCAATTCAGGGGCGTGCTCAACCAGGGAGGGTTGAGACAATGATGCGGTCCTTCATCGAACTAGGTCACACTATTCACTCCATGGGAACACTGACATTGTCCAGCCTCGGTTTCCTTCGACGAGCAAAGGAGTTGTTGGGAGTACTTCTGGGGGGGGGGGGGTTGCGCTGTTTAGCTCTGGAGTCACAAAAGGCTTTAAAATACGTGCCCCTGGCGCAAAAAAATTGGGGGACGTACGTATAGATTTCACCTTCGAAGTAAAATAGACGTAGATCCAGTGGTTCAGCGGAGGTAACCTATTCGATTTAATTGCCTGTTGAGACGGGTCTAAGTCATTCAATTAACAATTGCTGTAAACACCCGTGATATATCGGCAGACAAAGAAATAGTAGTGCAAGGCGCAAGTGCGACGGTCAGGAAGAAATTACCATCCTATTCCCAATCCCAAATCTACATGGATTATCAAATCTGTACTCAACCCTAAATCTTGTCAGTAAAGTAGGCGTACCAATCATCTCTAAGATAACCAGAGATAGAAATCCTACAGTAGTCTCAAATACCATCCACGCCAGAGTGTTGTATTGGCTTGAATGTTAGCACTCTGGATGCAGATCTTTGTAGAGATGGACGTGGATATTCATGGAACTTCCCTTTTCCCCACAAATACCCCCCCCCCCCCCAAGATTAAGACTACATTTTCTTTGAGAGAAAAAGAGGGAGAAAATAGGGGTGGAGGAGAGAGGGACATTAAGGGATAAAGAGAAGGAAGCAGAATGACAGAAGAATTGAGACAGAGACATTAAAAAAAAGGATGGAGAGAAAGACAGAAAGGGGGGGGGGCGGAGAGAGAGAGAAAGGGGAAAACAGAAGGAAAGAGAAGAAAGAGATCAAAAGTGAGGGAGACACACAAACCCGCCAGGTTACAATGAATAAAATACCCTGCATCAGTTTCTTCATGAACTCCTCCGTTCTAGCGCACGATTTTATCAAGACCAAAAACTAGATATACATGACGTGGCGTCAGCTTTATTCAGTCCAGGCCAGTCTGACCCCAATCTGACAGGCCAATTGTTCATAACATATCGGTTTTATAACATTTTTTATACGGTGATACCCCGAGAATTATAGCCAGCACAGACCGATCCTTAAGTTTAGGCTACGATGACATTTACTAAGTTGTTTTGTATTAAATCTCCACACGGTCAGGCTGGCTTATGTTTAATTTCGTCAGGAATCTCTCAGCAACAGAGAAAATACGGATAATCTTAGTTAAGACGTTAAACAATGACGCTTTTTGTTCCCACAACATAGTGATGATGATGATGGAGATGATGGTGTAGTGATGATGATGATGACGGTAATGATGATGATAATGGTATGGTGACGATGTTGACGGTGATAATGATGGTGATGGTGCAATGATGATGGTAATGATGCTGATGATGAAAGCGACCACGACGGCGACGATGATGATGATGATGGCGATGATGATTATGATAATGATAAGGTGATCAAATATATATATATATATATTATATATATATATATATATATTTGATCACCTTATCATCTTAGATATATATATATATCTAGTCACAAGAAGTTTCAGGATAAAACAAAGTGTTTGGAAAACATGAGCCATCTACGTGTGTGTGTAAGGGGGAGGGGCCGGTGTGTCTGGGTATGTGGGTGTTTGACAAGACCGACAGAGCAAACGTATCCATAAAGCACACGTGCGTCACTGTGGCTACATTTATCCCATATCCCCACCCCCTCGAACGCTTTTCATACTCTTGGCTCTACCCCCCCCCCTTTTTTTCCCCTGTACAAGCGACCGCCATTTAAATGTTGAATGACCACGACAAAAGCCTTGATATTTTGAAGTATTTTGGTCACTCACTATTCTGACTGTTTCCATGGCAATGTTTAGCCTGCGCTGCATTTAATTTTTAATAATATGATCTTACAAGCTATTTAGTTGACGTAAATAAAACCAGACTTTTTAAAAAAACTTCATTATCTTAGCCGTACGGACGATTTCCACAGCCCCACACTACCGCCATAGGGGGGGGGGGGCGCTCAGTAGGTTTTCCCGGGGCGATGGGCATTGAGCCTACAGACAAGTGGTGGGGCATATTTTATCTGTATATCCACCCTTGTTCCTGTACCCTCTTAAAACACATGCACACCAAAAGGTCAGGCTGATTTTTGCATAGATGTTCATTAAATTCTTCAGAGGAATGACATCTCTCCCTCCCCCCCCCTCCCACACCCCCTCCTCCTGACGGGTGTGTGGCAGAATCAGAGACACTGATCAGCGGTCCAGCCACAAATAGCAACACTGGCAATGGCTTTTCTCGTATCACGACCTGGAAGACGTTAACACTGCTCAATAACTTTTCATCCAATGGTCTCAAATTAACGAAGTGATCGAGCAGAATTATTTTGCTTTGTTTCAATAATAACGATTTAAAAAAAAAAAATCGCAAATTTAATTTTTTTAAAATTCTAAGTTGAACATTTGAACAATGGATTTTAAAGCCTGTAATGAGCCTGAATGTGTAGACGTATGTAGATCGATATCTATGCCGATGTCTACTTCACAACTATCATGCGTGCTTTGAGGTCGATGTGTTAATCTCTGCTGTCTACAAAACGTCCCAAATATGGGACAAAAGAAGCAAAATTTATGCAGACAGAAATGTGGTTGATGTTGAAAGAAATTGTCATGGAAATGAAAAACGAAGGTAAGTAGAAGCTTCAGTGTGCTGTTTTATTGTTTAATAACAAACCAACAGGCGCTGTATCTCTTCTTCATTATATAATCATCATCATCATTATCATTATCATCCTTCACCCTCTCTCTTTCCTCTCTCTCCCTCTCTCTTTCCTCTCTCTCCCTCTCTCCCTCTCTCTTTCTCTCTCAACTATTCCTGAACTAAAAAGTTTCAATCATTTAATGTACGAAGGGTGCCTTGCGGGCGTAAGTATGGACTGTATATGTCGGGTTTTTTTTATTCGAGAGCTTCTTTTATTTTTCTCCCGAATTTCTGAAAACACATTTCACGAGCCTTCTAATTTCGTGAAGTCGGGATGTAAAGTTATTATTGACATCCACTTGAAAATCTTAGAATGAGGAGTTGGCTACACGTATTCTTATTTCTTTCTTGCCGGCTTCAACTTGGTATTGTGTAAAACTGCACTCTATGAACTATGTCCAGACAGTCGTCAGTCTCTCACCCAACCTGATTCTTCATACTAGTACTTGCACTTGTAGTTGCAATCAACAGCAGTTGAAAATAATAGGCACCGAACTACTCAGCACCTTTTATGTGTAGCATGGGAGTGTTAGGCGCCCACCTACAAGCGTCTCCTATACGCTCGCGCATAATATTCAGTATCCTGTATGGGGTCGACCTCAGTCATTTTTTCGGTCTTTTGGGATGAAATGCTCACCTTAACCAGACTACCAGTCACGTTGCATTGTTCAACATTTACATTGTTTTGTTTCGTTGATTTATGAGTTTTTAAACGAAGCTCCAAATCCATCTAAATCACCATTTAGATTGTTGTTCGGGGAGCGTAGACTAATGACAAAGCCAAAAATAATTTTAATAGAGAAAATACTAAATTATGTTCACTGTTCAGCTAAGCCTTCTTTGTAAAATACTATGCTCCCCTAACAACAGCTGCTACTATACTCGAAGTCAACAGTTTTCTTTCATTTTTCTAAAAAAAACATCAAAACATGACTGGGGCAATTACGTTATGATCATGACGATTTGCTAACCGAACTATCAGAGAATACAGGCGAAAGAAAAAAAAAAACAACGAAGGTCCGGCTCTATCGGAGTTCGTAAATGAAATAGACATAGTGCTGCAGCGTACGTAAATTGTTCCTTCAATGGCCTGCCAAGACGGATCTAGGTCATTCAGTTGACAACTGATGTAAACACCCGCGACATATCGGAAGATAAAAACACTAGTACACAGGACAGATGCGACATGCTGTCTTGTTGCATTGTGTTTTAATGTTCATGTTCCTATTGTCTTTGCAATGTGCCCATGTCTCGCATGTATGCGCGTTCCCAATTAATTCGCACAGATTTGAAAAAATCAGACGCCGCTGTAACGTAATAAAGGCGCTTGTGAGCGCCTAACCTATTGCTGAAATACAGGACGATTGCTCCCCATGACATAAAATGACTGAGCTGATACCCTGGGTTGCAATTTTATGTCAACATCAGATTTATGACTGCTCAGATGGTATGGGCATGTGACAAGATCAGATGGGGTCTCTAAGACCATACTACAAGGAACAGTGCAGGGGAAGAGAAGACGAGGCAGACCGAGGAAGAAATGGGCAGATAACATTGCGGAATGGACCAAGATGAGCTTTCCTGCAACCCAGACACTCGCCCACGACCGCCACAAATGGAACCAGCTGGTGCAACGTTCATCACTGCAGCGCCCCTACGACCCCGGCGGGTTATGTGATCGGTGACCAGTGACCAGAATGACAAGACAAGGATCAAAGTCAAACAATATCATGTAAGGTTAAAATTTCAAGCACTTTTCTTCCCCCCCCCCCCTCCAAACCTTCTCCTCCTCCTCTCTTTTCTCCACCCACCAAAACAAGCCGCAACGTCAGACTGGGCAGCCAGCGAAATAAATGTTAGTTTTTAAATAAAACCTAAAATATTGATGCAACAAGTCAAAAGCCATGCTATGGAGAAATTGTTGAGGGAAAAACCAATTCTGGCACGTTTGACAACCCACACTACATTCCTGCTTTAATCCCACGTAGATCTGTGCAGGATTTCTGTAACATTGGTAGGATTGCTGTAGGGCGGATTTCCTACATCAAACTGACTCGTCAGATTTACATAGGGCTGCTGGCTGGGCACTGGCCGCTGTCCTCGTAAGGGAATCCCACAGGGCAGCTTGACCTGGCTTCTCTCAACAACCACGAACTGGCTTAGCTGGAGTGTTGGGTCTGTGTTTCTGGTGATGGCAAATCAGTACAGCTGGGACAGGCAACACACACACAAACATAGCTGTCACTTAGTTTTCATCTGCTTCAGGGCAAGGGGCACGTGATAAATAGAATTCCAACACTATCTCCAGAAGGATTACCGAATTCGGTTATCTCCAGAAAACACACTTAAGCCTTTTAAAGGGTAAGGGTGGGGAAAGATAATGAATAGCAAACATAAAAATATGAGATAGGAAATATGACTATACTTGAACGGAAGAAATTGCTATCCTCTCCAATCCCAAATCTACATGTATTCATGTGTTATCAAACCTGCACTTAACTCCTAGCCTGTAAACGAATCCGTCATCTCAAGATGACCAGTTATAGAAGTCCTACAGTGACCTATAATTTACCACCCACACCAGAGTTTTGTTAATTGGCTTGAATGTTAACATTTTGGACGCAGGTCTTTGTAGAGATGGGCATGAATACTCATAGAGCGTCAAAGTGTGCAAAGTGTGAAAAGTCAGAAAAAAAATTCTGGCATGTTCGGGATCTAAGATCGGTGTATATAACATGGCATCGCTGCTTTGACAAAAAGCGACGTTAACGTCAAATGTATGGTTTCGGACATTTTTATTTCTAAACCACTCTGCTGAGGGCTGTCAGGCCATTAATCTGACAAAATGATGTTGTTGAAAAGTTCATATTGTTTAGAGATATAAATTAAGCAAATGACGTAAACCTCAAGACTCTTGGTGCAGAGATGTTTTTGACATTGATGTCTTCAATGTTCGCGCCAGACAAACTGACTGCTGCAGCTACAGGGTTTCCACAAATTGAAGTGAACTGTTTGTACCATACTTATTGCTTATTCACGTTGGTGTCCAACATCAAAGCTTGTTAATTAATGTTTAATGTTGCCTTTTCACTACCACCCCAAAATCCGGATTATGTCTACTCCTCCATCCATCTATCTATCCACATATCCGTCCTTCCCTCCCTCCCTCCCTCCATCCACCCATACATCCATCCATCTATCCATTCATTCATCCATCATTCCATCCACATATCCATCCATCCATCCATTCACTCAACCATCCATCCATCCAGCCATCCACATATCCGTCCATCCATCCCTCCACATATCCGTCCATCCACCCATCAACCCATCCATTCACCTATCCACCCATCCATTCATCCACATATCCATCCATCCATCCCTCCATATATCCGTCCATGCACCCATCAACCCATCCATCCACATATCCAGCCATCCAACTCTGGCTGAAGAAAATAATGCAGATTCAGTAACTCAGTGGGTGAAACGAAAAAAAAATCTGCAGGTGAATATGAAGCTAGAAGGACAGACAGACAGACAAAGAGAACGACAGACTACTGAACATGAACAGCGAACGAGAGATTCTCGACAGTTAAATGTTATGAAACTCTTTTGAACGTTTTCTTAGCCCGGGTATCCAAACAACTTCAGCCCCCACTGCCGTGAAATACAGTTTGGGAAACTTAACATACAATGCATGTCTAAAGCTCTACTTACATAAAATAAACACGATTTGTCAGAGCGAGTAATAAACAAGGTAAGGAACAGCCGTTTCATGTCTCCGAGTTCGTCACAAGTGTAAGAAAACTAAGGTTGGCGGAGTCACAGTGACTCAAGACAGGTTTGCCTTTCTTTTGTCACTAATATTTCTGCCAGCTGACTGAAGACTTTGTTAAATAATTCGATGGGACTAGTGAGAGAGACAGAGGTTTTCGTATATTAACTTCATAGACGTAAGAGCAAGCTGGTCAAGAGATAGACGTGTTTATCTATTTATGTTTTATTTATCTGATTAATCATTAATTGTCTATTCTTTTACTTATTTTGCCTATTAGTTAACTATTTATTTACCTTTTTATGAATTTACTTATTCATTTATTCATCTATTTGTATTCGACATAAAATTTAGGGAGTCATGCACACAATGGTTACAGTCCAAATCGCATTTCAATGAGACCCTCCCCCCCCCTCCCCCCCGCCCCCGAAGAAAAAACAAAACCAGAAACACTCCATAGTCCATCGCAAAATTTAAGCCGTTTTACTTCGAAATGAAAATGATGAGCTTTCAAGTCATTTCCAGTCACATAGAATTTTCACAAAATGTCTTTATTTAAAAGGTACAGTATTGTGTAATTCTTCTTAAAATGGATTAATTTGGTCGGTTGACTTTGCACATTGATTTCTGACGCAAAAAAAATATATTAAAAAAAATATATATATATATAAAAGAAGTATGAAGTGAGTGAGTTCTGAGGATCTTCTAAATACGCCTGGAGTTTCTTACCGTAGCTTGAATGTAAATCAATATTATGTGTACATTCCACTGAAGTTTAGCTTGTGATCGATCAGCTGAAGTCCTCTCCGTTAAACTGAACGTCATTTTATCACTGTCTTGTTGTTTCACGATCCACATCCACAGACATACACATGCATACCCGCACACACATACATACATACATAATACACATAAACACACATACACGTACCCCCGGCCCTACCCACCCATACAAAAGAAAAAATCATCCTCGCCTACGTTTGTAATGATAATGTCTGGGGTTTTCTATTGTTTCGTTAGTGTATTTTTTTTTTCTCATAGTTTATTAAATTTTATTTATTTTCTTTCTCTCCACATTTTATTATCATTATTTTTTTTTAGTTTATATTATCGTAAAATTCTCTGCTTTCAGTCTCTTTTTGGTAAAATTTTAATCTGTTTTGGTTATGTCATTTAAGTGTGTTTTTTGTCCTACCCATAACAGAGACATCACCTCGCAGTGCGGGACGGAATTTGAAATTACCAGCAATAGGTTGATAAAAAAATCTTACTGCTCCATCTGAGAGTACATTAGCGCCTCCAACATACCAAGCCCCGTTAATTTTCTTCATTTCAAATTCTAAAAGAAAAACGAATGACAATGATCCCAATAACGGACGCATTCTTGAACTGATATTATTTGGTCTGGAAAAAGGCAAAAAATGCCGTCTCGTCTATTTCCGACTTCCGGTTTGTCTAAATCAGTATCCGGGGCCAATAATATTGAGTGCATTGTCCCGGGGACCGGTCAGCAGCGAAATAAAATGTGGCATATTTTTCACAAATTGAAATTTAGAAAAACGTATGTGAATCTTGAAATGTTTGACCTGTTCTTCCACATCCGCCACAGAGGCTACGTTTTTGTTCAGGGGCGTATCATTTAGTAAGTCCTCTTTCTGAGATCAGCGTTTATTGAGCATTCTTAATGAGCTGATCGTTTATTAAGTATTTTTTTCAGAACCGATCGTTTACTGAGTCCTCTTTTTGAGTCGATCAATTACTAAGTCCTGTTACTGAGCTGACCGTTTACCTAGTTCTCATTCTGAGCTAATCGTTATTATGCTGGTTCACTATGTCCTTTTCTGAGTTGATCGTTTGCTGAGTCCCTTTTCTGAGTTGATCGTTTACTAGTTGCTCTTTCTGAGTTGATAATTGACTTTTTTTTGTCTCGATGTCTGCTTTGTTCACCAATCCATGCATGTTCCTGCAGTATTGGAGGTCTTTGGGAATAGCAGAAATCAAACATACAAACAAACAAGCAAAAAAAACACACAAAAAACGCCCATAATCTGATAATCTGACGCTCCTCCCCAGCCCACTAAAAGGCATTAAACAGCAACTTACTGGTTTTGGAACAGTTTTAAACTATTCACGGCGGGCAGCAGTAATAGATGCTGATCCAACCTGAGCTGTAAAACCACAGAACTATTACTATGGCGGTAGTTACGCCGTTGACGTCAGAATGCCAAAAACATTTTCTTGGTCACTTGTATCTCCTAAACTGATTTTTACATTGAGCTTAATATTTCTTTGGGTAAGCAATGGTGAACAAGCCTCCAGATCAGAGAAACGTGTTCAACACTAGTTGCAAATTAGCGTAATAAATTAGCGAAATTTATTATTCTGTCCTCCTCCCCCCCCCCCCCCACCTTCTTCTTTTTCCCGATAATTTCCATATTTTTACTCTAGTTCCACGTGCACATACCGATGATATTTCACATAATTATTCAAGTTTGCTTCCAAAATCAATACAACAACAGTCATGTTGTAAGCAAAAACATAATTCACGAGAATTTAAAGTTAACTTTATTTTTATTTCAACATTTGAACGAGAGCCGAATGGCTGTACCATCGGTGGCATCGTGATCAGCGTCCAGGCAGCCAGAAGGAACACTTGCCCACCACATGGCCCTGTTCAGCGTACCTCATACACACCATGTTGGAGACACAGCCACACTCGCCATCAGCCGGCCCGCCTGGTGTACATTCTTGATGATAGCCACTGTATTGTTGGCATAAGCCTTTGAAACCCTCAGTGGCGCTGTCGCTGAGGGGAAATGATGGACAGAAAACAGTCAGGTAGCAAACAAAAGCCACTTTATGACAACAAAATGTAACCAGTTCAGGACGAATGTTCTTTAGTAATTTATTGTATTAAAACAACTGAATAAACAAACAAAAACAAAAATTAACTTAAGACAGAGATCTGATAGTGTTGATTGGCAAATAGCTACTATCAGTGAAAGAGTAATGGCTTATGGACGTGTTATTATATTTAGATTTACTAAAAGTGTGGTCTGACGTTTTTGTTCTTCTCCGTCAAATGTTAACTTCGAAGCCTATAAAATTTCACAGTAATTACAAGGCAGACAGCAATGATCTAGCACGTCACTGGGATTTAGAATGAAATATCAGGAGTTTATTGCATAAAACATTGACTATTGTGGGGTAGCTGACAACGATCTAATCTCCAATCGTCGCAGTTGCGTTTTATGTGTGGGACAAAGTCCAGACAAGAATTACAGGCTTAAGCTTTATGTTTGTACAGTGCTGTGAAGATGCATTATCAGAAATCCTTTTATCTCGCCATAATGCATTTTTTAAACAATAATAACTATAATTATATCAATACAAGTAGGGAGTACAATATGATGTACGTCCACAGCTTTAGTCAGGCAACTTTTTCATGTTCTGAGGTTAACAACGGGACGCAGTATGCTCGAGCCGCACTTTAGTTATAAAATCATCCGTAGAGAGCACTAACTAGTCTAAAACGGGATTCTTCCGGAATGAATTTTTGTAGATGTTAAAGGGACTTTGATCAGACAATGAACTATGGCCATCAGTTGTTTCGGAAACCCTGCTGTTTGTCTTGGCAGCAAGATTTAGTAGAGTACATTAAACTAACCTGGAGGTCACAGCACAGCATTCTCCTTGGCCACAGTCTGTCGTCTCGTCATTACATGCCTTGCCTACAGCTCCCAGTGACACATTCACATACAGAACCAACGCCAAACAACACACAAGCACAGTTTTCGCCATAATTCTGACTGAACCAGAGGTTCGCACGTCTATCTTGCTGGATTTCATAAAACTGTTTTGTGAAGAGGCAAACTTAAAACTAGTTTAGTCGTTTGTTATCTTCTCACTACTGCAAATTGCAGGTCTTCAAACTTGGCAGGACTGGACTCTTGTCGTCACTGCCTTCCTCTTATTTAAAATAGATTCAACGAGAAAAGCCCCCAACCCCTTATTTTTTGGGGTTCAATGGAATTGTTTTCCTTAAATTTCCTGGAACAGAAAAAGTAGACTTAGATTGACAGCGAAATGGTTTGAAATCCAGTGTATATTTTTCCAGATGTTTTGCTAAGAAAAAAGGAATAAGCTCTGGTGTAGTGACAGACTTGAACTGGTTTTGAAATCGTTATTGTTTGTGTTTTCCTTCTATTTTCTACTGATTTTGTTTCAATGCTATTTGCTTGACATTAAAATTTGTACAAAAAACAGTATGACGAGGGCAGTAACATCAACCTGAAGCAGATTTGGGTGTGAACAATTGTTGTCTATAGCGCCAGAAAATTCTGAAGACAAAACAATGTCTGGTGAACACGTCGTTTCATCGCTCTTACCAAGTGGAAGTAAAAACCAAAACCAAAAATAAAACACACAAAATGAGGATAATATGAAAGTCTGACAATCTCCGATACGTCTTTTTCCTAATTCTACTGGGCAACACGTATATGTTCCAGGATGTATGAAACTCAGAAGACCACTGGTGCAGGCATGCTCTTATCAGTGGTAAACAAGACTATCGAAATTGCCTCTCGCCTCTCGTCCTGTTTACACAGCTTGACAAGTCATGGAACTATGGAAAACGTTAGTAAGTTTCACAAGCTCCAGTTTATGAAAGTACAATGTGTGTGTGTTTGTGTGTGTGTGTGTGTGGGTATGTGTGTGTGGGTATGTGTGGGTATGTGTGTGTAGTGTGTGGGTGTGTGTGGGTGTGTGGGGTGTGGGTGTGTGGGCATGGGCGTGTGTGTGGGGGGTGTGGGGTATGTGGTTGTGTGTGTGGGTGGGTGGGTGTGGGTGGGTGTGTTTGTTGAGTATATAATTTGTATGTTTGCAGTGAGTGATAAGACATAACGAATCCAAAGTTGTAGACAGGTAATGACTGTAAGCTAAGACATGTGCAATACCTGTTGTTTTGTGATAGAATAATAAAAATTTCAGAATAACACCAGTCCCAGTTTTTGCAAAAAAAAGAAGAACATTAATTATAAGGCCATGTACTTTATAAAAAATTATACTCCTTCCAGTACTGTACATGTACTATCAAGGAACCCTTAAAGACAGCATAGATAACATACAACACATTGCACGTATGCAGCCATTCATGCTATCTGTGGAAGTCAGTGGTTCGGCTAACGCTGAGAAACAAGATTCATTCCTTGCCCTTTTTAATGTTAGAATTTTCAGATCATTTTCATGTGAATCGATATTGTCCCTGGGTTTTATGTTCACTCTGTGATAGATACATTCTTCAAATTATCGGTGTATTCTTATAGCGGTGTACACTAACTTGTCGCCGTGGGCCATGATATTTGTAGTTCAAACCCCAATGCATTGACCAATCCAGACTTTGCGCTGCTGAGTGCCAATCGGGGGCCGAAGTGTCAGAAAAGGTGTGCACGTGCTGGCCATGTGAAGAAAATAGTCCAGATCTTACAGTAGGTGGCTGTTGTTTTCGCGATTAAGGGCGGGGTTTTTCATTCAGATCCATGGCATATTATGTTGGACCAAAATGATCAACAATACTGAATAAAATGCACAACATTCTCTACTCCGTACAACTCAGCTCTGCTAGGCAGCTGAAGTTTGGGAAATAATGTGCACAGACTGGACCATAAAATTATGGCATATTATGGCACAAAATCCTTACTCCACAGAGACCTGCATTTAAATAGAGAGTATAGGGAAGTCTAGAGCCGAAATACTTGTTCCTCGCGCCTGTTATCTTCCTCTGGATATCTTCTGAAATCCCACTCCCCTATGAGTTTCAAAGTTTATTGGTGGTATCTATAAAGGATGTCAAGCTAGAAAAAAAAATGAAACTGAGCGCAGCGGGTGGTCGAGTTGGAAGTCTAAGTGGGTCGGTACTGGGGGAGTTAATGCAGTAAAAGAAGTGCACACACCCTCAACCCTCAGAGGAATTTTTTGCACAGGTGAGTGCACAACAAACACATTCGTAAGTACATGACCTAAGATATTGGTTTTTCTTCTGCACAGGTTATGTTTAGCTCTCAGTTCAGTGTGCCTGTGAATCATTCGACCAAACTTTATGCTGAGGACGACATGAAGGTGCCATCAGCTGTTTTGTTGATAAGTTTTCTTGTTAGGTCTGTCATCACACTGTGAGTGAACTTGGAGTCACCCACTGTCTGTCAGGACATCACCTGGCGTTCCCCATTCTTCTGAACATTTCAGGCCACAGATTCTACAGGTCTCGCAGTACCTAAGCACGGCGTCATGGCTTTGCGGTATCGAACATTTTTATCATTCATGGACTGTATTGAGCGATTCTTCTCCCTCTATCTAGATGGAATCGTCCGAATATGCACAGAACTCCAAGTTAGGGTAGAGTCAGTGGCGATTGAACCAATGAACGTGTCCCGCCTTTAGGTATACGGTCCACTTTAGTGTCACAAAACAATACGCATTAGAATTTGAATTCAGGGCCAATTATGTAAATCCGCTCTGATCTTAGTAGTGCACCAAGACTTCGTATAGCGCCTGGCGAGAATAGGTTCTACTTTTGATGTCCCGGCCCAAAAGTTTGCTTGCCTCAACCTGGGTGAATCTGCGCCAGGGGCAGGCCTCCCGGCCATAACCCCCCGAACCCCAACTCATCCCATCCCAAACGCACGGGACGCTCCCAAGACTTAAGGTAACGTCCTTGGGTCGGCTGTTTTCCTCTTGGCTTTTCCCCCTGACTTTCTTTTGAGCTCTATTGTTGACGAGCCACAGCCTCAGATAGTTTCAGCTGTCCGGTCATTATTAAAACATCAACTTTTCACTCTGTTTGCTCACAGCCCCACTTCCACGGGGAGAATAACCAGGAAGTGTTTAATTCAGATGAAGAGAGAGAGAGAAAGAGGGAGAGAGAGAGAGAGAGAGAGAGAGAGAGAGAGAGAGAGAGAGCGAGAGAGAGAGAGACAGAGAGCGAGAGAGAGACAGAGAGAGAGAGAGAGACAGAGAGAGAGAGACAGAGAGAGAGAGAGAGACAGAGAGAGAGACAGAGACAGGGGCAGAGAGAGAGAGAGCGAGAGAGAGAGAGAGAGACAGAGAGAGAGACAGAAACAGGGGCAGAGAGAGCGAGAGAGAGAGAGAGAGAGAGACCGAGAGAGAGACAGAGACAGGGGCACAGAGAGAGAGCGAGAGAGAGAGATGCTACATTCATATTGCAGGAAAAAATCTTTGTTTTCTTACTGATGCCAAAGATAGATCTATTCTAAACCGGATCTATTCCTTATGAAAATCGAAACGTCTTTTATGCTGAACGATCTTTGTTCAAAATAACAAAAACACGTAATTAGATCAAAGGAAGTGTGGACTGGCTGACTATGCCTGCATTCCTTACTTTTGCTGGCGGTAGAAAAGTTGGTTTTCACAGTTTCTTATTTATATAATTATATAGAGAGAGACTGGTGAAAAGGGTACTTGATTGCACAAGTTGGATATTTTTATTGGACAAATAACGCTGCTCCGTTAGAGACAGAACAGAAATGATCGTAGTGGAATTTTTTTTTCATTTTCCCAAGAAGGATTTTTTTTTCATTGTAGAAATGAATGTTTTTAAAAATGAAATTTATTGAGTACGCCCATTACTGGGAAGTGCATTTTATTCTGGTATGGGCCTCTGAAGAACCTTATGGCTGTGTAGGTTAGATAAGAAAGAAAGAAAAAAAAGAAAGAAGTTGAAGATTTAAAGATGGCTCGGTGTCTGGCCAGCCCTAGGGTCGCCTGTCCATTCAGCATGGGGTAGCTCAGATAATGCATTAAGAAGATTAAAACTGTCACAAAAGCTCCTTTAGCAGGGACAGTTTCACACGACCTGTCCTCACAAGCTGGGAGACCAGTCAGTTTTAAACATCAACAATCCAGGTCCATTTGCATCTAGTTTTAATCTGTCTAGTGTTCAGACATGGATTTCTTTAGCCAAAAATTCTAAATCTGGCATAAATGTTTTCAATGATCAAATGAATGGCGGAAAACTTTTTTTTTTTTAAAATATATGTGTTTACAAATGAGAAAGTGTTCCAACCATAGCAAAGTAAATACCGGAGGAAATGTTTCAGAAATGGAAGCGCATATCCGTACAACATGTTGGACAGTGCATATCCGTACAACGCACACAATTCGATGACGTAGAACACACACAGGAATACTATATTACTGACCTTCTCAATTTGCATAGTTTTTAAAAATATGAATCGGCTTAGTAGCAAAACAATCCGACTTCTGCTCGGGGATTGCGTGATCTGCGCTAATAATATAGTTACTTAAGTGTACGTTGATCACCAATGGCTAGCCCAACCCCTTTTTCCGCCTGATTGGTCAATCTGACTACCGCCCATTGATACAAACTGACTAGACCTTCTATTACACGCCTCCAGGTCCATCTGACTATTCCATGTGTTGTCACTTTAAATTCGTGAACACCATACCAAGTTTTGTTTCAGCAAACCTTCACCAGTCACGCTTTCTGGTAAGCATGTTGTACGGATATGCACTGTCCATATCCATACAACGTGTTGTACCGATATACACTTCCTTTTTTTTAAAAATATGTTTATAAATGGGAAAGTGTTCCAACCATAACAAAGTAAATACCGGAAGAAATGTTTCAGAAATGGAATACAAGATGAAGTAAAGTTTCGGAGCGTCCACACCATCAGAGAAGTTTTCAAAGTTGAAGTTGAGTGGCTAGTTCACAAAGTGCATGGTTCTACGAGAGCGCTCTACAGTTAAATGTTCGACTCGAAAGGAACAAACAAACAACTACAGCAACAATAAAACCCAAGTGTGTTCACATTGTGCGTTTTTTTTCTCCATTTACTCCTGACATTCTCACTGGTTTCCATTGACGTTGCTAAAGGGATAATGTACTCACTGATCCGTTCGGGTTACATTTTATATAGAAACATTTCTCTGCTTTAAATGGCAGATAACTGATCTACTGATGGCAGTGATACAGCACAAGATGGCGGGTGCCGTAGCTCTAAGCTGCTGCTCTTCTGAACATTCTACAATTCAAGAAATTACCTTTAACGTGCAAGTATGTAGATATTGTCATCCGCTTTTCCTGGTCAGCCATACTGCTATGCTCTTCCCTCGTCCAGGCGACGAACATTGTGCCGATCCTATAACGTTTATAATTATAAACTTGCTGTATATGCACATTGCCAGGCTTTAGCCCTTTCTCCGTAATCGGCTTAGGAAAACAATTATCTACGTTCTCGGGATCGTTCCCTGGTCAGAACAAGATATTGCGATACCAACCAAACAAACACTGGCAGACTAGGTAAATGATCCTTGTACTTGCCATGCTTAGCAATCTAGTCATCTGAGCCTGATTTCTTGTGATTGCGACCGGTAAAATGGCTCCATGAATAACACATTTCTGTGACCTTTCATTTCGAAATGATACTCTTCAGCTGAGGATTACGTTGTATTTAATTCACTCAGTATACATTCTCGAGTGTTGTACCTGTTTTGTTTTAACCACAGCTTTTTTCGCCCCCCCCCCCTCCCTACACACACATACAAGGTCTGATCAAATCATCACACTCTGATAGACAAGACACACAAAAGAATGTGTATTATGAAAATGGCGAAGTTTTCATTCGGAGTACACAATCTGTTAGTTCATGGCCATTGCACACACACCAGAGAGAGAGAGAGAGAGAGAGAGAGAGAGAGAGAGAGAGAGAGAGAAGGAGACAGACAGACAGACAAAGAGACAGAGAGAAAGAGAGACAGATAGACAGAGAGACCGATAGAAGACAGACAGACAGTGAATTCGAGAGAGTGGGAAGAGAGAGAGAGAATAAGAATAGAGAGAGAGGGGAATGAGATGAGAGAGAGGGAGAGAGAGAGAGAGAGAGAGAGAGAGAGAGAGACAGGCAGAGAGGACGTCCCAGACCTTACGTCTATAATATCCAGCCACACGAGATGGACGATTTGTATAATAATTTATTGTATTCTTCAGTTACGCAAGTTCTCCCGCTATTGCAAGATTAACTTGACTCACTCAGTCTAACAGGCTCATCTTATTGATGTTATTGTTTCTGCACTAGTGACTACCACTACATCATCTTCGCCTAGCATAACAGCATTGTTGTTCGTGTGGTATCATTCTGTCTGGCGGGGGTGACTTCCCACAACATGTCTTTTAGAAACCGGACTAGGCCTGGTTAACCTGGTTGAGTTAGGATAATTAAAAATACTAGTTACAATAAGACGAGACAGCCAGCCCGTTTAGCGTGCACAGATTTCACACGCCGCCTAACGGCGAATGCACAGAAGTCACGAACAACGCCGTATTTCTCAAAGCCAATATGGGGAAAATATTGCATTTCGTTCACCGTTCAGCTATCGCTGTAGGCCTAGGTCAGGGATGCTCAACGAGTCGATCGCGATCTACCGGTCGATCTTCAAGTGCTTGGCAGTCGATCGCGGGATGAATGTGAGAAACTAGCTGCATTCTCCCAGTGCCAGGTGTCTCACTAAGGCCTAAGGTAAAAATGTGTTATTAAAATAAAATATATTTTTGGTTCACTGCATTTTGTATCTAAGATTCTAAGTTGTATGTTAAAGTGAATAATGCCCATAGGCACATCAGCATAGGTTCGGTTTCTTTTCTTTTTTGTTTCAGGGCTTCGCCAGACTGGTAGATCTCCGAAGGCTGGGAAATGTAAAAGTAGATCCTATGTCAATAAAGGTTGAGCACCCCTGGCCTAGATTGAAGACACTCGTTTTGTCATTGTAACTTCATTCGTTGTAGGAAATCTGTGTTTTCTTCTAGTTATTATTTTTTTAGCCGCAGTAGCATTGTAACAAATCCGCATTATTAATTAATAATTATTATCAAGCATTCTTTTCATGGTATGTAGCATGGGCCCCGCCCCCTATCAGCATTGTCTGCACGAAGAAGAGAGAGTCTCACCTTAGGGTAGCCACACAAGGGCCACCGAATTCGGTCACCGAGCCACAAGGCGCTTTAGGTGAGAAGAATTGCACTACATAAACGGACCGAATCTAGGTGGGCTCTGTGTGCAGTTGTTGAAATTATATAGCGCAATTTATTCTTCTCACCTAAAGCGCCTTGTGGCTCGGTGACCGAATTCGGTGGCCTTTATGTGGCTACCCTTACTGTATCTAGTATGTTTGGGATAATTCAATTTTAACATTCACGTTTTTTACTTCGACTGTGACTCAATTATTATTTTCACGTTTTTTTTTTGTTTTGTTTGGACATAGCCGTTGGAAAGAGCTTCTGTATGGGGCTTGCTTTTTATTACATCTTCCACTAAACAAAAACAAAAAAATTAACTGTCCGAATGACGCGACTGTAGGAGCTAGTCAGTCCTGTTGATGGATGCTCTTACAGCCTTGGAAATAATTTCAATGCCACACCGTCACTTCAGATTTTGTGAAGGAATGATGTGATAAAAAGAACAATCGCTGCTGATTTTTTATATTTTTACCTGTTTGTCTTTTCGCCCCTATATCTTTGAAGTGAACAATAGTTGGCTTTTTACCATGTGTGTAGGCTCTTTCTTCGTAAGCTTGTAAAAGTGGGGTGGTTCGGAAGTTTAGCGTTCGTGCTTGGTGTTTGAACTGCCTCCCTCTGTCTATCAAACCTTTCCATTTCCCCTTTTCCCGTTCTCAAGGGCTGGCCTGACGTCATCAAATGGGTGAAACATGGTGTTACTTTCTTTAACTCACCTCGCACGAAATGCTCGCACTTTGGGCTGTTTCGCTGAAACACCACACATCTATCTATCTATCTATCTATCTATCTATCTATCTATCTATCTATCTATCTATCTATCTATCTATCTATCTGTCTGTCTGTCTATCTATCTATCTCTGTCTGTCTGTCTGTATGTTTGTTTGTATGTCTGTCTGTTCATCTGAGAGACAGAAAGAGAGAGAGAGAGACAGAGAGAGAGAAAGGGAGGGAGAAATGGATATCAAAACAAATTAACTAATAACTTTCCGAAGATTAAAGAAAAAAACAACCCAGTTGTAGATTTTTTGTACTGCGAAACATTAGATCTAGTTTCTTTTTTTTCCCTATTATTTATTATTTTGTTATTTATGGAGAATTCCAGTTTTCATTGACCACAACGAGGACCAAGATTCAACATTCGCATGGCATTAATGACATCGAGGTGAGTACACCTTCTCTGTGTGCACTCAAAATAATGTTTAAACATAAACAAAATGTTCCACTTGAAATATAGACATTTCACATCGTAATTTCGTCAATATTCAGAGTATAGGACAGTTTTCAAGCACTGTTGTCTGTTGTTGAATGTCCATTAAAATTTCGAACAAACTTGGAAGGTGTGAAATTATCACCCATACGAGTTTGATGATCACAAAATCCTCTTTAATAAGTCTTGCATCTTGCTACAGGGAGAAAAAATCAATTATGTCATCGTGTGAAGTGACTGGTATGTTACATAATGGTGGGATATTGGATTTTCTTTGTGATTACACGGTCTCTTGCTCTTAAATTAATTTGTCTCTGAAAATTTCCATACTAGAAAATGCAATTTGGCAGTTTTACTGCGTCATTCACGTTGTCATTTATTGCTGGGTTAGTCTGGAGGTGGTGGCCGGCCAGTCTTTTGGTATTCAAGACGAATTTTTTTTTTTTTTAGCATTTAGTGCACTGTGCACGGAAGGGTTTGATGTTTGTTTGAGTTCGGGTTTTACTCTGCGTGAGCATTAGAGAGGCTGTCTTGTGTACCATGTGGTGCTCTGTTGAGAAGTCTTTTCGTTAAAACATTAAAGCCACCGTGTATCCTATATCAGAATTGCTGTACATGAAATAAAATTGATTTTTTCTCTTGACATCACAAAACTTGCTCTCCAAATTTTCCATTTTATTTCGTCTTTCATTGTATTCCATGGCACTTCTGGGTTACGTATAAGTGAAACAACTTAATTAAACAGGAAAATGCAGACAAGTGTTGAGATTGCCGTTGTCACTGTTTCAGATTTAGTGTTTAGTCATTGCTCAATTTCCGCTTCGCACGACAAAACAGTTGTTTCACGACTTGAATCCGGATTACAGTTTTAAGTGTACTTTGTTCATGCTAAATGACATCTGATTTAATTGTTCTACTACAATTGCTCATATCACTTTCTTTTCCCATAGAAAAATACTCAGTTGAGATTCTTACCACGACTCTCCCATCTTGTCATTAATTTGTTCTTTTGTATTTTCTTTTCGTCAATCTCACGGCAGCAATTAGAGGACCATCTAGTGGAGGTTCAAACATAGAGATTTCTTCAAGTCTAGACGTCCAATAGCCGAGGTTTGATTGCCCGTCTAGCTGGATGGTGACGCCACGACGTTTCTTGAGATCCCATGAGTTGGCTAGTGCGCGGGACCTCACTGAAACTAAAGATCGTGGCATCACCGTCAACTAATCGGTCGATCAGAATCGCTTGGTGCATGCCTAGAATAGGTAAAGCAAGAACGTACTCACTAGCACGACGAGATAACCCAACCAGGACACCCAGAGAGAAAGAGAAAGAGAAGGAGACAGGAGAAGGGGGATCGAGTGTACACCCGTTGTTAATGGAGCGTTAAGCGTTTAAAAAAAGGCTCAAAAATAATTATGAAATTGCTTTGAGTTGCTAAAAGTGAAACTTGGAAGTTGAAGTTGACCTGAGTTCAGGACAGGTAAGGGAGTGAACTACGAGGCAGATCTATATCTCATGCCTGTGTTTATTGATCTTACAGCAATCATCCGCAGCCAATTAGCGACGCTGACAAACGTACACAGCACATCAACCCCTCGTGCTCCGATGTCAAACTATTATTGTAAATGCGTTATGAAAACTTTACAACTGCTTTCATAGATTCCCTTGACAACAAGTGTTTACCTTTCCAGAAGTGAGTCACATCAGAAGATCGAAGAGCTTACCGAAAGCTTGCCAAAAGCTACGTTCGGGAGGAGTTCCATATGAATCACATTGTGGGGATACCGCACGGACGAGACTACAAGCATCATCTGTGAGCGAGGGGATCCAGGGGGCAGTGCCTCCACCCCCCCACCCCCCGGCGATTTAGTCGTGTAAATGGATCTCTTTACATTAAATGCGCAGCTCGGCGATTAAGATTCAGAACATAAAATATGTATCCGGCTTAAGTTGTGTAATTCATATCCTATTGCTTCCCTACGTGTAATACGGTAGCCACCCAGTGAAATCCTCCTCTGTTGAAGTCGCAATACAAAAGAAAATGATAGATATGTACAGTTAGGCTGTTGTCATACCCAGGCCTGCGGAATGACATTATTTTGTAGTGGGGTAAACAAAAACAAAACAAAGAAAAATGTTGCAGAGTCCCACGGCGGTGAGCGCGTACACAAACATTTAACGATACCTGAAGGTCACGAGGAACTCTAATACAGCTCGTCGGTCTCTGTGACATTCATCAGGTATATGCACACCCTAGTCTTATTGTGACCTGTTATTTCGAATGATAGATCTTAAGAAATAAATAATTCAATGATTGATCAATGTGTTGCGATTCAATGTTATTCTTTGAGTTAAAACAGTATTGCCAATGATGGAGATATTCTTTGCCCGATATTTAACACAGATATCACGCAGTACCATTTTAGATGACTATAGGCTGTAGGTATCACTGGATCATCTTTATCAATCACAGTAATTTATGTAACGGAATGAAGAATTTTATTATGTTGTTTCTGTAGCATGTAATGAAAAGACATTCCTGATAAAAACAAAGAAAGACAACAGTTAAGTCGAGCCGTCAGTCTCTGGCGTGACAAGATCTTTCACCAGAGCCCTGGACACAGTGACAGTGTCTTGGTTTCTCCAGTAGACATCAGCCAATTATTTTCGCATCCTGTTTTCTCGTAACATTCAGGCTGTTTGAGCAGCGAGTACAGCTTTCCAATCAGCCAGTAAGAGTGACACACCGCCACTAGCCCACACAGTTTCCAATCTCTCCCTCTGTACACCCTCCCATCTCCTCACCACATCTGGTTCAAGGTAATTGTTCAGACAAAGATAGCAAAATGCAAAGTTCAACTTCTACTCTGAGAATACAAAGCCAGAACATCCACATTTGTTTATTATCAACGCCCATAAAATTCCTAAGAAATGTACAGAAATAACTGAGACACACGTGCGCTTTAAAGGATGATAAAAATATGACTAATTCATTGAACTTTATGACCTACAGCTTCAATCACACAGCATAGATTTGTTAGATTTGTTTGTTGGTTTTTGTTGGAGCTTTGCAGATCTTCTCAGCACAATGACGCCTATATCAGGTACGAGACCTAGGCCTCCTACAGGTCACCGAGCCACCGACGAGTGAGTGCTGGTTACAACAACTCCAGAAATGTGGTCAGGTTAGCAGGGGACCCAAAGCTAGGATCTCTCGTACCAAGGTCAAGTGTTCTAATCCCCCGGGTCACTGCTGAGAGACAGCATAGAAGTGTACAATAAAGTTGCCAAAGTTAGACGATATGTCATGGGAAAACACTGTACAGGTCAAAAACAACATTTTGCAGGTGTTGTAAAAACAACAACAACAACAGAAAAACCCATTTCGCTTTGGACTCTCCTTCATTTTTTGTTAAATTTCCATTTTATTTATGATGGTCTTAAAGAAACTGTCCGTCCTACAAAGACGAGACAGAGATAGAAAGATCGAGCACTTTTATTCTTTGAAATAGCGTTAAAAAGCCGATTTGACCCTGATTGGTGCATACGATCATCCCCCCCCCCCCCACAACACGTCAGTGCTAGTGTCTAACTCACAAGAGGCGGCATGCGTTGGTGTGCCCGCTGCATCCTACCTGCCTAGTTATCTCAAACATACATCGGTAGAATATTAACTTTCTTGCCGGCATTGCAGCAGGATCGTTAGACTGTTTTAACTTCATCATGGCGGCGTTTCGTCACGCTCGGAGATTGCCAGTGGGCATGTGACAGGTGGGTACATGTGTTGTCAGTGGGCATGTGACAGGTGGCTACCTGTGTGGTCAGTGAGCATGTGACAGGTGGGTACATGTGTTGTCAGTGGGCATGTGACAGGTGGCTACCTGTGTGGTCAGTGAGCATGTGACAGGTGGGTACATGTGTTGTCAGTGGGCATGTGACAGGTGGCTACCTGTGTGGTCAGTGAGCATGTGACAGGTGGCTACATGTGTGGTCAGTGAGCATGTGACAGGTGGCTACATGTGTGGTCAGTGAGCATGTGACAGGTGGCTACATGTGTGGTCAGTGGGCATGTGACAGGTGGCTACATGTGTGGTCAGTGGGCATGTGACAGGTGGCTACATGGGTGTGGCAATGTGAGAAAATGTTGAAGAAACCAATATTCTCAGCTCTCAGGCATTTGTCACCTGATCTTATAAGAACAATTCATGTTAAGGACGGCCAGGCTGTTACTAACAAACTGTCACATGTCTCGGCGAGGGGAGACACCCCCCCCCCCACTCTCCCCGAAAAACTTCATTCATCAATTGAACGAAATGTTTTGCAAGGACTGTCTCCTTGTAGCGGGGATTCAGACATTTCAAGAATTGGGGATCCATTCACATGAAGTTGCTTTTCGGTATGGCAGAAGAAGTCACAAGCAGATTCTGACATCAAAGATAGAACATGAAAGGGGAGGGAAGAGTCGCCCTGAATGCGAAAGTCGAGTGGTGTTGGTGATTTTTTATTCATTTTTTTATTTTTATTTAAGCGTCAAAAAAAGTTTGGACTGATGTAAATACATTGCAAATTTTCAACGTGATGCCAGGATATCGGTAAGATCTGAAGTCATCTTAATATGCCCTTGACTGCAGATCTACTACCAGAAAGTGAACCCTTTCATTGTAAACCAAACGTTACAAGATGTTGTAGGAAACAACAGTTCATTTCACTGAATAGTACGTTGCAGAAGAATAAATAAATAAATAAAAATCTCTTAATTTTTCTTTTGGCTTGCTATGATTATGTTACATTTAAATTTCAAAGCGATTCGATTGTGGCTTGCCATAATAATTATGTCCCTGGTAAGTTGTTTCAGATCCCCTGGTCCCTGGAAAGGAAATTGAAGACAGTTCCAGCAAGCCTTCCTGGGGACATCCAGTTTTCTCAAACTTGGGCATGCCTTGCGCAGCTGGTGGTTGCCGACGCCATCAGACGGATGGAAAAAAAAATGGTGCCAATTATGTCGGGGGCGGGGGGGGGGGGGCAAATGTGGGAGAGGAAGAGGAGGGTGTTTGTGTGTGCATGTGTGTGTGTTTAGGGATTGCGGTCACTCTGGCGCGTGGCATATTCATGCCTGGACGTGGTAGACAGTTGTTCTTAGCACGAGCGTTTGTTACAGATTTCAAAATGTTCATTTCATTTTAATATTATGGAAATTTCCATTGCCAGACCAGACGTGCACAGGCGACTTTGTTGCCCTGGAGTGGCGCCCCCCCCCCCCCCCACTTTTTGTTTTTTAATCAATGTACGCGAATGAACGGAGCTGCACATACACGGGCAATGCATGACACGGGCATAGTGCAGGGTCAACATACACCACTGCAACACGACAGCAAGTTCATTGTGCCTTCTTAGGCTAAATGGGGAGAGAACCTGGTTTTATACCAACATCGCAACTTTTATCTCTCTTGAGGCAGCATTCATCATTTATTTACACTATATATATTTGTGGACTTGAGATGTTTCGTTGCAAAAGGCTTCTGAACCACTCAACATTCAGACTTCAAATTTTATATGGTGCATCAGAATGGATGTAAGAGTGCATAGTTTTTAATAGATGTCTCAAATCGATGTAGTTTTTTTTTATTGGAAATTTATTGTTTCGCCATCATTTAGATCTATTTCGAGTCATGGTTCGCCATTTTAAGGTTTCGTTATCACTTCCTGCGATGTGTTCACTATCAAACACACTAACCCGTGCGCAAATCATGCTGTTGTACGGGATGTGCAGGGTGTCAACTCACAAAGGCAGAGCAGTAAGACTTATTTAAAAACAAACAAACAAAAATAAAATAAAGAAATAGGAACAGGCCAGATGAAGCAGGTCCATAATAACCACCCAGAACTGAAACCAATATTCAAACCGATTTATCCCGGGCAGGGCCGGGGACCTCAGCTAGTTTACAATAATTATTTACTATGCACACACAATGAGTCCCCAGTCGTTGATGACTTTATTTGTAATGACCCTTAATCGTGACAGAAATGAGGTTCATGATCTATAACTTTTGTCCAGAGATATAATCTGAAACATTTCTGATACTTAACTCGGTTAGTACGGTGCTCTTAAAGACATCGCGTAACATCAATTTTATGTTGGGATCTGAAGGAAGATAAGATAGGATGCATTTTATTCGTTCTTGTACAAGGAAATTTGTTTTGATCATTGAATACATAACAATACAGTTACAGAAATTATGTTATATAGCGCGCGCGCACACGCAACCACACAAGCACACTAATGAATAAACAAAATTAACAGTGCACACAATATGCTTCCCTTACTAAAACACATTGATCTGACATGCAAGACCCAATTCAACTGTACACAGATTACGATCAAGATGACGACATTATTGTAACACCCTAGTTGATGATGGAATAAACGATTTAAAGTAGCGCTCAGTTTTAGTTTTCATTGACAACAGCCTTAAACTTCTTACAGATCTTATGTATTCTTTGTTCAGGGGATTTTGGGGGTCATTTATTATATTATTAGCTTTTTTAATACAGACACCAGTGTACAGCTCATCAAAATATGGCAGATCACGGTTACAGATTTTTGTGGCTTTTTTAATTAAAATATTGATCTTATTTTTATCTTTTTATAAGATAAAACATTCCCCGTGTCCATGGTAATCTTCGACATGTAAATAAGTTCTTACATTTATCCAAGGATGATTTAAGGTGTGAAACAAACTGAAAGCAAATAAACAAACATTAAAATAGAAACGAATCACATTTATGAGACAACAGCAATTAAACGGCAATAGGTTGCAGCTGCTCAAGTTCAGAAAGTCGCTCAAAATTGTGTTTGGGGTGGAAAATATACATCCATTTCAGTTTAATTTCCTTTTATCATTTTTTTAATACTTGTTTACCATTATTTTCCGCGAACATAATTTTTTTTTACCTCCCCAAGCATCTTTCTGCCCGTTGTTCTAAACTTGCGCGGCTGCGACCTAATTATTACGTTTTGTTCGGTCCACCTCACATTGTAACTGCGGGGAATGAACACGAGGTGGATCTGTAGCCCATTAAAGTATTCTGTTTTCACGGTGTTCGGCCCATTGACGCTTCCTTCCGGCACGGCTGTGCTCGAACTGTCTCAGCGAGTCTCAGTGGAATTGTAAACCTTTCCGGGACACAGTGGAAACCATTAACCAAATTTTGCATGTAGGTTTCAAATATCGTGTAGGGTGCACCGAAGTTTACTTTTTTTTTTAATGGTTTTGTTTTTGAATTTATGGAAAATGCATTGCTCCTTCGGGCTGAAAACAGTTCTAACTTTTACTCTCCATCTTATCGTCATTCTGTTACAGTGACATCAGAGAGTATATATATAGAGAGAGAGGGTTCACTATTGGTCGATTTGGACTGCGAGACACGGAAGGCTCTGCGAAACCACTGTTAGCATGGAGCGGAAAGTAGGTCGCTGCGGTAAACAATACCCGTTAGTGCATTTCCACGGGGCGTAGGAGCTTACAAACGGTTGTAAATAGTTTCAATCAGCCCAAAAATATGAACAAACCACAGTAAACAGATATGCACACTATCTTTGGTGAAGACGGTCTCTTTCAATTCTTCAATTTCTTGTTTACCGCAGCGACCTGGTTTCGTGATTTGGCGGAAATGAGATCTCTTTATACATCTATACTCTCTGGTGACATACATATTACATGTCATAAAAAGTAACCAAATCGAGCTTTCAATTTGGTGCGTAGCGTTCTGGCACGCATGAGTTCTGAGGCAAAACTGTACGCTATCATATCACTTTTATTATATTAGAATGATAGAGAGAGAAACAGACAGACGGGGGGAGGGTGGGGGGGGTGGTACGTCATCTAGTAAACCTAAAGTAACGTTAACTTGAGGTGCACACGACAAACACACGAAAAATAAAAAAAAAGATTTTTGTCTTTTGTTCAACTGAAGTGTTTTTACAAATAATTTTAAGGAGGCCGTTCTCATATCGGGTGTGACGTTTTGAGGTTTGAGTGATATTTCAACTCTTAGACTTAACCACAGACTAATAAATTAACCAGACTGGAAACACGAGCTTCGGGCTGTGTCGTTTTTTTACGGAATTTCCCGAGCGACGACTGTATAACCAACATGGCCGCCGCTCGGGAAATTCCGATTCTAGTTCTATCTGCAGTAGAAATTTCTTTTCATTTGTCAAGATTGGTTGTACATGTATTAATTTCTTGGTGCGGAACCAAACTTCCGCGTTCAGTAGGCGCGTCAAAATGGTGTCATTCAAAATTGTAGCTATGCTGAAGCGTCGGTCGCTACCTTAAACCTAATATGGCGGATGGTTCATGACCTTTCGCTGTTTTGTGACGTCACACAATGGGATCATCCAGTCTGGTTAATTTATTAGTGTGTGGACTTAACCATCAGATGACGTGAGTAGACATGTAGTTGGAATGTCGAGGGTTTCCGTCCTTCAAAAATGTGTATGGAGGAATTGTTAGTCCTGTGTTGATCCCATGTGTTATCGCCATTTCTTAAGAGGATATTTTTTTACATTTAGAGATAATAACAAAATCTTAATGTTGGCAGTGATAGTGCTCTTTTGTTACCTCTTTATTACTGGTCAGAACTCCTTGTAGATTTTTAAACGTAAAAATACGTTGCTATTATCATTATATTTTATAGATGGAATTATTAATGTGCGTAATTATACATATAGATATTAGCATTGTAATGATCGCTTCTTCGTGGAAAATATAACTGTCATATTTGTGACTAGACGCTAACAACTCGGTAAACCTCAATATGGCAGGTATCAAACTGAAGAGCCAAATTAAAGATATTACATGTATAATTTCTATCTTAGAGCATTCCAACGAGGTGGCAACAGGTAGTTTGCTTTTGTCGAGGAGCCTTAAATCTGAAAACTAAATAGTATTTTGCCTGTCTTGGTAGCACCAGATCCAAACCTGCCCTTACTTCTCTCCTGCAATACGCCTGTGTCGTGTGCTGCCAAGATGTGTCTCCATCATGTGCAAGGATCATGTCATTGTGTGCGCCTAACTAAGGTTCTGAAATCCCTGTGTTCAGCAGTAATCACATGTGTGCAAGATGCGCGTGCAAGATGCGCGTTTTTTTAAACTCAAGAATTCTTAATTTCCTCCGATTTGTACCACTGTCTTCGGCTCCTTAAAAAATTCTGACTGTGTTTATTCGTACAACGTTACTAGCACATGACGAGCCAAGTGTACTCTATACCCTGTTCTCGATGCACTAGTAGTCCAGTGCACGTGGCGTTAGTTCCTCCCGTCATGTGATTGAGAGGAAACCAATTTCGTCAAGTGCAGTTTGTGTTACTTTTCTTTCCCAGCAAGACAAAACATGGCAGTCTGGAGAGCCTTGGAGGATGGAAAAGCGAGGGGAGATTTGGGGGGGGGGGGGGGGGGGGAGGTGAAGGATTGAACCTCAATTGCCCAGAAGACTGTCAATCAGTTTTCCTTTGCTCTATTTCAGCACCAGGCCCCACCTCTGTAGAGTTCATGGATAAATAAATTAGTTCATTCACGAAACAGAATAATGACAACTGAACAAGGTCAGATGTCAGTAACAGATGTAGAGCAAGCTCGATAGCGTCCATCACTCTTGTTGACCGGTGGTACATTCCTTCGATCTTGCAGTAGATGAATTAACAGATGGTTCGTGACCCAGTGGAACTTTCAGGATAAGGATCTCAAAGTACAAATAAAATAGTAATAAAACTACCATGTTATGGACCTTATGCTGAAAGATTTGTTGGGCGCCAAAATGTCCACTGACTCGGCGTATCTTTGGTCAAACAATTATAGTAGGTAGCTAAGCATGTTGACCGATAGCGAGGTAGGAAGTCGTGCATTTTAGCTTTCCTTCTAGGTGACAGTCTATACACACAAAATACTATTGTCATTGTTCACGCAGAGGTAAAAAAGGAAACTCTAACTTCCTCAAAGATTGCGCTCATTTGACAGCTCCGTGGCTCTCGCTCATCCAGCTCAGGTTCTCGGTTTTATTTAAAACCACGCGACAAACTCGGTATATTTTTTTTTCATTTGCCCGAAACCGCCATCATGATTGAAAGAGCAGGAGATTTTATTCTTCTTTTTCTGGCTAAGACATTGCGGTCAATTTGATTTCCTGCGCCCATTTTGCGGGTTTGCGCACCCGTTGACAAAAGGTTATCGCTTTCAAACATCATTTGCCGGCAAGAGCGACATGCAAACGGGAGATTTAATTACGGATGGCCAAAATTCTGAACAGGAAAGAAAAGTGGCCAGCTTTATTAAAGTCCATTTTTGTTAGTTGATTGTTTCGTTTCTTCCTGAATGATCCCAGATAGATTTCTAGACATCGGAGAAAGCCGAAAAAATACATTCGCGCAATCCAAATGAACGGGAGGAAGAAAAACTTTAAAAAAACAACAACAAATAACAACAACGTTGAGGTGCTGATAACACAGAGTATGCTGTAAAATTTATCACTGATGTCTGGTAAGTTTATGAAAGTAAATTTTTGTCTATGAAACATTATGAAATTATGCATTTTCTTGAAAGTGAAATCATTAAGCCCTTATCCCTCGGAATATTTTGTACGGTGCAGCGTGTACTCCTCTACCCAGGGATGAAATTACCCACAGCCCCCCGTGCAGAAGAGAAGTCTGAAGGAGAAAGAAAGCGAAATCAGTACAGCATCACGAAACTTTTCGCTCCCCTGAAAAATTTAAAACCCCAGTGAACTGATTAGTTAAAGAACGGTTTTGTCTCATGTTTCATAGCGGGACGTAAATGGTAGAAAATGTGTGAGGCTGAAATAGAAATTTCTCGAAACAGAATGACGAGACATGTCTGCTGTAAACCCTGCATATTTACAAGAACTCCGACCTGCACACGAGACGTACAAATCCCCCCCCCTCCCCCCTCTTTTTTTTTTCATGCCACCACCCTACGGCTCATCCAGCTTGAATATTACGACTCCCCACAAAGAAAACTATAACTGTCGTGAACAACGAGAAAAACGGTTGTTAATAACGTAATATGTCCAGGCCATCATTCATTTTCCCACATTCTCAATGTCATAATATAATTTTTTTTTAAATGTCCACGATGGTTCTGTCTTGCCACTAAGTATGTTAGGGCACACGGTGGTCTAGGGGCACGGCGCTCGCCTGTCATGCCGAAGGTACCGGGTTCAAATCTCGGGCACTGCAGGCGTGTTGGAATTTTGGGATTTTTCCTGATACCTGTATTTTCCTATCCCTGATCCTATGATAGATAGGATCGAGCACCTAGTCTTCTCGGATAAGGACAAAAAAATTCGGAAGGCCCGTGTGTGCGTTGTGCACATTAGGGATACCTCGGCAGTTGTAAATCGAGAAGAGTAGGCTGAACAGGCCGCTGCCCAGGTAAATTTAAATAAAATGTATCGCTACCACAACCCCCCCCCCCCCCACAAAAATATAAAATAAATAAAAACCGCCGACCGGCGCTGCACTGTGGCGACGACGTGTCTGCTCCAGTTGTAACTGGACTGAGGTACTAGGGCAAATTTCCCAAATGAGATTTAAAAAGTATACAAAATACAAGACATACAAATTCAACAAAAAGTAAACATTGCCTTGAAAGTCATGCACGGCATCCTGTTCATAGTTAGTTATTTTTACTGTTCTGCTATGAATAATCTTTTGTTCATATTTTGCCAGCAATCCTCGTGTGATATTGTTTCCTTTGAGACGTCGAGCTCACCATTTGGTTTGCAATCTTTTTCATACTCCAAAGCTGCACCAGAGAGTATGTACTGTATAGATAGACACCTAGACGGCCTGATATACAGGCCAGCCAGCCGGAAAGTAGGCCAGGTTCATTGGAGGCCCAGCCTAGTGACTTCTCAGTTACCAAAATGCTACGGTGTGCGTGGGTCTAAAACGAAAGATTGTTCATATTATGGAATGTGAATCTATTTCAGTATAATTTTCTTTATGTTTATCTTCACTTCTCTGTCACAACTGCAAAACTTCAGAGTTCTAGTTGTTGCTTATCATTTTGTTTTGCATCATAGAGGCGGATGAATGACGGAGGCCTAATGGATCATAATATTAACACTGACGTGATGTGAGAGAGAAAGGCGGAGTAGAAGCTGGAGAGCGATACGATTGTATTTCACAGTCCATAATATTTATTTTGTTATCTCTATGATGAAGAAATCTAGATAGGTTGGTAGAAAAAAAGCATAATAATTATTATGGATGCCTAAGAGAAAATACAGTACAAATATCAAAATGACTATTTTACACCTGGTTGAACACATGATATATTATGTAATTGTACATTAAGTCGGAGGCACTGGCATTAGAGGATCAGATGTTCATTAAAATGTTTTTGCTCAGTCAAAAAGGTGCATAATATTATTGTCTTCAGATATTTCAACTCACCAAGTGCTGAAGATATTGCTGCTAGTGAGCTCACTCACTTCGACGACAATTTTGCGACCTTTCTGCGTTGTTGTTGCACTGAACTGTCAGCCTCCTCTTGACAGCAGAACTGTTTCATTAAAATGTTCACAATCCTGTATAATGAGGTGGTACACATACTGATGTCCAGATGAAACAAAGCGGGAAATTCACTGAAAATATTCTTGAGTCTTTCCCTACAACTGGCCTTCGAGTTTTGAGTAAAAAATACATAGGTATATATCAAGAGTTGATACAGACTTTCTGATGGGTAATTCAGACCCCCTCGGTCAAGTGATTCTGTAAAAGATCTGACTTCTTGGGGAACACATACCAAATCTCCCCGCAACTCGCTATGTTTTGAAGCAATGTAGCCCCCGATGTAAAAGAGAGACATCCTCTCATCAACTGACAGGCTACTGGCTGCCACTGGGATGTCGTCGACGATCAACAGTTCCTCATCTGTCAGTTCATTGCCGCATAAACTGCACATGTGACTTGACTTGGAGTAGTCAATCTCTGGGTCATGCTCCAACATCAACTTGGTTTTGTCTATGGCATGGGTGTGTGCAACATCCTGAGCGGTGATGTAGTAGTTGGATCCTGCCGACATACGAAAATGAGCAAAATGCTTCTCAATGTCGTCTTGTTGAAAGAAACCAATTGGTACATATTGGTGATGAACATCTGATTCCGTTGTCAACAAGAATTGACAGATGTCAGTGAGGCACTTGCAGGTCCAGAAGATAGCATCTGCTGTGTCAGTTGTGAGGGATTTCATTCTTGGGTTTGTGGATGGTTTCATTTGTAATGCGTGGTTGGCCCAAACATGGAGCGCTTTCAGTTGTCGATTTCCTTCTTCAGACAAATCAACCACAGCTCTGTCTGGATCCCTTAAGTGTATGCCCTGAACTGGAGTTTTGGTGTTGAAAACTTTCCACAGCTGCAACACTTCATCAATGAATAATGCTGTGTCCTTCCATGATAATGATCCGACACTAGATGATTTCAGAGCAGAACTGGTTCTTTCAGAAAATACGTTTAGGACAAGAGACACTTTTTGTTTTTCAATATTGCTGGGGTTAAGAGAAGGTTGAGAGTTTTACAAGTGTCATAGCCTCGTGATTATGAAGGTCCTGGAGATCTGACCACCGTGCTGATTTGGGCTCACTTGAATCCGTGGGGTAAAAGTCGAGTGTTTTGGTTTTTTCCGTTACCCAGTTGTTACGGATGTTTTTCATAAGATGGACAGGATCGTACAATAAAAAGAGTGGATTGGAGCTGTCTGATGGAGATTTTGTGATCCAAGGTGTCTGAGGGTCTGTCTTCGGGAACATTTTAAAAAACGATTGATTCATTCGTTGATAATAGCAAGGACTTTCGCACCACAAGCTTCGAGGCTCAATATCAGACTGGTAACTTGGTCGAACTGAAACTGTGCATTGAGAGCACGACAGGGAAGAAGTTTAGCAACAAAACTTTTGGATCCAAAAAAGCACTTCACCATCATGCATAAGAGAGTTGTTGCCTTTTGCCCTGGAGAGTCAAGTGCATAGCCGTAAATTGTTCCACCTCGGTATGAAATGGACGCTTTGATGTATATTTCATCAATAATGAGGATGCAGTATATTTGCTTCTCTCAGTGCTGCCTTTGAAAAAAGAGGCAAACAAGCTTTCATCTGTTGTGTTCTTTGCCATACTGGTGATCTTCTTAAGGGTTGAAATCGATGGCAACTGCAAGTAATCTCTCATATGTGAATAAAGAGACCTGGACCTTGCATACCAGGAAAACGCCAGAAGCAAATCCTCAACTGAGTATATACGTGCATTTTTGGGACAATTATGTAGTGCCATTTATCACACGAGAAAGTCCATTTTCTTATCTGTTGGTTCATTCTCGGCCATAACAAAGCGTAGCAGTTCATCAAGTTGGCTCCAGCAGTTTATGTCTTTAATGAACGGATGATGGATTCTTCTTAGACAATGATAGTATTCACATTTTAGAAATGGAACATTTGGAGTCATGACAAACTTCAAAGTAAATTGAAAACTTTGGAATCGGTCCAGTCCTCTGACGACTAATGAAAATATACAATTTTGATTCTACATCTGTCGCCAGCAACCCTGCATCTAGGCTATTCAACTTTGTAGAAAACATGTCATGAAAGGTATCTGTCTTGAACAGATCCAGTTCTTGAAATTGTGGCATTTCATCTATATCAACTACACGAGCCTTTTGTGTGGACATTTTTGTGGGAGGAGGAGTACTCTTTGATGTACTGGGAACACACGAAGGGGGTACATTTGGAAAAATTGAGGGAGGAAGTGCAGGAACATGATATCTTCCATGCTGGCGTACCATTGGAGTATCCTTTGGCCAGTGCAGTGCACAAACACCCATGTGGTCAGTAACTTCTTCTGTTTTGAGTTGATTAGGTAAGCTGTTAATCCAGACATGACGTTTGTCTGCATCCTTAGGAAACCTGTACACAGGAATTTTCTCGTCGGTAGGTTGATTTCTGTACCCGGTCTTACATCCAAAAACAGAACACTTCCTCACCATGTTTGCTGCCACCAAAAATATATGCTAATCCAGTAAGATGTGATGAAACAATGTCTGGAACTATATATATGTTATGATTGTTCCTGATCACAAAATGAACAGTTAATCCAACAAAATTCAAAACACAATGGTAGAACACATTCTAAGCCACATTTAAAAGTCCCAGCAAAACAGTAATGACAAGGTGACAGGATGTGTAAATGTAGCGTACCTAAGTATTCTTGTCTCGATACCATTCTCTTTGGCACTAGTAAACTGTGGTACCAGTGAATAAACGGTATCTGGCATCCTCGTACTCGATATTGCCAGCCATATCAAGTTACGTAACAGGGCATCAGTGTCTTGGGCCTCCAATGAATTGACCTAGATTTCGGTTACCTGGCCTGTTAGTAAGGTCGCCTAGATAGACACCAACGTCTGCCAAATCGCAAAACTAGGTCGCGGCCCTAACGAAAATCGAAAAAAAAAAAAGCTATTTAGAACCAAGCTCCCAGTCCCTGTGGAAATGTACAAAGGAGTATTGTTTACGGGTCCTACTTTCCACTCCATTCCAACAGCGATTTCGCGGCACCTCCCGTGTGCTGTGGTGCAAAGCGGCCGATAGTGAAACCTCTCTATACATACAATTACATTCTCTCCGGTTGCACTGTCCTTGTGGCCTGATCATTTTCTGTTTAGAGTTTGCTCTGAGTATGATAAACTGTGAGACTGGAACATTTTCTTCCGTGACGACAAGGAGGAACTAGAGACGGAGAGAAAAGTAGCCAGCAATAGTTATGTGATCAATAATTTATTATCAAAGTGACCCGTGAAAATTTTTTTATAAAAAATTAAAAAAAAACCTGGCAGTTGAATAGTTGAAATAAATTATAATAATGACGATGAAGAGATGAATGAGACTTAACTCTGTAGTGGCCACACATAGATTGCCTAATCCAGAACTTTGAAACAGGCAAAAACTGATTTTAGAATGGTCAAATAAATGCTAGACTATAGATATCAAATCACCTTGAAAACGTGTCTATTGATCAATTAGAAAGTGTTCCATAAACAAGGTGCTGGGCTTCAAGTGGCAGGTTTCTAAAATGTGAAAAACAGCTGACACTAGAGGGTTAAAGTGATAAATGGGAGACATTTTCCTGAGACAAAAAAGCAAATAATTATGCGGTTTGGGGAAAAATGTTTCAATTTCTCCTGTGAAGGAGTTGTTTACTAGCTGTGTATCAGGAGCAGTCGCTGGAGCCCAGGATTTTACTGCCAAATGTGAATTTACTCCACATAAAAAGTGAAGTTTGTCCTGTAAGCTTTAGCTACGTGATTTTGTCGGGGTTTTCCATGAAGTTTTCACGTGCGGGAGATTCAATACTACAGATGGCAGGATCAGGTTACAGACGCACGCAGACGCAGATCAATATGGAACTCGTCCAGAGTTGAATGAGCCCCCATCTCTCGATAGCCAACTCCGCCTCCAACCTCGTAAGTCTTAGAAAGCTTTTTTACCTCGTTTTCTCCTTTTTTCACCTTGAACCAGCGAGTGAAAATACGACAGAAACAACTTGTTCTTTCAAACGTTACCACGGTTTACATGTGTGTGAAGCCAAAGTGCTCGGAACTTCTGTCCATTGTCTAAAAACAAATCTACGACTGAGGGGAAAGTGAAATAATGGTAATTGTCAACAGCGCCAACAAGACGTTGTCCTTGACCTAGTTCACTGCACGTTTTCTCAGTATGTCACATACTAATGGATTCCATCTGAAACGACCTTGTATCCAAAGGAACGTTCGTTAAATTCTCGTATGTGCATGGCTTTAAATAGCACAATGGATCGGCTTGACTCGTGAAGCTATTATAACTTTTAAAAGATGCGCCGATTAGACCTTTCAGAATTAATAATTATTAAATCGATCTGCACTGACTCGCCCGTGGAGAAACCTGGAGCTGGTACACGAATAGCGGGGTGAACGTTTCGTACGGTACGCGATGGATTACAAGCTGTAGAGGTCACAGACTTATAATTAGGCAGACACACAATCCCCATTGAGTGAAGTCACAAAAGTGGTTCTCGACCCACCATTTTGTTTTGTCGTATGATACTCCGTATCTATAGACGCTGCCCACTGTGCGTTGCGTTGCATTGTGCGAAGTTGGCTATCAATGTGAACATCATACCGTGTACCCTTGTTAATCGTGTATTGTGTCATTTTTAAGATTTCAGCCGAATGGAAATCAAGACTAGAGATCACGAGTATTTTATAACTTGCGAAACTTGTGGCACGGTTACGAACACACGTGTCGTAACATGTATGTGTGGTAGTGAGCAGAGTCTGCCTTGCCTCATTTTGGGTTGCATTTCTCGTGAGGATTACAATGTGATCCCAAGTCTACAAATGGATGAGTGGGTAGATGATTGGATGGATGGATAAGTGGATGGATGGATGAATGAATGGATGGATGGATTAAATTGATGGATGATGAATAAGGAGACTGATTAATGAATGGATACACTGGTAAATGGATGATAGATGGATGAATGAATGCATGAATGGATGGGTGGATGGACGGCCAAACGGACAGGCGGATGGATGGATAGATGGATGGCTAAATGAATGGCGACATCTAACTAGCTTGCTATCATGTAGAATTAGACCTACTTTCCTCCATGTCGAAAGATAAAAAATGTGCGTAATGACCATAAGGTACCGAGGAAACCACAGAATGATGTAAACAGCTGTCGCATACGACAAATTAAAATGGTGGACCGAGCGTTGGGGGAACATACCGAAGAAGCGATTTGTAATTTTGTGTTATATTTATTCTGTGGTAGAGGTGTCACTGGAAACGTGGGCATAGAAGGTAAATGCATGAGCCCAAATGCTTAAATTCTGATGTCAGAACGGCCGAACTATGGGGGGGGGGTGGGGGGGAATTTACCTCCGATTATCAGAACAGCCGTGCAAGAGCCATAGAACAAATCTCTGAGAAATCGAATTGACCCCCAGAAGAGCTATCAAAATTGATTTATATAATATAGACACAGGGCAGTAAGTTAGCCCAAAGCAACAGTGTTCACAATATAGGATTTCCATAAAAAAAATCAATGTTACAGCCAAGCCGAACTAGTATAATGTCGCAAAAGCAAGAACACCGGCCTGGATACGATTGAACGCTATCATTCCAGATCATTGTCTGGCGAGACAAAAACACGTTCACAAAACACAAAAAGTCAAGCCAATCTTTTGTAATTGTTGCAGATATTGATGGAGTGAGCACTTGATTGCGAGACTGTCTCGGGTAGTACAGTGATGCAGATAATGCTGTATGTAGAGTTCGATGCAACTTGAGGTAATCTAAAGTCAAGGCCAAGTGCTGGATCAAGGTCAAGGTATCAAGGCCATCTAATGTCAAGACCTAAAATACGCCAGTTGAAACAATTGGAATCGCTGTTAAACACAGGAAAAAAAAACAACCCAAAAACTAAAAATGGGTGACAGAAATTGGAATCTTTGACAAAATGGAGAAAAATCCCAGGACCTGATTGAAGCCAGATCTAGATGAATGGTAAATCATGAGTTTGGGTTTGTCTTGTGAGCTTTTCTGCTGCTCTTCATCACCTCCTCTCTGCCTGTCTGTATGTCTGTCTGTCCGTCCGTCTGTCTGTCTGTCCGTCTGTCTCTCTGTCTGTCTGTCTGTCTGTCTCTCTCTCTGTCTCTCTGTCTGTCTGTCTGTCTGTCTGTCTGTCTGTCTGTCTATCTGTCTATCACCCTCTCTCTCTCTGCTATCTCCCTCATCCTTCTTTCGATTGCCCCCGCCCCTTTTCCACCCACATTGCCCTAACCCTTTTCTCTCCCCGTAATGTAATTATACCATCTTTTAAACTTCCTTCTGTTCCTTTTCTCTCTCTCTCTCTCTCTCTCTCTTTCCTCCTTTCTAGCTATCCTCTTTCCCCTGTACTGTTTCTGTCTGCATGTCCCCCTCTCTCGCCTTCTTCTCCTTCTCTGATTCTCTGATCGCTAACAACACCCACCCCCCTCCCCCCACCTCAATTTGTCTCTACCTATGCCCCCCCCACCCTCTCCCCCATGACCTTAAGTTTTCTTCGTCTTCAATTTGTGAATTTCTCTTAGCAGGGACGCTTGCAGATTCCCGAGCGCGATAAGTGTGTACAGTGTAGTAGGTCTTTTCTTTTATACTAAATATTACAATGTTTCCATTTTCATGCTACATCTTCAGAGTCCATCCACCATGTTTTGCCATTTCCTACCTCCGCATTGTTCAACCCTCCTATTCTGGCACTTCCTCCCCTCCCTGACCGAAATCCTGAGAACACACTCACTCTACCTGCCTTCCTGTCTTCCATTGCCTCCCCCTTTTCATTATGTATTCTCTTCTTAGCCTCCCTAGACTAGATCCTGAACTTTCTCTACCGATTATCTCCTCCCCGTCCTTACAGCCTGTTCACCCCTTCAACTCGCCGCAATTACCCCGCAGTTACAGTAAAACGCTGGTAACTTACTCTACGGGTGTCAATTTCCACCGTAACAGGAAAAGCCTTTGAACAAACACTTTTAGCCTTTAGATCTGTAACCGTTTCTAAAAAAAAATAAAAAATCAGAGATTTCGCTAGCACCCTAGTGGTTTCAAGACTGCAGCAAGAACGTGGTTAGTCAGTTGTCTAGTGGCGTACTTAGATGAGGATTGAGTTCACGAAGTTTGCCTTGGTGTCTTTACATAATTATAAAGTGAATTGTCGCAGGTTACGAAACTGTGTCCTTTAAAGATCCGGTTTTGTCCAGTATGTGAAATGTACAATAGTACGGTTATACAAGAAATAACAACAAGAGAGCGGCATGGAAATTTTCATTATCTTTTTGCTGAAATTTGGCCAGCCGTTTCAGTGGGTTACGTCCAGTTGTCGAAACAGCTACCAGGAAACCTGTTTCGACACTTCTAGAACTTTCTTGAATCCCACAGCCGCGGGGGGGGGGGGGGGTTGGGGAAGGGAGGAGTTACTGTGCTCTGCCAGGGATTATTCAATTTTAAATTGTAACCTTATAAATTTGGCTTGCACTGTTCTTGAAGCTCAGGCAGAGGTTACGTCTCCGAAAAAAAAACGATTATTACTGGCGGAGGTGGCAACATGGTATTGAAATTGCAGACACCATAATTGGATGTAGACGGCAGCTGCGTCAACTCTAGGTTATTCATTGCATTCCTAACCTTAAGGCAAGACAAGTACTCGAACAGCATCGAACAAAATCCATTTAATTCGTGCATTCAATGAATTTTATCTTATTTTTTAAATCTATTTTAATGTAGTTTTCATGATCAGATTTCCAATTTCTGTCAGTTCCAACCTCAAAGATTTTTATTTTTTTAGTCTACTCTCCTAAACTTCAGTTTCTTGAAATATCGTTGAAATGAATGACATGAAAGCTGATCTGTACTGAATTTTTTCCACCGTAGTAAAAACAGATTTACCTGACGAGTAAAAACACTTCAAAATTTAGGTTCAGTTTCCAAATAAGTTGTTGTTGTTGTTGTTTTTTTCAAACATAAAACCAAAGACAGTAGGACTGATTGGAAATTCTGTGCAACTTTATACTTCTTGAATCAGATTCTGAGATTTGAGAATTCCCTGTGGAGATCAAAAGTCCCCTAGCTGAAAATACTTTGTTTCAATTCATGTAATATGACATGGCGTCCCACGCCACAGAGCTGAGCCCAGGTCGGGGAAAATTAAACTGGGGGAAAAAAAAAAGCATTCGTAGAAGGTTTAATTGAATATTCCCTACGACTCCCAGGTTCTCACTTACTGGATATTGTTTTTGGATGTGCTGAACACGTTGACCCCTTTGACCCCTTCACAGCGCAGTGGACGTTCATCGAACATCCCATAGTCGAGAGTGCCTGTGCTTCTTCCTGGCTTGACAGTAGGGTTTTGAGGTTCAAAGTCCTCTTTTGTCCACGATAAAAATGTGGTTAGATTCACGGTAACCTTTTCTACAGTGATCAAATTACACTTCCACTCTTCAAATACATTTTCAACAGGTCCCGACCCCTTATTATTCATATATTTTTTATACCCGACTCCGCAGCTTGGATTCACAGGAATCTGGCCGACGCCACTTCCATATTCAATAGTGCTGACTTATTGCACAGATCTGTTATTTGTTGTAAAAAAAAAAAAAAACGAAATTTCCCCCTGAAACTTAGTGTTCTTGTTCCTGAAGTGATCACTTCATGGTCGGAAATGGTGACATTATGTCAGTAAACTATTAACTTTCTATCCTGACTGCCTGAAGTTTTCTTTTCTATATACATACAAAAGCAAAATACGAAATAAGATTAGTTTTCAAAGTGTAAAAAATGTCTACATACAAACCTAAATACATTCAGACAAACGGGTTGAAAAACTATAGGAGTGTGAATGGCGGCACGGACTTCTGGAGGCACTATTACAGCTCGTGTGCGCCGAGGCTCAGTTTCCTGCAGGGAAAATAGTGCTGCCTTCGTTTTCATGCTGCTATCGGTATTGCCCTCCCACGTACATTGGTGTTAAATTTAATTTCCTATTTTGGATTTTGCTCAGAAAGGAATCAAAGCGTTCATATAACTTTGTTTACAGAAACTTCAGTTACCAGGCAAAGAAATGCTGCCGAGGGATCTCCCATTATTGGCCGTTACAGTAGAAGATAATGTGATGATAAAGGTTGGCTTGCCGCCTGGGGGCGCTGTCTGCAGCTCCTTGAATCTTTCACGTCACGAGTCCGTGATCGAGTGCCGGTTGTTGTCTTGTACTGCCAGTAAACTTGGCGTCGTTTCCCCAATAAAATATTAGGAACACTTTTCATAAATTAAAAACCAGGATCGCATTAACTTACAGTACAAAAACTCCGTGTGTATAGTCTTACAGAAATGAAGGAACAGCACACATACCCTGTGAAACAATTGAGCTCCATCCATAAGCCCTAGCCCGAACCTTCTAGACATAATTAAATAACCGAAATGTCTTCTTGTTGCGAATGTTGCGAATTCTAAAGCTGGTCAAAGTCCAGGGTGGTAACGATTTAGAGAAAGTGCCTCGGTATTTCATTATGTGAAGATTTTTTTCTAATAAAACTGTTTCTTTCTTCACTTTCCCAACAGGTCGAGGCTGCTACGACAGTTTGCTCCTAAAAACCGAAAGTGTCAAAGAACGTGTATTTGAAATGACAGTTTGTCTGAGTCTACCGGAGATTGCGAATGGCAAAATCAGAAATGTCAAAGACCAGAGCATAATAAACAAGTCAGTTTGTTCCTGGTTCTCTAAAAACACAAAACAAAACAACTGTCGTTTTGGGTTTTGTGACTTTCTACTTGCTTGTAACGAAGTGGTTATTTTCAAGGCATGCCTTGGAACTAACGCCAGCGTTATTTTCAAGGCATGTTTCATTGACCAATCAGAAGCTGTTTCAGTATTTCTAAACGTGGAGCCTTAGACTGTGCATTGTCAGACTGATATGTAACGACGTGAGGGTCTAGTCAGTTTGTATCATCGAGGCCGTAGGCCGATGTTCGTCTGGGTAGTAGTCAGATTGACATATCAGGGAAAGCCGCCGGGGTAGCTATGTATTGTTTATTGGACTCAAGGTATGCCTTGGAACTAACGCCAGCGTTATTTTCAAGGCATGTTTCATTGACCAATCAGAAGCTGTTAAGGTATGCCTTGAAAATAACGCTAGAGTTAGTTTCAAGGTATGCCTTGTAAATAACGCCTTGCTTTATAGAAACGCACTGAGCCATCACAAACAAGTTCTTTCTGTCTTCTTTTACTATTTGCAGCTGTTCAATCTGCCAACTCTCCACTGTTTTATAGCAGTTCTATCGTGATTTCTGGTTTTTATCTGTCTGTCCAGACTTTTTCGTTGTTGTTGGTGGTGGATCAAGAGTCGGTCTAGTGACCCGGAAGTGGCCGTTGTCTGAAGAAATTCCTGTGAACTTTCAGCGGGCGGAAAGAAGAGATCTAAACAGTACTGGGAGATAAACTGATTAGAGAATTCTGCCTAGTCATTTCGATACTACTGATCAAATTTACCGATATTGCGATGAAAACAAAATCAATACCGCCCATCAGTGCATGACATTCTTCATATTTATCATTAACCTTAATTTGCTGTGCACAAAGTAATTACTAATATCAAACAGTGGGCGAAAATCTTTCCGTAACAATAAAAAGTAGGACATACTGTGACTCCTACCCCCCCCCCCCTTCCACACAACCTCTTAAATCATACACACAGACCTAATTGTTACTTCACCATAAAAATAAAAGCCGGTGTATATGTTAAACTATGCATACACGAAGGCTGTTATACCCTTGAACTAACTACGAAATTCCATTCTTTTAAATAGTTCGATTAGAAATCAAAGACTGCGTGGTAAACTGTCGTAACTCGGTTTTTTTCAACATTTCCAGGAGAAACAAAAAACTGAAGAACTTTCTTTCTCAGACTTGATAGTTACGATAATTATTTAGAAAACAAAACAAAACGTTATTTGACCCTTTCACCTTTCACCTAGGCACTGTCCATCCACTGCAGGATGTAGTCCTCCAACAACGACTTCCATTCCTTCTGTCTGATGTCTTCCTCATCCATGTTGTTTCCCCCTCTCTTTTTAACATAATCCTGTCATCTTCTTCCTGGTGGTCCTCCTGTTGTTTTTCCTGTCTGTGGTATTTAAGCCTTACTTTTCTGAATTTAACACCCAATTTGTAACACAAACTCCGGGCTGTCAAGGACTATTAGCCATGCTAAATATATCTCAGTTTTTGAAAAATGCCGGGTTACAGTGGGTGACCATGGGACACTCCAATGTAATACTGTAACTGGGGAGTTTAGCCAGTACGTGACAATATAGGTGAGTGAATCTATAATAGCTGTTTTACTGAAACATACTTCTGTTCTCCTATGATTTTCAACTAATTTTAAGATAAAAGTTATTGAAATTACACAATAATGTATAATGGTACCGTTCTATCTCGCTCTCTATCTCTCTCTCTCTCTCTCCCCCTCTCCCTCCCCCCCCCCTCTCTCTCTCTCTCTCTCTGTTTTCTCTCTTCCTCTCTCTCTCTTTCTCTCACGATAAGAAAGACATATAGACAGACAGACAGACAGACAGACAAACAGGAGGGATAAGCACTGGAATGTTGCGGATATCTTATCGTTCAGAAACACGGCCAAATGAAGGTGGATGTGGAGATTTCGTTCAATGATATATTTCCTTCTCTCATTCCACTATTATTTTGGCTTTATATTGATGTCTAAATAAGAAATACAACTTGATGGACAGAGTTTCAGCTGTATTGTATATACGTAAGAGATTACACGTGTATCGATACTATTAACACTATGAGATCGATCACACTACCAACTTATACTGGATGGTCAATGGAAAGTGACGTGTGGGCGGACTCTTTAATCCATCAAGTTGGGTGGGATCTGCTTGATACTGGACAGGCTGAGTACGGGATGAAATAGCATAATCTGATACAACACACGTCATCCCTGATGATTAGCACGGCACAGCTGGATCCACGCAAATCTTTAGTCCTATCCATTAATTTTGTCTGTTACTCGTTCACCATCTATCTATCTATCTATCTATCTCTCTATCTCTCTATCTCTCTGTCTCTCTGTCTGTCTGTCTGTCTGTCTGTCTGTCTGTCTGTCTGTCTGTCTGTCTGTCTGTCTGTCTGTCTGTCTGTCTGTCTGTCTGTCTGTCTGTCTGTCTGTCTATCTATCTATCTATCTATCTATCTATCTATGTCACAAATCCCAGACTGGGAAATGTAATAATTATGACAGGACAACAATCACGAACGAACAAGTATAACACTTAACAGAACAACCAACCAGACTCACACATTTATTATACATAAAAAATAAAGATATACGTGCATTACATTCTTCAGTTCAAATACCATTCAATGGTCAGTATTCCCGACATTCATTCTTCTACGGGTCCACAACCCGATAATACTTTCTAAAATATGCTCTGGCCTCAGCCTCACATCTATATATGTACTACTTGCGGGCCTCTCTTATTGGCTCCTGCTCAATCTAATCTCCGTATCTCAATCTCCCCTCGAGGTCTTAATAGCACCTTAATATTTCAATAGCACATTATATTCTCAATGGCACATTAACATCTTAATAGCACATTAACATCTTAATAACAACGTCCCTGTCTGTGGCCAGACTGCCCGACTCATGTGCTCCCGCTGTCCTACGCGACAGCTTCACTCAGGCAGGCCTGTGGGTAGCCTTCTGCTCACCGCGGGTGGCTTCTCTGCCCGACCCCGGCACCTATAAGAATAACATTACATTTCTATAACACCATACAATTACTATCCACTTCACCACTCATTACGAACTATCAAGCGTACACACAATAGTCCACCTTTCACTCACCACACCTCTTACGGTAACACACCTCTACCGTACCACACAGCACTCAGACTCGCTACGAATCCATGATCCGAACTTACATCTATCGCTCATTGCGCCCATCTCTATACACAGTAATCAATGACTTTCACATTCCTCACATATAACTTATTTACATCATGGTCCTAGGAGAATATAGTACATCAATCATCATAATTATCAATCACAGTTCAACCTACCAGTCATCACTGGAAAACACACAACAATCTCCCGACTGCTCTCTTCACGTCTGTCCCCTTGGACTTTCTTAACTTGCAGTGACTTTTCACTACACAAGATTTACCTCATCGCCTTCACTTTACTCACGTCTTGCACGCTTCCACGCTAACTAACAGAAGTCAATACAGGTGAGCAGCCTCACTATCCCGTGAGTCAATCCTACACTTCCATGCCCCCGTAATCCTTGAATCTCGCTCACTCCACTCGTGACAATCTATCTATCTATCTATGTATCTATCTATCTATGTATCTATCTATCTATCTATCTATCTATCTATCTATCTATCTATCTATCTATCTATCTATCTATCTATCTATCTATCTATCTATCCATCTATCTATATATCTAATGTATCTATCTATCTATCTGTTTGTCTGTCTGTCTGTCTGTCTGTCTGTCTGTCTGTCTGTCTGTCTGTCTGTCTGTCTATCTATCTATCTATCTATCTATTATCTATCTATCTACCTATCTATCTACCTATCTATCTATCTACATGTATCTATCTACCTATATATCTATCTACATGTATCTGTCGATCTATCTGTCTATCTATCTATCTATCTACTTATCTATCTAATTTATCTATCTATCTATCTATCTATCTATCTATCTATCTATCTATCTATCTATCTATCTATCTATCTATCTATCTATCTATCTATCCATCTATCTATCTATCTATCTATCTATCTATCTAGCTACATTGTGTGTATGCCTGCCTGCCCGTGTATGTATATTTCTCTGTCTGCCTGCCTCTTTATCATCCTGTACATCGGTCTTGTCGAGACCTCCAGTTATCTTTCCGTCCACTTATACTTCATTTGATCAGTCCATCTGCTTGTTACTCCTCTCTGTCTGTCTGTCTGTCTGTCTCTTATTGTCTGACATGTTAATCCTGTCATTCTTCTCAACCCGTTTCTTTATTCCTTTATGTTTTCACATCATCTCAACCGCCAACCTGCACCCACCCATCCTCTCCTCCCCCCTTTACTTCCACAAACGAAATGTCTGTAGTTACTCCAACCACCACCCCCCCCGCCCCCCCCCCCCCGCCCAGTATCCCACCCCCAAATCACTAACACGTACACTGTTACTGCAGCCACCAATCAATCAATCCCCGTCTCTCCTCCTCTCCCACCCCCTCTCCGGGTCTCTGACTTTCCACACTTACTGCAACCATATTTCCTGCCATGTCCCTATTCCCCTCGAATTCCCTCCGCCACAAATCATCAACATTTCCATCGTTTTCACAATCACGTGACACTCATATGGAAAATCGATAATTGAGGTATTTTTCTTTAAGTTTATCACACAATGTTTCTCGTTGGTTTACCTGACCTATGAAAACCCTGGGAAATTGATACCCTCACGACCATGCAATTCATTCATATTTGGCACAGTTTAGTCTTGCAGATGTGTGTGTGTCTGTGTAGGTGTTTGTTTGTGTGCCTATCTGTTTGTGTGTTTATAAAAAATTTGTCTGATTATTATTTTTCACAAAGTGCACAGAAGGTAACTCAAAGATCAGGGCGCAGACTAACTAATAAAACTCAATTAAAGATTTAGTGTAAAGTATGAGACCATGCAAAATTTCAAATAAATCAAACAAGACAACTTTCGAGAACACCGACAATGAGTCCCTTCATGGTGAAACAAAGACATACTATACAGCCACCAATGTGCTCACCCACTATACAGCCACCAATCTGCCCACCCATTACACAGCCACCAATCTGCCCACCCACTATACAGCCGCCAATCTGCCCATCCACTATACAGCCACCAATCTGCCCATCCACTATACAGCCGCCAATCTGCCCATCCACTATACAGCCACCAATCTGCCCATCCACTATACAGCCACCAATCTGCCCATCAACTATACAGCCACCAATCTGCCCACCCATTATACAGCTACTAATCTGCTGACCATCCACCCCAAGCTCGATGTTACCACCATAATTTCCACACTTGTTGCAACAACCGACAATCTGGAAAATTAAGGAGCCAATTAAGCGGTGATGTGTCCTGGGGGCATTCACTGAGAAGAAAATGTATTGTTTAGGCCACAAGTTATGCATTTAAAACATCTCTTGCGTCGTCAATCGAGCCATTTTGCTCGCCAGGGTAACTTTACAACAAGACTGTGTCTGGCTGTCTACTGTAAAACAGTCTGTGATCAGTTGGGCACGGGATAGAGGGGGGGGGGCGGGGGAGTGTGGGGGGGGGGGTCTGGAACAAGAGAACGAATCTTGGTACTTGGAAGACATTTCTCTTTTCTTGGCAAATGATTTCCTGTTTTATATTCTTTTTCTTCCCATTCTTTGCTAATATTTCAACCTTCACCCGGAAAAAGTCTTGAAATTTAATTTTAGCTTTGTATCTATGTTTAACATCCGTACCAATTTCTTTTCAGTTGATGTTGTAAACCGAAGTAAAACATTTAGAAGTCTCATTATTTTGTACTTTCTCCCACAGCATAGACTGTTGTTAGGGGAACATCGTGTTTTACATAGAAAGCTATAGCAGGACAGCGAACACAACTCAGTAGTTTCTCTATTTGGCTTTGTAATCAGAATAGGCCCCCCCTACCCCCCTAATATCATCCAAATGATTAATGAAATGATTATTACATAAAGGCAGGGAAATTTTCTCACGGAACCAAATGTCCCGCTCTTTGTGCACCCTTCGGTCAATCATTTCTTTGGGTAGCCACACAAAGGCCACCGAATTCGGTCACCGAGCCACTAGGCGCTTTAGGTGAGAAGAATTATTGCACTATATAATTTCAACAACTGCACATAGAGCCCACCTAGATTCGGTCCGTTTATATAGTGCAATTCTTTTCACCTAAAGTGCCTAGTGGCTCGGTGACCGAATTCGGTGGCCTTTGTGTGGCTACCCTTTGCCAGGATGCTGTTTGTGCTTATTATTTTCTTTTAAAAACCAGTAGAGAATCCACGACTTCACGAGCCAAGACCCAGAATTGAGATTTCTAGACACTCTTAAATCGTTTGATTTAATCGGCGTTGTTTTCCCCCCTCTCCCCAGTCTCTCTTTTTCTATCCGCCCGACCCTCATGTAACCAAATTATCGTCCAACTGAACTCATGGCAAATAGTCTCCCATGCATTTAATGGGCTTATTGAGAGGTGCCAAAAAAAAAAAAAAAAAGTTAATTGTATTTTGCCGCCAATTTTTTAAAAAGATTGCTTGAAACTCTAAAGGCAAAATAGTTCGATACAAAAGCGACTGGGTTGGGTTATTTCACACCAAAAAAATTAATTCGATACTTTTTGTAACTGTTATTCAGGCTGCAGCGCCGAATGAAAAAAAAAAGTGGCCAACCTGCGCCATAGTGGAAAATTTTAATACTCTCGCCACTTTTTTTTTTTTAATAATAAGGTGGTTTTGGAATAAGGGTCGGGACTGGAGTTAGATTTTCAGCAGTATAATATCGGACAGAACGGATTCACTGCGAAATTTGCCTTTTCCATCGATTACAATACAGTACGACTTGGATTCAGGCGACATTTGGAATAAAACAAAATGTTTCCAGATTTAGCGCTTTTTTTCCTCTCTTCCCTCGTTTCTTACTTCTTTCTTTTTTTGTTTGTTTATTTATTGCTGTTCTTGTTTTTCCTAATCCCATTGCTCCCACCGTAGGCATGATATAAATGAAAACTATAATTTTTGAATATCTCAAATTTTCTTTGATAAAACAGCATGCCTGGTCTAGACATTAATATCATGTTCTGTGAAATGGATTTAGTTTCTCACAATTATGGCAGTTGACAATTTTTATCATTTTCTTAAGAGATTTAGAGGAGATTCCACACTATACAATAATAATTGTCCTCTGCTTTAAATTGATTTATTTAATAGATCTTGGAGGGCTGGAAGTTAGTGATACGCATAGTGCCCCCCTTTTACTTTCACAATTTCTGAATGTACACTCAGCATTGCCACTTTAACAAATACTTTGAAGCAAACCCTTTAAATATAAACCTCAGGACAAAACTGTGTTATTCAGATTTTCATTTTTCTTCCCCCCAAAGGATTAAAGACAGAACACCCATACACCCAGCCCCTGTAATGTCACGTACAGTTCCTGAGAAAACAATATCAAACTTTCACATTTCTGGTGGCTGACGATTTGTGTAAATGGGATGTGTGTCTCATTTCACGGGAGAATTTTAAGGGAAAATGAAATTCTGTTTCAGATAACGCACCGCCTGATTGGCTGGCGGAGACAGTGTTTCCTCACAATTTAGACCCCCCACCCCCTTCCCCTCTCCCACCACCCCATTTTTAAAATCTGAACTTTGTAGTTAAACTGTTACCATTCGACAAAAACGATAATCCAAACTTTATCTGCCAAAGATAATTTACTGGTGGTATTTTGGATGGATGCACACTTGAGAGACGTCATTACATTGGTGAGGCCGTGTACTGACGGATTCACATACAGCGTGGTAAACCTCGAGGGGATTTCGAAACTGTTGCCTGCTTAAGATTTGGGAAACGATAAAGAAAATGTATGCACTGCTTGACATTTCCTCCAGTTTTCCAAACCCGGCAGTTTTACTGCTTGTGGCTGTCATCAATGGATGCAGGTATGTCCGAATCAAAGTTACATATTTAACTCTGTGCTCAGTGTGAAATAAATCAATTTTTTTCTGACATTAGACAGCCTGTGGGTTCTTATCCGTTTTGGCGGGGGAGGGGGGGTAGACTCTCAGCTGGGAATACTTAGGCGTTAAATGTTGCACTCTATAGTTCTTGTATTGTGACAGTATAAGGTGGCTTTTCATTTCCTCTTATTACAGTTTGTGCACAACAATTTCTGTTGACCTATACCTCAATGGCCGTTGTTTGATGCCACAGACCTGGTTTTGACCCATCAGTATTGCTAGGTCTTATGGAATGAAATCTGAATCGTTGTGGAGGAAGAAGAGCAACGGGATAGAACATTCTCACAACATGGGAATGTGCATCTCTAGACCCCTTCGTTTACAAGACATCTCACGTTATTTTATTAGCCAATGTCATTTTCATGGCATCATGAGACATCATGTACATTTATTGGTGAGTAATGTGATCTATCAAACTGTAAACGGTTTTGAGTTTCCCTTTCATTTAGCTTTGTTATTACATCTGTGAAACGTCTGCAAATATCCTGTTTTTTGCAGTAAATCACTAACACCGTAAAGTGGTACGTGTGCAATGGCATTGTGGTCGCACAGTTTCCAATTTTAAACTTCTGTTGTTTGGCAACATTCCGATGCTGTGGAAATGACATGTTTTAAGGTAAATACACCCCACGGTAAATGTCGAGAGGGAAACGGGTTCGCTGTATTTTTGTCTGAGCTACTCACAGCTGGAGAGTGCTGGAGGTTTTGATGCGTATTTAAAAAAAACAACAGAGTTTGACTCCTGGTGAGACCAAACATTGACAAGCTGACATGTGCAAGCGATATCTTTGCTTATCGGTGTTTAATTTGGTTCCAGGCACCCCTGTGGCTGAGCATACTTGAACATAGTTTTTTGTGTTGTTACAGCAGATTTTGATAAAACATTTTGGGGAAGAACGTATATTCATATCTGTTTATATTATTATCTGTTTTTATCTGTTTGCCTACACTCTTCATTCCGTACATTTCTGTATAGGTGTAGGCATGAACATAAAGTGGTTCTTGTACTGTTGCTTGGAACTGGGACTCATGCCGTTGAGCCTCCCAGTCTCTCGAAGCAACGTTGTATGTCAGCTGCACCGAAGAAATCAGTGCGACTGACAGGTTGGTTTGGAATGTCGAGCGGCGCTCTGGTGTTAGTTGCTGTAGAGCTTGCATGTCCTATGGCCTGTCCCTGCTGAGCTGGCTCCTCCGTACGGCCTAAGCCTGGAGGTTCAGCTGTCTCAAGTCGCGCTTCTAATTTACTAAATGCTTCTGTTAGCTTCTCCAGTTGTTGAGTCAACGCATCTAATCTTTGAGAATCATTAGCCATGAGACAAATATTCTACTGGAACATGAGCACTGCCAAAATATTAAATTTCACTGCCCACAGGTGTGAGAGTGCATTGGGCGGAACACGACTGTAGCATACAATACATTAGTGTTGTGTGCTGCATCCGAACAGAGATCGGGCACATCGGTGTGGCAACAATCCTTGAACTCTGAAAACATTTCTCCCATAGATCCGTGAACCATTGCTTTAGGCAGCCGGCACACACAGTCAAGACTGTTTTGTTTCTGACTGGAGACAGCTTTGACGTGGCAGAACCAAGGAGACAGGTAAGCATGTGTTGGTCTCGTCAGTGAGAGAGGTCCATTTTAACACACATCTCACACTAAAAGCGAGACAAAACAATGTCCACGCAATGCCTCATCAGCCTTAGTTCTCCCCACAATACGACAGGCGGTTGACTGGAACGACAGTAGAAATTATCATGCATGTTCTGGAATAGGAAAATTAAAGCGACCCTGTACTTTCCAATTATATGTAATCTTACGCATTCACAGTCCAGGTATTTCCCTCCAAAATTCCAAAACTTCCCTTAGGGTAAAATTCCATTTATTAAGAACGACTGGGACAAATAATAATTTATGGCTGAATATTAAGATATTTAAAATGAAAAAAAAATAATAAAGAATCACTTCTTCCAAAGACGAGTCTGTTCACTCCTACTTCTTTTCTGCACCCCCCCCCCTTCCTCAAGAATATAGAATTAAGAAATCTCTTCTTAAAATGTGTAACAAAAAGTGTCTCGTTACATGCCCACAGCCCATAATTCTGTCAAATCTTTGAAAATGAGCTCTTTTTATCTCACCACATCTTGGTTTGGTTTTCCTTTAATCTCCTGGAAAAAAATTGTAGACAGAGTCATGCCTTGGTCTGCCAGTTTACAGTAAACGCCCACAATCTGTCCAGGAGTTCGAGCAGCCTAAGACATTTGAAGAGATGGTGTTATTTAATAATTCATCATAGTTTGTTTTTTTTTCCTTTTTTTTTTTTTTTTTGTGAACCAAAAAAATACCCCCCCCCCTCCCCCTCCATGCCCCGCCTGTTTTTAAATACGTGAAAAATGAAAAGAAAACAAAGAAAAAAACAACAACAATTATCCCAAATGACAAATGAGTCTTTTATCACCATCAATAGATTGCCACTGTAGTGTTACATTCAGGGTTAAGATAACAAAGTTGCTGATAAACGCCAGTATGTTCAAATAAAACGTGTACCACAACGAGAAGTCGCCTAAAAGTCGGTGGGATTCGGTGCAGTAGAGGAGGTGTTCTCTGACGGTGACGACAAGCAGCTGGACCCTCGTCCCTTGTATCTCTCGACTGGGTGTGGGCTTTGATGTGGCGTCTCTGAATGCTGTGGTGAGCGGCTAGACACGGGTGGACGAGTGCCTGAGATATCACCTTACAAAAGCAGAGCCATGAGCCACGTCTATAACGCACAGCTCTACGTTTCTCTGTCTTCTGCTTATAAACACGCAGAAAGTTAGAGTGTAGGTGGGTGGGTATCCTTGTAGATGGGGATGAGAGAGACTGACAGAGAAGGAGAGAGATAGTGAATGACAAAGAGAGAGAGTGAGAAATGGGAAAGGCAGAGAAATAGATAGAGAGATAGATAGAGAGAGTTAGAGAGGGGAGGCAAGGGAAAGGGAGAGAGATACAGACAGAAAGAGAAAGAAGGAGAGAGTGCGTGAGAGAGAATGAAAGAAAGAGGATGAGATGATAACGAGAATGAGAGAGAGACAGACAGACAGAGAGAGAGACTGAAACTACTGTTTCACAGTACTAACTGCTAATTCATTCAATATGCCCACAGTAACCCAGGGTACCAGCACCTGTATCGAGTTATCATGTAACATTGAACAACATTGTGGCGGCAATCCATTTACAGGCTAGCCCGGGGCAATGTTTGAACATGTGCAAGTCTTCAGGGGACACAACAATTCCTCAAACTTTCACCTTGATCAGCTCTGTTGTGTTTGGCTGGGAAACTGAAAGCTATCTGTCTGCTGTTCTTCTGTCTGCTTTTCTTCTGTCTGCTGTTCTTCTGTCTGCTGTTCTTCTGTCTACTCTTCTTCTGTCTGCTGTTCTTCTGTCTGCTGTTCTTCTGTCTCCTGTCCCTCTGTCTGCTGTTCTTCTGTCTGCTGTTCTTCTGTCTGCTGTTCCTCTGTATGCTGTTCTTCTGTCTGCTGTTCTTCTGCCTACTGTTCTTCTGTCTGCTGTTCTCTGTCTGCTGTTCCTCTGTCTGCTGTTCTTCTGTCTGCTGTTCCTCTGTCTACTGTTCTTCTGTCTGCTGTTCTTCTGTCTGCTGTTCTTGCTAAGTGTCGGAGAGGTGAGCAGTAGATGAACCGTTTCATGGTGAGAGAACGAGCCGAGACGGGCGGTGATTGCGACTTTGATCTTTTACATTTGAGTGCGCGCGCGTGTGTACGTATCTGTCTGTTAATTCTGAACCCTCTCCGCCTCTCCCTTCCGCTTAACATTTTGCCCCTCCATCACCCCCCCCCCTTCCTTCCTTTATTTCAAAGCGATCTGAGTGTGAGAAATGCACGCGTGAGTGGCATCTTGTGTTTGCTTCAATTCAAATACTCTGGTCATTAATCTTGTGATACTCAAACCAAAACTACCTTTGTGTTCGGTTTTTATTTATTTATTTGTTTCACATTTTAATGTGCTAGACATTCTTTGCCTATGCACAGACACACACACACATACACAGACGTGCAATCACCACAAATACATACACACACACAAACACACACACAGACACACAATCGCGCACAAATGTACAAACACACACACACATGTGCACAAACGTAGCCTTAAATTGATCTTAGGTTTCATGCCTCCTGGAAAACACCTTAAAATCTGCAGCCGTCACCAAGTGCAACCGACTGAAAATAGAAGCTTTGTAGTTACAAGGTGTTTGAACATCAAAATGATAAAAAATATCAGAGGATCTATTATAAAAAAAAATAGTGGCGGGAGTAATGCATTGTGGTACCATTTTAGCCCTTTTTTTGCTCAAAGCTGCAGCCTAAATGAAAGTTTCAAAAATTATGAAGTTAATTTTCGCAAGTGGCTTATAATCCAATGCAATCGCTTTGGTATTGATCCATTGAGTTTATTCAAGTTTCAGACAGTCTTTTTAAAAATATGTAAAAATGTGAAATACAAGGACCCTCTTTTTGGCTCCCTTTGATAAACCCAGATTTATTCGCTGACCAGTCATATTTGCAACCAAGAAAAAAAAATAAATTCAAAACCCCTAATAATAGACAAACAAAAACTATTCGATCAAAATTTCCTGTATAAATATCCCCGTTACAAAAATAAATAAGTCATCAAGAATCGCAACCCACAACAACAAGAACAAAAAAAACAAAACCAAAATCATCGTAGCACACTGCCAAATGTGGACAATCCCAATTTCTTGCAAACTTCCTGTCGATAAACGAGGCGGCCAGTCCAAACCATGCTACGAGTGTAGAGTGCCAAAATGCACACCAGAGCAGAGCAAACGCGAAAAAGACGCCGACTACGTTATTCTGTCAATAATTTACATTTAGATCCACCTCAAGACCCAGATGTAGCTCTAAATCAAGGTGAGCCTGTAGAGCCGCATCATGTAGTAGATCTAGATCTAGATCTAGATCCACACATTCTGGAACCACGTGTTTTAGATCCAGACAAAGACCCCGATGGCGATGCAGATCATGAGCACGTAGAACTTAATCATCTCGGAGCAATGACAAGGCCATGTCAGTTTTGCACAGCAAAGTTGTGGAAGGATGAAAGTAGTTCAATGTGCTGTGCTAATGGCCAGGTTATGCTTCCCCCTCTCCAGCCTCTCCCTGAGGAACTTATGAGGTTCTTTTACTTTACAGGAGACAGTGAAGAATCCAAAAATTTTCGACAGCGTATTCGTTCTTACAATTCTTCATTTGCATTTGCATCTCTAGGCGTCAATGAAGATGTGTTGCCAGCTGGAGTGTACTCATTTCGTATAAACGGTGCGGTATGCCACAGAATCGGACAGATACAACCAAGCCATCATCACCCTAAGTTTTCACAACTTTACATTCATGACACCCAAAATGAAATTGAAAACAGACTCCACTGGTTCAGTCACCTACAACAGAACATTGTCACCAAAATATCCACAATTCTTCATGACATCAATCCGTTCGTGAGAGTATAATATAGGCTACCCTGCCACACGGATAATGTGGTGTATCATGCAGCACTGATCCAGTAGAAATGTTTGGTGAGTTCAGTATTCAAGATAACATGTTGTGCTTTTACTCTCTTTCTTCCTGCCTTTACCATTTTAACTGAGTCTTTTTGCCCGCGAAATCGCGGGCACTCTACTAGTATAACAAAAAAGTTTAACTGTGTCTCACAAGAGGTAAGATGAGATGGTAAACTTTTTTAACCTGCTAGAGCCTGGAGTGTCATTACACAGACCTTCTGCTGGATGGTGCATCTAATTTAACACAGAGCAAAAGCTTTGCATATATACACACGTTTCGTATCTATCTCAATGCAATTCTGTCCCAGCATTGATTTCTACAAAAATACAGTATGGCATTGAAGCTGCTAAGGAAATGAATTTCAAACATTTCACAAAATCTGTCTTTTTTTCCCACACCTGGGTCCTAGAGGTTTGAGTAAACAAAACTGGCAGTTATTTGTGACCATAGATAGGAGAAGCCTGGACAAACGCACATTGTACACACACACTTTCAATCACATCTCTATTTTCGTTGAAATGATAGCTCTGTGAACCACATAATAATCCATTACTGGACAAAAGTGCTCTGTACTAGAGGACAAACTTTGCAGAGAAACCTAATGAAAGGCTCAGGTCTCGTTCAACAATACACGCATACGCAATCGCTCATATGGGTATAATTTACAGATAGGTTTCATTCACACACAGTGATACTGTTTTTTTTATGTCCTCTGATAGATCATATGAATTACAGTTCTCGTGCGATCCTCGTGTGGTCTCGGTGATCAGAGAAGGATAGCGCAATCTGGGAGCATCTCGTTCATGTAATCACTTACATCTGTTTACACGTAATTACCTACATTTGTTTACATTTAATTACTTTCAATTGCTTCCGTTATAAAAATCGTCTAGTCAAAATGCTCACGATTGGGTTACACAATCATCAGTTTGTCTGGCCATCATTGGGGACAATTTTTTTTAAATTGTTTTTCATCATGTTTAGTTTTTTTTGTTTTGTTTCACCTGTGTGGTTGTGTGCCTGTGTGTTTGTCTGGCAAGTGGCATGACCAACATTGATAAATCTGGTCCTGTCTCTTCTTCTTCTTCTTTTTCTCAAAACGTTCTACGCCAAGTTTCCAACGAACCAGCTTTTCGAAAGCAGATTTATCCATATCCTTTTTCTGTTTTTAGTACTTTTGGTTTACACTTCTGTGATGTTTCCACTTTCTCTCAATAACTTTCTTCTGACACCAGCCGTGATGGGCACGGCACAAACACACTAAATAATCGACTATCTCTCTTCTATAAGTTATAACAAACGATATCTGTATTGCTTACATATATACAATAATTATTAATTCATTCAATAATAATAGGAACACAGGTCATGCAATTTCATGTGAATTTCGATGGAATGAAGTTGATGCAAATCAGTACATGCTAATTAAATGGCTTCGTAATATTCAATTTCTAGCACATTTTATAAAACACATGGGAACATTCAGCATAAGGAAACCTCTCCTTTAGGGGTGTATGGCGCTATCTGGGCCATGGTTCTTCCTCTCTACCCTGGCTTGACTGCGCAGTTAGATCAACAGGTATCGGCAGGTACCAATAGGTCGGGAAGCCAAGAAGCCACGATGTCGTTAATCAAAGTACAAGAAGTTGAGAAGCCAAGAAGGTGTTGTTCTTCCTCCTCACTCAGCAACAGCTCAAATGCCGACAAGATACCAAAGATACCACGCTCTGACAAAGGATGTTTGCGGGTTCCCTGACCTTCCCCACTCACAAGACTAGTACAAAGTTACAGTTGCGGTTGTGGTCTCCTCTTCGGCACGAAGCTGGTGAGTGCTCTCAGCGGTCTGAAGTTGGAAGGAGCGTTCGGGGATTTATACCCAGTCAGGTAGCGTCCCAAGACGCTCACCGAGTGTACATTAGTTATCCTAATAGCCACCCCCGTCGACTCCACGTCAAATACTATTGAAACAGCTCTACCCCCCAAGCAATTCCCAGGTGATCTGATCGGCAAGTACGGCGGTCAAGTAAACACTACCCTTTTCGGGTGTCAAAGCGCTTCAGTTGCATCGGCTACTTTCCCCCTCTGGCCTACAATAACTCTGTCTCCCCGCCGTTAGCTATCTTCCCACGCTAGCTATACCTTGCCTGTCTGTCGCCCTGTTACAATTGCCCCCACTTAAGTCGATTTTCCCTGGCAAAATCGGCTAATAAAATTATTAATCTACTGGTAATCTAGATAGAGTGTCGGCCCATAGAGCGTCTCGCCCCCTGATGTTGCTGACTCGAAAGTTATATGGTTGCAGCGCCAGGTTCCATCTAGTTACCCTCGCGTTCTTCTGGTCTTTAGTTCGCATCCAAGTTAGAGGTCGGTGGTCCGTCTCTAACACGAAGTTTCTCCCATACAGATACGCCTGCAACTTACTAACGGCGAAACTATGGCCAGGCATTCCTTTTCAATTGTTGAGTAGTTCTTCTCCGCAGGTTTCAACTTTCTGCTAACATATACAACTGGATACTTCGTACCCTCGTCTTCTTGAAGTAGGCAGCCACTCACTCCAAGGTTAGATGCGTCTGTCTGGAGAATCAGTTCCTTGTTCCAGTCTGGCATCCGTAGTATCGGCTCGGAACTCAAACAAATTTTTAGGGCATTGAACGCGTTCTCCTGCGCGTGTCCCCACGCGAACTTTGTGCCCTGGGACTTCTTTGTGAGGTCTGACAACGGCGCCGAGATTGCACTGTAATTTGGTACAAACTTCCGATAGTACCCCGTTAGCCCCAGGAAACTCCTCACTTGTGTCTTGGTCGTCGGTCGGTCACAGTCGACAATGGCTCGCACCTTACTCTCCTGCGGTCTTACAGTCCCCTGTCCCAGCTTATGGCCTAAGTACTCGACTTCTGTCATCCCTATTAGCGTCTTGGTAGGTCTAGCTTTTAAATTTGCCCGCCTCAGTCGCTCGAAGACATTCCGACAACGTTCCAAGTGGTCAGGCCAATTTGCACTGTGTATAAGACAGTCGTCTACAAATGCATCTACCCCTTCGCCAGCATCTTTTAATACTTTCCTCATGAGCCTGTTAAATGTGGCGGGGGATCCCTTCAACCCGAACGGCATGACCCTGTACTGGTATAGCCCAAACGGTGTGGCGAACGCCGTCAGGTGTTTATCTTCCTCGGCCATCGGAACTTGATAAAAGCCCTTTGTCAAGTCCAGCTTGGTGAAATATTTTGCCTCCGCTAGATTGGAAATAATGGCTTCTACCTCAGGCATCGGTTCGGCGTCATCGGCAGTCACAACATTTAGCCGCCTGTAGTCGTTGCAGAAACGATGTTGACCATCGGGCTTCTTAACTAATACAATAGGACTATTGTACGGGGACTCGGACGGTTCGATGATTCTGGCCGCAAGCATCTTGCCTACCTCAGCATTGACAGCTTCTCTAGTTGAGTACGGTAGTTGGTAGGGTCTTACCTTCACAGGTTTTTGATCTAGCAATGGGATTTTGTGCTTGATCAGGTCAGTGAGCCCCGGTACATCGGTAAATATATCTTTGTATTCTTCCATGAGCTCTTGCATCTGTTCTCTCTGATCCTGATCTAGCGTGTCCCCTAACTGTACATTCCTGTAGGTTTCGGTCTGTTCTAGCTTAGGCATGACTGTCTCCAGAGGCATCGAAGTCGCTTCCTCTCCTTCATCGGTCTCGTCAATTATAGCTGCAGCTATTGCCTCTGTGTTTTCCTGTTCGTCTTCCCTCTCAATATACTTCTTCAGCATATTCGCGTGATACAGTCGTCTCTTCCCCTTGACGTTCACCATGTAGTTCACTGACCCTCTCTGCTCTTCTACTTTGTAAGGCCCTTTCCAAGTCATCTGTAGTTTCGATCCGTCACTTGGGAGAAGTATGAGGACGGAATCGCCCACTTGGAATTTCCTCTGTTTGGCCCCCCTATCGTAGTATTTCTTCTGCCTGTGTTTTTCGACGCTGCTGTTCTCGGCTACGACTTTCATGGCATCCTCCAATCGTTCCCTCATATCTACCACGTATTCGTACGATGACCTCGTTTCTGACTCCGCTTCCCCAGTCCACAGATTCTTCAGTATTGCAAGTGGTCCTCTCACAGGGTGACCGAACACTAGTTCAAACGGCGAAAAACCTGTACTGGCCTGTGGGGTTTCGCGATACGCGAACAGCAGTGGACACAACATTCTGTCCCAGTCCTTGGGTCTGTCATGAGCTACTCGGCGAAGCATATTCTTCAGCACTCCGTTAAATCTTTCACACAGACCATTGGCCATCGCGTGGTAGGGCGAGCAGAATATCTGTTTCGTTTTGAGAAGTGCACTGACCTCTCTCATCAGCTCACCGGTAAACTGTGATCCCCTATCTGAAACTATTTCCTTTGGTATGCCTAACCGAGAAAATATTTCCATTAACGCTTCACTGACCTGCTCAGCTGATATCCCCCTTAAGGCTACGGCATCCGGGAAACGCGTGGCATAATCTACGAGCGTCAAAATATAACGCGATCTCCCATGTTCCGTACGCGGAAGTGGACCAACCAAATCTATGGCGACGCGCGAAAAGGGCGTGTCGATCAGGGGTGTCGGCACTAGGGGTACCTTTGTCACCCTACCTTTATTGGATGTCCTTTGACACGCGTCACACGATCGACAGAAACGACCTACGTCCGCACCTATACCAGGCCAAAAGAACGACTGCATTATTCTGTCCTGTGTGCGCGAAATTCCTAAGTGTCCCCCGAACACTCCTTCGTGAGCTATCTTCATCAGCTCACTTCGGTACTGCTTAGGTACCAACAACTGCTCCACATCAGCACGTCCAGCCCCGGCCTTCTTTACCCGATAGTAAATTCCCTTACTCTCCTTTATGTGAGTACCTACCTCAGCCGATTGCTCCAACGTGGCTCTCTCCCTTAAAACTCTCAAAGTTTCGTCCTCTCTCTGGGCCCGGGCTATCTCACCTGGTGTGAGTTCCCCTATCTTGGCCCCTACCCTTACCTCCTCCGTTGAGTTGCCCTTGGCCTCCTCATTATCTGTGGTCTGACTCACTTTCGCACTCGCATTCTCACACTCATGCTCTTCCTTGTCAATCTCCACCTTGCGAGATCGCGTGAGTACCACACTTATCTTCTCAAGAGACGCCCCCTTTATGTTTCCTATAATCAAATCGGCCACTGGGTCTTCCACTACTAGCGCTTTGAGAAGCCCAGTATAAAATGGGGTTTCTACCCACATTTCCGCGACAGGAGCAGACCTTCTCGTCCCGTCCATCAGGACATAACTCCTGTTCTTCCCAGTTAAGCTGTTAGGAGGCAGTTTGTCCCTTTTTATAATCGCACACGTGCATCCCGTGTCACGAAGGATAGTAATCTCTTTATCCCCTATCCTCCCCTTCTCCAAAAATGGAGCGGATAAATCATTCTCCGGAACATCGTCTTCGGGCTCAAGTTCTGTCGAACCTTCTAACTCAATGCTCTTACCTTCCGTCTCCCAAGAAATGAAGGTCTGTGGCCCAACACTCTGCTCAGCCCCTGGTTGAGTATTCGCCCTGCCCGATGACTCCCACTGACTGTCATCGGCTTCCTCATCGCTGGTTAGTACGACTGCGGTCGTCTCTTTCTGTCTCTTCCTACAGAATCTCGCAATATGGAGAAGTGACCCACACACAAAACAACCACGCCCACTCTCACGCTGGGACTTACCTCGGTTGTCCTCGACAGTGGCAGCAGCACCCTTCTTCGTCCTGCCCTGGTCACACTGCCTACTCAGGTGATTGGGAGAGCCACAGTTGAAGCATACCGGTTTACTCTCTCCTAAACCCTTACTTCTGCTCTCCTCAACCCTCTTACCTGACTTCTGCTGTTGCTCCAGCCCTCGCTTCGACTGATGAGCCTCACTATACAAGTCCGCCATCTCAACTAACTCATGCACGGACTTGGGGTCCCTCTCTTTCAAATATATGGAAAGATTACAGTCGACAATCTTCAACATCTGCTCCCTGACTAACAGATCCGTAATCCCTTCCATAGTTCTCTCTGCCTCTGAGAGGTCTACCCACCTCCCAAAATATCTCTGCAATCTCACGGACAGCTGCGTATAAGTTTCGTCCTTATCTAGACGACTCTCCCTAAACTTACGCCTATAACCCTCTGCCGTGAGGTGATACTTCTTGAACAACACCTTCTTTACCTTCTCGTAATCCCTACTGTCTTCATCGCTGAGACCGGAATAAACATCTAACGCCCTGCCAGTTAACAATGCCCCTAACATGTCTGCCCAGGTGTCTTCTTCCCAATCATTTGCCTGCGCGAGCCTTTCAAATCTTTTCAAATACGAGTCGAGATCCTCGCGCGAGTCATCAAAATTGGCAATTTTAGGTACCTTCGGGGCAGCAGATTTTCCATTCCCTTTACCATTGTGACACCCGTTTTTGGCTAGTTCCCGTTCGCATTCCATTCTCTCCCTTTCAAATTGTCTTTCCTTCTCCTTTTCTTCTCGTTCGCGCTCCTTTTCTTCTCGTTCGATAGCCCTTTGTTCTCGGTTTTGGGCTTTCTCTTCGTCCCACCTAATTTTGAATTCCTCATCACTAATGCCTTCTTGTCTGGCAAGCTTCAGTGCGCCCAGATAGTCCATCAGCAATTGACCTGTAAACAAAGCTAACAATAAAGCGTGGATCGTAACTGTGAAGTTAACAACAATATTCCTGCAATAGCAAACAACAATTTTCTCTGTGACAAAAGATAAAATTGAACAGTCAATGCACAGGTAAAATCAGAGCATGTCGCAGGCACTAAATGTCAATCTCTCTCACTCGCCTCAGGGCAGATGACCTGTCCACACAATCACACAATAGCCCCTTGACACGACCCAGATCAAAATTAAATGTTATTTACTAGCAGGATCCCACTTCTGACACCATTGTGATGTTTCCACTTTCTCTCACTAACTTTCTTCTGACACCAGCCGTGATGGGCACGGCACAAACACACTAAATAATCGACTATCTCTCTTCTATAAGTTATAACAAACGATATCTGTATTGCTTACATATATACAATAATTATTAATTCATTCAATAATAATAGGAACACAGGTCATGCAATTTCATGTGAATTTCGATGGAATGAAGTTGATGCAAATCAGTACATGCTAATTAAATGGCTTCGTAATATTCAATTTCTAGCACATTTTATAAAACACATGGGAACATTCAGCATAAGGAAACCTCTCCTTTAGGGGTGTATGGCGCTATCTGGGCACTGGTTCTTCCTCTCTACCCTGGCTTGACTGCGCAGTTAGATCAACAGGTATCGGCAGGTACCAATAGGTCGGGAAGCCAAGAAGCCACGATGTCGTTAATCAAAGTACAAGAAGTTGAGAAGCCAAGAAGGTGTTGTTCTTCCTCCTCACTCAGCAACAGCTCAAATGCCGACAAGATACCAAAGATACCACGCTCTGACAAAGGATGTTTGCGGGTTCCCTGACCTTCCCCACTCACAAGACTAGTACAAAGTTACAGTTGCGGTTGTGGTCTCCTCTTCGGCACGAAGCTGGTGAGTGCTCTCAGCGGTCTGAAGTTGGAAGGAGCGTTCGGGGATTTATACCCAGTCAGGTAGCGTCCCAAGACGCTCACCGAGTGTACATTAGTTATCCTAATAGCCACCCCCGTCGACTCCACGTCAAATACTATTGAAACAGCTCTACCCCCCAAGCAATTCCCAGGTGATCTGATCGGCAAGTACGGCGGTCAAGTAAACACTACCCTTTTCGGGTGTCAAAGCGCTTCAGTTGCATCGGCTACTTTCCCCCTCTGGCCTACAATAACTCTGTCTCCCCGCCGTTAGCTATCTTCCCACGCTAGCTATACCTTGCCTGTCTGTCGCCCTGTTACAACTTCTACAATATAAATACAACAACCCACAAAGGGGATGCGCAAATCTAGAATTAGAACTTGGACGGAAGAAAGTTACCCCCGATTTACCTCAGATTGGAATTCTTTGCTCTGGGCTAAAATATCATCAAAATAATGCAAACGAAGAGTATTCAGACACGGAAAAATGTCTCCGACCCCCCCTCCCCACACACACACACCTGACCCACACTACCACAGCCCAGACCACCACAACCAACAACCCACAATACCACAACCCACACCACCACATCCCACACTACCACAACCCACACCACCACAACCCACACTACCACAACCCACACCACCACAACCCGCACTATAACAACCCACATTATCACAACCCACACCACCACAACCCACACCACCACAAAACACACCATCACAACCAACACCACCACAACTCACACTATAACAACCCACACCACCACAACCCACACCACCACAAAACACACCAACACCACCACAACTCACACCACCACAACCCACACCACCACAACCCACACTATCACAACCCACACCATCACAACCCACACCACCACAACCCACACTATCACAACCCACACCACCACAACCTACACCACCACAACCCAGACCATCACAACCCACACTACCACAACTCACACTACCACAACCCACACCACAAAAACCCACACTACCACAACCCACACCACCACAAGCCACACTACCACAACCCACACTACCACAACCCACACTATCTTAACCCACACCACCACAACCCACATTGTCACAACCCACACCACCACAACCCACACTATCTTAACCCACACCACCACAACCCACACCACCAAAACCCACACCACCACAGCTCACTCCACCACAACCCACACTATCTTAACCCACACCACCACAACCCACAACACCACAACCCACAACACCACAACCAACACTATCGCAACCCACACCACCACAACCCACATTGTCTCAACCCACACTATCACAACCCACACTACCACAACCCACACTATCACAACCCACACCACCACAACCCATACCATCACAACCCACACCACCAAAACCCACACTATCGTAACCCACACCACCACAACCCACACTATCACAACCCACACTATCACAACCCACACCACCACAACCCACACCAGCACAACCCACACCGACACAACCCACCGTGCAGTCACTCATTGATTTATCCACTCGGCAATTCTACTGAAATCTGACACGAAAGACAGACATCAAGTTTGCTCGAAGCGAAACTCGTGGAAACAACAAAATAATAATAATATGCATGACGTAAAGAAAACGACCTATAATTCCTGGTAACCTTTCATTTCTGCATGATAATCGGTTAATGTAACAGTACCGCGAACATTTGCAATCTCCTGACTTCCGTAATTTACGACTCCTGTAAAAACAAAACAAAAATAAATAAAAACCCATTACCTTCACCGTCCATTTCGTTCATTCACTGAAGAGGGGAGACAATTTTCATGATTCCCTGACAAAATAAACAAAGTTTAAAGCTACAATGATTTTTCTCTCTGTTTGTGACTCGACTGTTGTCTCCCTTCCCATTATGTCTGACGCGACATCAACCAACTAATTAGTGGACTAGCCGGGGTCACTGAGTGAGTTTACTTGCCACAATCCGATATTATAATTTAAAAATCTCTCAATGAGTTTCTTTTCTTATCACTTTCATCCATATCTTTTTTTTTTTCATTTTATTCCGGTCTCAGTGACTAGTGTGAGAAGAAAAACGGGATTCATTAGTTCACTGCCTCTCCAGGAAGTGTAGTGTGAAAACTATCGGCACGTCGATATTTTCTCCAAGAAGGAAGAAACCAACGAGCAAAGTTTTACATCTTCATGCCATTCACAACAATGTCTTTTTTTTTTTATCTTCTGCGATCGCTCACCCGACATTTTTACACGGCAAACATTTCCCAATCAGCAACATACCAAGCATTTACAGCTACATTTCACTGCCCAGGCTGTTTACTCGACCTTTCAAACCATTTGTTTCTTCAAAGTTTGCCCTGGTAAACACAGCCATCCATTGGAGTCAAGCATCTTCTCTAATACAGATCCGTGACGTAAACAATAGGATTTTTGCTAGGCCAATCAAACACAGGTTCATTGTTGTTCTAGTATTCGTTTCTTTTCTCATCAGGATGAGATTTTTGAAGATGCATATTTTTGTTTGATTTTGCATACAGAGTTGTATTATTTGAGCCAACTGCGCACGCACACGGACGTACCCACGCACGCATGGACTCACATACATACATAAACGCACAATTGCTGGTCAATGTCACGACATCTTACTTGTATCCTGCTGTTTAAGATGCCTGGGTTTTTGATCCGTGAAGCCGATATTTGAGAGAAGCATTAACCGCCCTTATATTTACTCAGAACTGAACGAGGCTATTTTACCTAGAATTGAACTGTTTCCCTATAACCTGGACATGGTGAATTACAACTGCTACGTTGCACGAACATAGCTAGCCGAGCCGAGCATTATTAAAGACTGCCTTCTGTCCAAAATGGATATGTGTCCATGTAATTTAGTGTTAAACATTCAGTCACTCCGAAAAGGCCACACTCTGGCTTTTAAACATTAGAAATGGAATATTGTCGTCCTAGTGATAGGTGAAACGTCCAGTTATTCTCATAGAGAAATAATTATTTTCTTTGTCCACCCTCATTAACAGTTATATTTGTACACCGGAACACCACAGTATTCTGGACTCCGTTACCAAAGCAAAAGAATGGGACTATAGGTCATTTTATTTTACTGGGAACATCAACGTGAGCTACAAGATGAAAGGAAAAGGTCCCGAAAAATAACGATTTCTTCTGTAGTTCAAGAGCTCAAATTACTTTCCATCAAAAGCTCACCGTCTTTATCATTATTTGGGTCGGGGGTGGGGGGGAGATCTCTGCCCAAGGCATTTACACCTATAACTAAAGATCTCACTGTCGGTCGGGTCAAGACGTATTGATAATGCATCGTGACATTAGTGCTTGTTTGTTCTATGAACAACTGGAGATCATCTAGTATATAGAAGAGGTATCACAAATGCACACTTTGACACTTGTTTACAATGCGTTCTGGCACATATCAAGCTGTTTGACAGTTCCGATTTATTCTAACTCCTTATCATAATACTAAAGCCGCAAATGTTTAACGTGGAATTTCTCAGTTGTGAAAAAAGTGGAGCTGAAGAAACAAGAACTGAGGTCACGGCATGCCAAATTTAGCTGATCTGAACGTGGAATTTGACGCGGATTTCTCATCTGATGACCAGCTGTCAAGGGTCAACACTCGGACTGACACGTCTTTCTTCTAAGGACAACCACCTTTGTCACAGACATTGACATTTCACTTGCTTTTCTGTCAGCGCTACAGAGATGATCACGTGACACCTGGGCTTGTCTTTGACAGGGGGTATAACTCATACGTGTCACTTTTGTGACAGATAATAATATGGATATTTGGAAAACAGGCCGGAGAAGGAGGGAGAGTAGAGAAGGGAAGGAGGAACAAAAATGCCTCAGCAAGACACTGTTAGTGAATAAAAAGACGGCCGGGTTTTTGTCTTCGGCATCCAAGTGGCATGTAGTCCCAAAGTACTGTATACAAACAGTTTTCTATACTGTATATTTTTCATTATAAAGCGATAAGCCCAAACATACAGTATTAACGTCCAGTCTATTGTCTCGTTACTTCGTGTCTGGACTGAAGCACGACTTTTTATTTCACTGAGTTGTGCTTTTGGCACTCTCGTCATGATGTCGGGAGTGAATTATTATATCTTACTGTAATGGAGCTAGAGGATGATCATATCAGAACCTAAAACTCAAATCATGAAACTTCGTGGATTTCCACAACGCTTGACAATAAGTTACGCGGACACATCCATTTTGGATAAAATTCTGTCTTCATATTATTTATTTGCTATTATTTTTGAGGTGCAAAAATAGAGACACATTTTCTTTCATAAAGTACAAATGAAAAGTATGATAGGAAATCTTGCTGTGAGGCATTTTACCTAGTAACATCAAATGTCCTCACAGTGGGCGATGACAATAATTCCAAGTAACTGCCTCAAAATTACCCAACCCCCGGGCGGATGGTTTAAATGTTACACCTGTCCACCAACTACAAAATCTATCTGTTGATAAGATATTATTATACGGAGTGAAAAAAAAAGAGACGAAAATTAATACTGAACATTATCTGTTTATAAGAAATAACAAGATACATGTACCCCGAGACACACAGGCAGACAGATAAGAGACAGAAAGAGACAAGCAATAATTGCTCACTCAATCGTAGAATTACACATAGAAATCACAACACATGATTTTTGTCAATGTATTCATTTACATGGTGAAAAATGAGGGATGAGAACAACATGACGTATGTTTACATTTCCACTGTGTAGACATTGTGTGAAAGAGGCGCTGATAAAATGCTCTTTAAGTGCTGCTTCAAGGAAGGGGGTAGGGGCTGTTTTCCCCATGCCCTTTGAAAGCTTACACGTAAATAGGAGACGGGGTGGGGGTTCCATGAAGCCTGTGCGCGATTTTCAGTTAGAAAGGCAAGAAATTAAAACGTTGTTTTTTTGTTTTTCTTTTTTCCAACAAAGTAGGCCGTGGAGTTAATTGAATATCATGTGCGTGCTAATTGTGTGTGTGTGTGTGTGTGTGTGAAGGAAAGCGAAGGGAAACGAGACAGAGACAGAGACAGAGAGAGAGAGACAGACAGACAGACACAGAGAGAGAGACAGACAGACAGAGAGAGAGAGAGGGGGGGGGGATTAATCGCCAAAAATCAAGGTATATACTTTATGTATAGCTAACAAGTCAAACCACCCTGCACTGCTCAAACCCAGTGTGTTTCTTTCTTTTTTCCTTTCATTTCATTTCTCTCCTTTTCATGGAAATTTTTAAAGAAATTACCCGGACTTGAGTTGTCGCCCTTCGTGAATTAGTTCCCCCTTGTCCTGGTTTATGTTACACGCCCTTTGGCATCCCGATTCCATCGCCGATTACCAAAGAAAAAAATAGACTTCGGTTTCGCCGATAACAGTTGTCGAATATATCAGAGACTCAGGATAATCAAGGGCACTCAATAACTCCCAGAGCTGCGAATATTAAAAGATGTTGCTTCGTGGGAATGTCTTTTAACTGCATTTCATCACCTGTTATATCCGTTTGATATCTATGAGGTCCAAGAACCGGACTTATTAATGCAATCAAACCGGAGTGTGAATGATTAAGACTGGCTTTGCTGTGCGCATTACACATAAACGGTGGGCGTGCTTTGAAGGCAGCGTTTTATAAAAAGGGAAAGGAAAGAAAGACGACGAGGGAAAAAAAAAGAGAAATTTCCAGGAGTCATGTGGCATGATCTATTTATCCTCCAACTTATGTGATCCTCGCCAATTTGTACTGGATAACTGTTCTTTCATGTCTTCTAAGAAACGAAAGAATTCGCAGGTAAGAACAAAACCATAAAGTAAAGCCCATGCTGCACACAGTTTTTTTTTTCTCCCTCTCTCTCAGTCTGCATGCAATTCTGTTTGAAGTTATGAGCATCGTATATCAGTATGGCTAACGCCCCGTTCAGCGATGAATTTGTCACATGAAGGAATAAGAGAGACAAGAACTTAACGCTTCTTCCGCCTCACTAAAACATGAAAATTATACCAATGAGAACAGATGATTTCATGTTGGCCTACAGAAGTATACAGTTTACAGTCCAGTGCAACTTTCGGGACATACCAACCGTAGCGTATGATAACATGATATTGTATTCAAGTGACTCATTTTAATAAAATTATAGTGGGGCAAAGGAAGAAAGACTGAAAGAAAGATGAAAGAAAGAAAGAAAGAAAGAAACAAACAAACAAACAAACAAACAAACAAAATATATTTGCAGAGGTCTACAGGGGTGGACGAGAAAATAGAATGTGAACGTCACATAATGACCATAATGAATTATGGAAGACGCAACCTTTCAATCAACCTCGACTCTCTACTTATCATTTACTTTACCTGCCCCACCGTGCCCACGTGCGTATTTTCTACTCCAGGCCTGGAAAGTTAAGCCTGGACACCAACTGTCTATGGGTGCAGGCTTGAGACTGGATCAGTACAAAATCTCAGAATTTGCCGTGGCACGTTTTCCCGAGATATCTCGTATGATTGAAAAAAAAAAAAATTGCTATTTCGGGGCTAATCGCATCAAGTCACGGAATATCTGCCTAACATAAGAAGGGTATTTCTCACATCTCTCAAGTAATCCAGAATGACGCCAAATCAACGAAACTTGGAGCACTTTTTGGCATGCGAAGAACCCTATTCATCTAAACTGTCACGAGTGGAGTGAGTGCAATTAAGGGGATTGCTACAGAGCGGGTGTAGAGTAAGAAAGGCTCACAGTAGACAGCAAGTTAAGCGTGCTGTTGTGAGTAGTGGGGGCGGGGTCTGAAGGAGGCGAAAGCGCGGTATTACTATCACTGCAAGTTAGAAGGTCCTAGGGAGCGGATCTGGGAATAATAGCCCATCGGGCAGAGATAAAAGGAAGCAGTCGAGAAGACTAGTGAGAGTCTTTCCAGTTATGACTGGTATGTAGAACGTTGATTGATTATTAGGATTGATGTATTATATTATATTCGTCTATTACCATGATGTAAATAAGTATATGTGAGGAATGTGGAAGTCCTTGATATTGGATATAGCAATGTGCGCCACGAGCGATAGATGAAAGTGAGTTCATGGATTTGTAGCGCGAGTGAGTAGTGTGTACTCCGATGGAAGTGTGTTACCGTAAGATGTGTGGTGAGTGAAAGGTGAACTAGTGTGTGTGCGTTTCATGGGTTGTAAGGAGAGGTGGAGTGAATAGAAATGGTAGGATATTATACCAATGTAATGTTATTCTTGTAGGTGTCGGGGACGGGCCGAAGAGCCACCTCGATGAGCACAAGTGATAGGCCAGCATAGGGCCGGAGGCCATACATAGGCCAGAAGTGAGACTGTCAGTGCAGGACAGTAGAGGCACATAAAGTCGTGGCAGTCAGGCCACGGACAGGGACGTAGATATGAGAGTGAATGAGATACTATATTATTGCCATGATGATGGGCGAGTGAACTGATAAGTTGTATGGCAATCGGAAGGTGATGTTGAGAGACTGCGGTGCCAGTAAATTATTAAGGTGCTATTAAGACCCTGAGGGGAGAGGCTGAGGCCGAAGTGCCTTTAGGAGTAACTACCGGATTGTGGATCCGAGGGAGCGTGTGTGTGAGAATAAGGCCGTTGTACGGCAGTCATTTCAATAATATAATGTATGTAATTGCGCTATTATATGTATAATTATGTTTAATAAATGTGTGAGTCTGATGGATTGTTCTGTTAAGTGTTAACTTGTTTGTTCGTGATTGTTGTCCTGTCATACTTATTGCATCTCCCAGTCTGGGATTTGTGACACTGGGGGCTCGTCCGTTGTGACATTGGGGGCTCGTCCTGTTTACCTGTGGTCATTTTGACATTGTGTATTCGTTATATCTAGTTGTTTTTCTGTTGTGCTAGGAATTCATGCTGTTGTCTTTGTTCGTCGGATGAATGGAAATTTCATGATATGATTTATGTATGTTTATGAATAATAATATGTATTGATGCATGTATTGCTATGAATAGGTATTAATGTGTATTTAAACTTTCCAGAGTGTGTGCGTGCAGCCTGTAGAGGTCAAGCAGCCAGAGCTCCGAGAAAACGGGAGAAATTTAGATCAAGGGTGAAAGTTAAGTGAAATTCTGAAATTTTGTACCCTGGATTGAGGGCTGTCTTTTCTTCTGTCTTTTTCCCTGTTTTTGCTGTTTTTGTTGTCGTTATAGGTTATACGGGCGGTGGCGCGGGTTTGCTGTGGTGAGCGTAGTTTGTCCTCTTCGGGAGGTGGGCTAATCTAGGAACTTCGTTCATCACAGTGAACAGTTCTATAGGGACCTGTATTTTTGTTTAGATTGTAGCGTTCTATCTTCCTCGTTGTTTTAGGAAGACGTTTCTCTTGTCCTTCTTCTCCCTATTTGTAGATACGTTCTTTTTTTCAGACTCTGTTCTTGTTTGTACCGTGTAGTATAATCGGCGTAGTAGGTTGCATTTTTTTCCATTATAGTTTTTTTTTTGTAGAAGCTTTGTCCTAGTCTGGTTCGTTGTCCTTGACGTACTTGTGGTCTTTCTACTGAATTTCCTTATTCTTGTCTTTTCTATTTTTTTTTTATTATTAATAGTGCTATATATTTTATAAATATAGAATTAGTTAGGAAGTACGTAAATTCCTGAATTGTATTCGAGACAAGTGGGTGTTGCTATTATAGTGACATAGTTTCAGGTCTCTGGTTAGTGATCATACCGACAGGGTAGCCGTTTTCATAGTATACATACCATAACCATAAATCTGTGAAATGGCGGAACTCCAACAACTAATGAAGTTGGGTAAGGAACTTGGCCTTGAGGGAGACGAGCTACGCGGCTGGATTAAAGAACAGCAGGCAGAAATGCGCGATGAGCGTGCTAAGGATAGAGAGCGAGAGGAGCAGGAGAGGGAGTTAAAGTTAAAGGAGATAGAGGCGCAAGTAAAGATTGCGGAATTAGAAAGCAAAAAGAATGCGCCAACAGAAACAGTTGAGCGGCAGGTACACAATAAAGGTGGCGTTAGGATTAAGCTCCCTACGTTCGACGACCGGAAGGACGACATAGACGCCTTCCTTTACAGGTTCGAGCTGAACGCACAATTGCAATGGGGGGAAAATAAGGAATTATGGGCCACGTACCTGGCATCGCTATTGCAGGGGCGAGCGTTAACATACTTTAAAGAGCTACAGCGCGAAGACGTACAAGATTACGATAAGCTGAAGGCTTTGCTGCTTCGCCAATTTGCGCGTACCGAGGAATACTTCCGGGAGCAGTTTAGGCGAGCACGTGCAGATACCAGGGAGGACTTTGCTGCCTTCGTCGCGAGACTAACTGAGTATTTCGCGAACTGGGTAGACTTGGCGCATGTGGGCACGGATTTCGCTAAACTGAAAGACCTAATGATCCGTGACCAGCTGTACGCGTCGTGCCACAAAGATCTGGTGGCTTTCCTGAAAGAGAACGAACCCGCGACGGTGCAGGAGGCGTCTAAGTTGGCGGAGGCATACCGTACGGCGCATCCGTCCAAACCAGTCGCCAGGGCATACGTCCAAGATGCTGGGTACGTCGCCGTTGTCGAGGGGTCGCCGGCAGGACTTGGGGACAGGTCGCGTCAGCGTGGTGCCTATAGCGGGCAAGCCCAGGGGCAGCGTAGGGGCTATCACCAATCACCGGCGTATGGATCCGGTAAGTTTGACCGAGCAGGAGGGCTAGGTCGCGGTAATGGCCGGGGGCGAGTTGTGACCTTTGCCGAGGACCGACGGCATAGGGACTCTAGTTCCGGTCGCGAGGGGTCACGGGGACCCAGGCCTAGAGCAGCACAGGGAGCGGAGTGTTGGACTTGCGGACGCGTGGGTCACTTTTCGCGCGAGTGTAGGGCCGCGAAGTGTTGGAACTGCGGAAGAGCAGATCACATCAGCGTGAACTGCCCTGCAGGTAGGATAGCGGCGAACGTGGACAGTAGCTCCAGTCCATGTTCCCCAAATAAATTTCATCATGCGGCTGCGTGCGTTACATCGGACAACGGAGGCGGACAGTATTCTAAGTGTCCCAGTTGTGAGAAGTTATTATCTTCCGGTGTTTTACCTTGTGGGAGAAAGATCCCCGTTATAAATTCATGTCATACAGGAGGTGGTCTTAGGGTTTATCCGGGGTTTGTTGGGGACGAACCGGTCTCGGTCTTACGAGATACAGGATCTACCGTTGTGGGAGTGCATAGGGACTGCATTCGGGATTCACAGCTTACAGGTGAGACTGTCCCGTGCATCCAATTTTCGGGGGCCATTGAGAAATTACCCATGGCAAAAATAATGATAGATACACCTTTCCTTAGCGGGGAAGTCGAAGCAGTCGTTGGTTGTTTTCCAGGCGCCCAGCTCATCATTGGGAATGTATCACGGGTCGTTTCCCCTTCCGATGAGAACGTGCAAGCATGGTCGCAATCAAAAGGTATTGACTTTTGCGCCGCGGTCGAAACACGTCGCCGGGTAACTGATAAAGATAAGATTAGACCTTTGGCGACGCCAGCGATCAACCTAGATATCACGCCGGAGCGCTTGGCGAGATTACAAAGGGAGGACCCATCATTAAACCCATGTTTTGGGGAAGCGCGAACCGAGAAAACGAGGAGATATAAGAACGGGTCGTCCTCTTTTTTTGTCCAGGGGGGCATTCTGTTCCGTATGTACGTCACAGTGGCTTCCGTTCAAAAGCAGGTCGTCGTGCCACGGTCGTTAATTGCTACAGTATTGCGTCTGGCCCATGATGTTCCATTAGCGGATCATATGGGAAGTGCTAGAATCAAGCAGAGAATTCTGAAAGATTTTTATTGGCCGTCAGTATACAGAGATGTACGTATATACTGTAAGACGTGCAGTGCGTGCCAAAAGACGACGCATAAGGGTCGTTCACCCCAGGCTCCTCGTCAAAAGATCCCCACGGTTTCGGAACCGTTTAAAAAGGTTTCAGTACCTTGTTGATTTAAGAGAAAGATTATCTTCAGCGCGCACTATAGCACAAGAAGCTTCTGGTATCGCTTCGAAAAGAGCAAAAGACTATAAAGATAGAGGGTCCAAACTGAGAATTTTTAAGCCAGGAGACAAGGTTCTGCTGTTGTTACCTACGGACCATAATAAGTTATTGATGACATGGAAAGGTCCTTATGTTATTGAGCGAGTTGTTTCAAAGGTAGATTACGCTATCCACATTGATGGAGCGAGTAAGGTTTTCCATGTTAATATGCTACAGAGATTTTATGAGAGACCACAGTATCTGTGTGCACAGACAAGACCAGAGGAGACTGTCTTCTCTATTGCTTGTACGGGGGTCGTAGACCAGTCGGACTGTGACGTAAGCGACACCGAGGCGCAGCAAGAGTTGCAAATTCAATTGCCGGAGTTAACTGCGACACAAGGTTACAGGGACGTAAAAATTAACCCTGACCTTACGAGTTCAAGGAGTAGGGAACTTGAGACCCTGTTAGCGTCATTTCCGGATGTTGTTACGGATTTGCCGGGTCGCACTACGGTGATCCAGCACCAAATAAAGTTGACTTCGGATAAGCCAGTATTTCTTAGACCGTATCCGTTGCCTTTTTCTTCGAGAGATAGAGTCATAAAGGAAGTTGAGTCAATGTTGAAGTTAGATGTGATAGAACCATCAACATCGCCGTATTCATCACCCATCGTCCTCGTGAAAAAACTTGATGGATCGGTGCGGTTCTGTATTGATTTTCGAAGATTGAACACTATTACGGTAGGCGATAGGGAGCCTATTCCGTTTCAGGAGGAATTAATAGCTTCATTAGCCGGGTCCACGTGGTTTTCCAAGATTGATTTAACGAAAGGTTATTGGGAAATCCCGCTTACTGAGGAGTCTAAACAATACACGGCGTTCCAAACGCCCATTGGATTATTCCAATTTAAGGTCATGCCATTCGGGTTGGTGAACGCGCCAGCGACGTTTGCACGATTAATGAGATTAGTGTTGAAGGACATACCTAATGTCGTGTCATTCTTTGATGATATAGCATGCCATACGTCGACATGGTCTGAGCATATTCAGACACTAACAGTAATTTTTCAACGATTACGTCATTTTGGGTTAACGGCTAAACCCGCAAAGATGGATTTGGCATGTCCGGAGATAACATTCTTAGGACATATTGTGGGTAGAGGTGTTCAGAGACCTGAAGAAACAAAAATTGACAAGTTAGTAGGGTTGCAAATCCCTAAAACAAAGAAACAAGTCAGAAGCTTAGTGGGGATTTTAAATTATTACAGAAAGTTCATTCCAAATTTTTCCTCCTTGTCATCTTCTCTCACTGACCTTACTAAGAAGGGACAACCCGATAAGGTCCAGTGGACGTCTGAATGTCAGACATCATTTGATAATTTGGTGACAGCATTATCATCGTCACCCATTCTGATATTACCCGATTTTCGATCTAATTTTATCCTCAGAACGGATGCGTCGGACTCTGGTGTCGGCGCTTGTCTTCTACAGGAGAAGAACGAATGTCTCCATCCTGTATGTTATGTCAGTAGGAAGTTATTGCAGAGAGAAAGAAAGTATTCTGTGATAGAGCGTGAGTGTCTTGCCATTGTCTGGTCCGTCCAGAAACTAGGACGTTATCTCATGGGACGAGAATTTTGTATCCAGACAGACCACAAGCCACTGACATTTTTGTCGAAGAATCGTTCGTCCAGCCCACGCTTGTCTAGATGGGCATTGGCTTTGCAGCCGTATACCTTCGTTATTCAACCAATTCCAGGAACCAGCAATCATATCGCCGACTACCTTAGTCGAGCCTAGGGCAAGATTTCGGGAGCTTATACATCGGAGGACAGGAACATTGACAGGATCTGTGTGAATAAGTCCACTTTAAAATATTGACATTATAAATATGATATGAAGAATGGTCGATAGGTTGAATGGTTTTTGATTCTGTATTGGGTATTGTGGTTGGTTGGCTATTCGTGATGTGACACATATATGCATATTGCGGGCCATGTTGATCCCCATGTTTTCCCCTGGTTTCGGTGTTCTATATGCTAGGGGAACTGCTGGGTCAGTTTTTTTGGTGTAGGTGTTGCTCGCGCTCACTCGTTGACAGTCATCTTGATGCGATTTGAAATTAATTGCATTAATTTTTTTGGGGTGGGGGATGATGTCACGAGTGGAGTGAGTGCAATTAAGGGGATTGCTACAGAGCGGGTGTAGAGTAAGAAAGGCTCACAGTAGACAGCAAGTTAAGCGTGCTGTTGTGAGTAGTGGGGGCGGGGTCTGAAGGAGGCGAAAGCGCGGTATTACTATCAATGCAAGTTAGAAGGTCCTAGGGAGCGGATCTGGGAATAATAGCCCATCGGGCAGAGATAAAAGGAAGCAGTCGAGAAGACTAGTGAGAGTCTTTCCAGTTATGACTGGTATGTAGAACGTTGATTGATTATTAGGATTGATGTATTATATTATATTCGTCTATTACCATGATGTAAATAAGTATATGTGAGGAATGTGGAAGTCCTTGATATTGGATATAGCAATGTGCGCCACGAGCGATAGATGAAAGTGAGTTCATGGATTTGTAGCGCGAGTGAGTAGTGTGTACTCCGATGGAAGTGTGTTACCGTAAGATGTGTGGTGAGTGAAAGGTGAACTAGTGTGTGTGCGTTTCATGGGTTGTAAGGAGAGGTGGAGTGAATAGAAATGGTAGGATATTATACCAATGTAATGTTATTCTTGTAGGTGTCGGGGACGGGCCGAAGAGCCACCTCGATGAGCACAAGTGATAGGCCAGCATAGGGCCGGAGGCCATACATAGGCCAGAAGTGAGACTGTCAGTGCAGGACAGTAGAGGCACATAAAGTCGTGGCAGTCAGGCCACGGACAGGGACGTAGATATGAGAGTGAATGAGATACTATATTATTGCCATGATGATGGGCGAGTGAACTGATAAGTTGTATGGCAATCGGAAGGTGATGTTGAGAGACTGCGGTGCCAGTAAATTATTAAGGTGCTATTAAGACCCTGAGGGGAGAGGCTGAGGCCGAAGTGCCTTTAGGAGTAACTACCGGATTGTGGATCCGAGGGAGCGTGTGTGTGAGAATAAGGCCGTTGTACGGCAGTCATTTCAATAATATAATGTATGTAATTGCGCTATTATATGTATAATTATGTTTAATAAATGTGTGAGTCTGATGGATTGTTCTGTTAAGTGTTAACTTGTTTGTTCGTGATTGTTGTCCTGTCATACTTATTGCATCTCCCAGTCTGGGATTTGTGACATAAACAGAACACAAAATACATCAATATTTAGGCCGTTTCTACATTTTTAAGCTCATGTCGTTATTATTAAATATTTTTAACTCTTCTATATGAATTTCTCTGCCCCTCCCCCTTTCCTCCCATTCCCTCCCAAAAAATCCACAATTTCCTTCTTACAACAGAACATGTGAAAATATTGCATCACTGCAAAACTGGCGAAAGTTACTTTATTTGACTAAATTTTCAGCAAAAAAACTAAAATAAGACTTAATAGACAGTACTGTGACGTAACCGACTGGCACCACAGAGAGAAAAATTAATGGGCACATGTGTTGTGACCAATGGCCATCAAAAGACAAAGAGACACATCTCATGACGAGACAAGGATCACGCTGCACAGATGTGGGTCATGTTTCCAGGAACTTAGTTCATAGTTTGCCACGATTCTTGGTTTCAGTTATTATGTTGGGGGCGTGGAAACATAATAATAGTCTTATCCAGGTCTCATGGTACTGACGTTTTGGGTCGGTACAGAAGAACAGGTGGTGAAATTAAGCCATCGTTGTCGTGGTAAACCTGAGCAATCAAGGTCGACGGTGTGGAATTCAGCACTAATGTCAGCTATATTGCCAGAGATGGTTATTTTGGTGAAACCCACAGCTTCTTACTTTATCTCTTATTTTTTCTGTCTTTCGGTGTCTCTTTCCTTTAAAAAAACAACATTTTTTTCTTCGTCCATTCCATACGTTGTCACTTCAGTCGTGGATTCTCTGTCTCTTTGTGTGTGTGTGTGTCTGTCTGTCTGTCTGTGTCCCCCCCCCCCCTCTCTCTCTCTCTCTCTCTCTCTCTCCCTCTCTCTTTTGCCATACTTTAACCGACAGCTGGTTCATTAATTTCTCAATATATACATTGCCAGATTTCTGAGGAGAGGAAAGGAATGGGATGAGGAGGAGGCAAGAAAGAGAGAGAGAGAGAGAGAAAGAGAAAGAGAGAGAGAGAGAAAGAGAAAGAGAGAGAGAGGAAAACCCCGAGCTGTAGACAAAGGGAGGCAGATACCGCAGCTGACTCAGGAAAAATGTGACAGTTTCTTAACAACAAACATTATTGAAATAAATTTAAGATGAAATGATATTCGTCATGACTTTTTTCTTCCTTCTTTTCTCTCTCTCTCTCTCTCTCTCTCTCTCTCTCTCTCTCTCTCTCTCTCTCTCTCTCTCTCTCTCTCTCTCATCATATGCCACTATATCGGGGATATTGCAATCAGTTTCACCAGCCAACGGCGCCATTGCAGGATTGCCTGTGATGACGGCATACGATCCATTGCCTAATGACAAAATCAGTCGAAAATGACTTCATACCTGGCCTTAGTGTCTGGATCTTCCACACGTTCAACTGTGTCTACCTTATATTCTGGTGGTTAGGGCAAACGGTGGATGGGGGAAAGGGAAAGATGATGAGAGAGAGAGAGAGATAGATATATATATAATGGAGGGGAGATCAGAGAAGAGAGAATAGGAGAGAGAGAAGAGAAAGCGGGAAAGAGAGAAAGAGAGGAGAGAGAGAGAGAGAGGAAGAGGAATTGAGAGACAGGGGGAGAGAGAGACAAACAGACAAAATGAGAGGGAAAGATACAGACAAACATACAGACAGAGAGAGAGGGAGAGGACATGAGAGAAAAGATCACATGAGACAGTTAAGATTGAAATGAAAAAACAAAAATTAAATAAATCATGAAAAAAGAACAAAAAAAAATTACTTCCAGTCAGAAAAGACAAAAACAAAATGCATGTTCAATTGGCGCTGGCTTCATAAAAAATAGATGGATATAATTATAAATATATAGTTAGCTAATTTATAGATAACAGACAGACAGACAGACAGATAGACCAACAAAGACATACCATCAAACAGATACGACAGAGACAGACAGACAAATATCTAGGTAGATAGACTGATAGATAAATAGATAGATAGATAGATAGATATAGATAGATAGATAGAGAAAGAGATAGATAAATAGATAGATAGATAGATAGATAGATAGATAGATAGATAGATACATAGATAGATAGATAGATAGATAGATAGATAGATTAGATACACTTACCTGACAGTCATCTCTCTTGAATCAGGATAACACCACAACAAACTTGATGAGATACAGAAATAACAGATCGTACACAGATTTATGTGTAACTTGTAGAGTTACAGATGCCTGCATCAGTTTACGCTCACGGCCAGCAGGATGTCTTCATCAACACTGACGCAACTTCCGGCAGAATTGCTTTGTTCTGTCATTCTCTGCCTATCTTTTGATAACGTAGAATTATTATCAAATTTAATTGTCACAGGCCATTCTATTTCACCGAATTGTCTTTCCTGGAAGATCTCAGGGTTATCTGTCAAAACAATCAAATTCATACACTTTATAGGACAGTACTGCCTCAGTGCCTAAGTTCAATGAATAATTATGTGTTCGCTCCAACTCACCTCATTACTGAATTAATTCGCAAGCAATTCAATTAAGATTCCACTTTCATTCTATAAAGCTGTAAAGAGTTAATAACGGTATTATAATTGTAATGATGTTACAATAGACTGCAAGGAGTACGCTGTTGTGCTGTTTGTTATTGCTGTTGCTAACTTTTTTCTTTTTTTTTTTTTTACATGAACATAAGCAGTTCGTAGAAAATCATTCTTTTGTTATGTGACAAAGAATAAATAAGTGAATTAAAATGATACTAACAAAAACTTACTTGTGTGTGCCAAAGTTGGTCTATGATAGTAATATACAAACAGTCTATGTATCGTTCATAGGATTATCTACTCGCACTGTGCGACGTACCAGTTGATGAAATATTGCTCTGGGTAAATGGAAAAGACAAATCTGCCATAGTCCAGAATGGCGCGAGTCCTTGGCAACCCACACATGAAAGGAGTCCAGTAATAAAGATTAACCTGACAATGTATTCACGCTCGAATGCCCTCAATGAACATAATAAAGTAGTGCACTTCACGGTCGGCTGTACTCCGCTCAATTGAATAGTTCCTTAGTGCCAGTTTTAATAAGGGGAGTGGACGCGTGCGAGGGTAGATCATTCATTGGACTGAAAGTACCAGCACCTATATCATTTACCGTACTCACTCACTTCATTTCCACGTCAATGTTTATGCACTGGTTGATTTGATTGCAGTGTATTATAGGAGGAAGTTCCTCACTCTCGTGCTGCTGACCTCTTCGTGCTCATACTTGAAAACACTCAGGGATTCTCACGATATATAACAGGAGACCCAGGCCATTTATAGAACATGAAAAAAATACCGGTGTGAAAACTGAAGTGACTATGAAATATGCACATACTGAATTAATTATGAGCATGAAATTATAATGTGTACCCAAATTATTATCCAGGTGTTACCTACATAAACAACTTATAGAGCCACAAATTTATGGCAATGTTGCTGTAAATATAGTGTCTCAAAAAATGTGTCTGTATCTATTATATATTTCAGTGACTTGCAACCTTTGGCACGACTAACTGACCAAACTATACACTCTTCAGGCCTTAAATTTGGCAGGAAGGTGGCAATTGAGATAAGGAAGATGGTGGCTATGATTAAAAGTTGTTTACTTCAAGCATGTGTTTAAAAAAAAAAAAACAATGTTTATTGCTATGTAACATCTGTATATTTGCATATTTGTTTCGTAATATTATATAGTACCGTGCATGTCATGAAAAGTAACCGTATCAAGCGTTCAGTTTGGTGCGTAATGTTGTGGTGCGCATGAATTCTGAAGCAAGACTGTAGTTTATTGCTTTTATTGTACTGGGAAGGGGGGGGGGGGTCACATGATTGTTTATTCTGGGCAATGCCCTGTAGCTCATCTAGTAATTATATAATGTCACGAGTGGAGTGAGTGCAACTAAGGGGATTGCTACAGAGCGGGTGTAGAGTAAGAAGGGCTCACGGGGACAAGTAAGTTAAGCGTGCTGTTGTGAGTAGTGGGGGACGGTCTGAATGAGGCGAAAGCGCCGTATTACTATCACTGCAAGTTAGAAGGTCCGACGGAGCGGACCTGTGAATAAGAGCCCATCGGGCGGACATAAAGGGAGCAGTCGAGAAGACTAGTGAAAGAGTCTTTCCAGTAATGACTGGTATGTAGAATGTTGATTGATTATTATGATTGATGTATTATATTATATTCGTCTATTACCATGATGTAAATAAGTATATGTGAGGAATGTGGAAGTCCTTGATATTGGATATAGCAATGTGCGCCATGAGCGATAGATGAAAGTGAGTTCATGGATTTGTAGCGCGAGTGAGTAGTGTGTACTCCGATGGAAGTGTGTTACCGTAAGATGTGTGGTGAGTGAAAGGTGAACTAGTGTGTGTACGCTTCATGGGTTGTAAGGAGAGGGGGAGTGAATAGAAATGGTAGGGTATTATACCAATGTAATGTTATTCTTGTAGGTGTCGGGGACGGGCCGCAGAGCCACCTCGATGAGCACAGGGGATAGGCCAGCATAGGGCCGGAGGCCACACATAGGCCAGAAGTGAGGCTGTCAGTGCAGGACAGTAGAGGCACATAAAGTCGTGGCGGTCAGGCCACGGACAGGGACGTAGATATGAGAGTGAATGAGATACTATATTGTTGCCATGTAGATAGGCTAGTGAACTGATACTATGTTGTTGCCATGTTGATGGCTATGGAAATAATAATGTGTTATTGCCCTGCTGAGGTGCTAGGGGAGTGCTAAGGTGTATGACAATAGGAAGGGGATATTGAGAGACTGCGGTGCCAGTAAATTATTAATGTGCTATTAAGACCCTGAGGGGAGAGGCTGAGGCCGAAGTGCCTTTAGGAGTAACTACCGGATTGTGGATCCGAGGGAGAGTGTGTGTGAGAATAAGGCCGTTGTACGGCAGTTGATTTCAATAATATAATGTATGTGATTGCGCTATTATCTGTATAATTATGTTTAATAAATGTGTGAGTCTGATGGATTGTTCTGTTAAGTGTTAACTTGTTTGTTCGTGATTGTTGTCCTGTCATAACTTATTACATCTCCCAGTCTGGGATTTGTGACACTGGGGGCTCGTCCTGTTTACCTGTGGTCATTTTGACATTGTGTATTCGTTATATCTAGTTGTTTTTCTGTTGTGCTAGGAATTCACGCTGTTGCCTTTGTTCGTGGGATGAATGGAATTTTGATGATATGATTTATGTATGTTTATGAATAATAATATGTATTGATGCATGTATTTTGATGAATATGTATTAATGTGTACTTAAATTTCTGCAGTGTGTGCGTGCAGCCTGAGGAGACGAGCAGCCAGAGCTCCGATTGAAGGGAGAAGTTTTACTCAAAATTTCAAAAGTTAAGTGAAGCTGAAATTTTGTGCCCTGGATTTTGGGCTGTTCCTTTAATCTGTCTTTTTCCCTGTTTTTGCTGTTTTTGTTGTCGTTATAGGTTATACGGGCGGTGGCGCGGGTTTGCTGTGGTGAGCGTAGTTTATCCTCTTCGGGAGGTGGGCTAAACTTGGAACCGCGTTCACCACAGTGAACAGTTCTGTAGGGACCTGTATTTTTGTTTAGATTGTAGCGTTCTATCTTCCTCGTTGTTTTAGGAAGACGTTTCTCTTGTCCCTCTCCTCCCTATCTGTAGATACGTTCTTTTTTTTCAGACTCTGTTCTTGTTTGTACCGTGTTGTGTAATCGGCGTAGTAGGTTGCATTTTTTTTTCAATTATATTTTCTTTTTTAGGTCTTTGTCCTAGTCTGGTTCGTTGTCCTTGACGTACTTGTGGTCCTTCTACTGAATTTCCTTATTCTTTTCTTTTCTACACTTTTTTATTATTAATAGTGCATACATTTTATGGATATAGAATTAGTAGTGCTGTAAAGGTAAATTTCTGAATTGTAATTGAAGACAACTGGGTATTGTTATATCTGGTGTGATCTCAGGTCTCTGGTCGTATCGTTAGTGATCGTACCGACAGGTTGGTCGTCTTATAATAGATACCATAACCATAAATCTGTGAAATGGCGGAACTCCAACAACTAATGAAGTTGGGTAAGGAACTTGGCCTGGAGGGAGAGGAGCTACGCGGCTGGATTAAAGAACAGCAGGCGGATTTGCGCGATGAGCGTGCTAAGGATAGAGAGCGAGAAAAAGAGGCTCAAGAGCGACAGAGAGAAGAGGAAAGAGAGGCTAAGGCTCAGGCTCAGGAGAGAGAGGCTAAGGATAAGGAACAGGAAAGGGAGTTTAAGTTAAAGGAGTTAGAGGCTCAGCAACAGGAAAGGGAGTTTAAGTTAAGGAGTTGCATCAGCAACAGGAGAGACAGGCTCAGGAGAGGGAGTTAAAGTTAAAGGAGATAGAAGCTCAAGAGCGGGAGACAGACGCGCGAGTAAGAATCGCGGAATTAGAACTCAGGAAGAATGCGCCAACAGAAACAGTTGAGCGGCAGGTACACAATAAAGGGGGCGTTAGGATTAAGCTCCCTACGTTCGACGACCGGAAGGACGACATAGACGCCTTCCTTTACAGGTTCGAACTGAACGCACAATTGCAATGGGGGGAAAATAAGGAATTATGGGCCACGTACCTGGCGTCGCTATTGCAGGGGCGAGCGCTAACCTACTTTAAAGAGCTACAGCGCGAAGACGTACAAGATTACGATAAGCTGAAGGCTTTGCTGCTTCGCCGATTTGCGCGTACCGAGGAATATTTCCGGGAGCAGTTTAGGCGAGCACGTGCAGATACCAGGGAGGACTTTGCTGCCTTCGTCGCGAGACTAACGGAGTATTTCGCGAACTGGGTAGACTTGGCGCATGTGGGCACGGATTTCGCTAAACTGAAAGACCTAATGATCCGTGACCAGCTGTACGCGTCGTGCCACAAAGATCTGGTGGCTTTCCTGAAAGAGAACGAACCCGCGACGGTGCAGGAGGCGTCTAAGTTGGCGGAGGCATACCGTACGGCGCATCCGTCCAAACCAGTCGCCAGGGCGTACGTCCAAGATGCTGGGTACGTCGCCGTTGTCGAGGGGTCGCCGGCAGGACTTAGGGACAGGTCGCGTCAGCGTGGTGCCTATAGCGGGCAAGCCCAGGGGCAGCGTAGGGGCTATCACCAATCACCGGCATATGGATCCGGTAAGTTTGACCGAGCAGGAGGGCTAGGTCGCGGTAATGGCCGGGGGCGACTTGTGACCTTTGCCGATGACCGACGGCATAGGGACTCTAGTTCCGGTCGCGATGGGTCACGGGGACCCAGGCCTAGTGCAGCACAGGCAGCGGAGTGTTGGACTTGCGGACGCGTGGGTCACTTTTCACGCGAGTGTAGGGCCGCGAAGTGTTGGAACTGCGGTAGAGCAGATCACATCAGCGTGAATTGCCCTGCAGGTAGGATAGCGGCGAACGTGGACAGTAGCTCCAGTCCATGTTCCCCAAATAAATTTCATCATGCGGCTGCGTGTGTTACATCGGACAACGGAGGCGGACAGTATTCTAAGTGTCCCAGTTGTGAGAAGTTATTATCTTCCGGTGTTTTACCTTGTGGGAGAAAGATCCCCGTTATAAATTCATGTCATACAGGAGGTGGTCTTAGGGTTTATCCGGGGTTTGTTGGGGACGAACCGGTCTCGGTTTTACGAGATACGGGATCTACCGTTGTGGGAGTGCATAGAGACTGCATTCGGGATTCACAGCTTACAGGTGAGACTGTCCCGTGCATCCAATTTTCGGGGGCCATTGAGAAATTACCCATGGCAAGAATAATGATAGATACACCTTTCCTTAGCGGGGAAGTCGAAGCAGTCGTTGGTTGTTTTCCAGGCGCCCAGCTCATCATTGGGAATGTATCACGGGTAGTTTCCCCTTCCGATGAGAACGTGCAAGCATGGTCGCAATCAAAAGGTATTGACTTTTGCGCCGCGGTCGAGACACGTCGACGGGTAGCTGATAAAGATAAGATTAGACCTTTGGCTACGCCAGCGGTCAACCTAGATATCACGCCAGAGCGCTTGGCGAGATTACAAAGGGAGGACCCATCATTAAACCCATGCTTTGGGGAAGCGCGAACCGAGAAAACGAGGAGATATAAGAACGGGTCGTCCTCCTTTGTTGTTCAGGCGGGCATTCTATTCCGTAAGTATGTAACGGTGTCCTCCATTTTAAAGCAGGTCGTTGTGCCAGCGTTGCTGATCGCAACAGTATTGCATTTGGCACATGATGTCCCATTAGCGGGTCATATGGGGATAGCTAGAACCAAAGAAAGGGTTCTTAAAAATTTTTACTGGCCATCGATCCACAGAGATGTGCAAGTCTATTGTAAGACGTGCAGTGCGTGCCAAAAGACGACGCATAAGGGTCGTACACCCCAGGCTCCTCTTCAGAAGATCCCCACGGTCTCGGAACCGTTTAAAAAGGTCTCGATAGACCTTGTTGGCCCCATTCACCCAGCGACCGATAGGGGGAATCGATTTTTCTTAACGGTCATATGTAATGCTACGAGATGGCCAGAGGCGGTTCCTCTGCGGACCATAACGTCTGAGGCAGTCGCGGAAGCGTTGTTTGCAATTTTCGCTAGGGTAGGAATACCAGAGCAAATTCTGTCTGATAGGGGCGCGCAATTTACGTCGCAGATGATGAAGGAATTGTTCCGCTTATTCAGCATACAACCCATCACCACCACCCCTTATCATCCGCAGGCTAATGGCATGTGCGAGAGATTGAACTCGACGTTAAAGTCGATGCTGCGTAAGGTAGCTGCTGATCGCCCTAAAAATTGGGATAGATATATCCCTGCAGTGTTATTCGCGTACAGAGAGGTACGGCAGGAGTCAACGGGATTCTCGCCGTTCGAAATGATGTACGGTCGTAGTCCTAGGGGCCCAACTGATGTTCTTCGGGACATGATGACGTCGCCATCATCGGGAGACGATGAGCAGATTTCGGTGTTTCAGTACCTTGTTGATTTAAGAGAAAGATTATCTGCAGCGCGCACTATAGCAGAAGAAGCGTCTAGTATCGCTTCGAAAAGAGCAAAAGACTATAAAGATAGAGGTTCCAAACTGAGAATTTTTAAGCCAGGAGACAAGGTTCTGTTGTTGTTACCTACGGACCATAATAAGTTATTGATGACATGGAAAGGTCCCTATGTTATTGAGCGAGTTGTTTCAAAGGTAGATTACGCTATCCACATTGATGGAGCGAGTAAGGTTTTCCATGTTAATATGCTACAGAGATTTTATGAGAGACCACAGTATCTGTGTGCACAGACAAGACCAGAGGAGACTGTCTTCTCTACTGCTTGTACGGGGGTCGTAGACCAGTTGGACTGTGACGTAAGCGACACCGAGGCGCAGGAAGAGTTACAAATTCAATTGCCGGAGTTAACTCCGACACAAGGTTACAGGGACGTAAAAATTAACCCTGACCTTACGAGTTCAAGGGGTAGGGAACTTGAGACCCTGTTAGCGTCATTTCCGGATGTTGTTACGGATTTGCCGGGTCGCACTACAGTGATCGAGCACCAAATAAAGTTGACTTCGGATAAGCCAGTATTTCTTAGACCGTATCCGTTGCCTTTTTCTTCGAGAGATAGAGTCATAGGGGAAGTTGAGTCAATGTTGAAGTTAGATGTGATAGAACCATCAACATCGCCGTATTCATCACCCATCGTCCTCGTGAAAAAACTTGATGGATCGGTGCGGTTCTGTATTGATTTTCGAAGATTGAACACTATTACGGTAGGCGATAGGGAGCCTATTCCGTTTCAGGAGGAACTAATAGCTTCATTGGCCGGGTCCACGTGGTTTTCCAAGATAGATTTGACGAAAGGGTATTGGGAAATCCCGCTTACTGAGGAGTCTAAACAATACACGGCGTTCCAAACGCCCATTGGATTATTCCAATTTAAGGTCATGCCATTTGGGTTGGTAAACGCACCAGCGACGTTTGCACGATTAATGAGATTAGTGTTGAAGGACATACCTAATGCCGTGTCATTCTTTGACGATATAGCATGCCATACGTCGACATGGTCTGATCATATTCAGACACTAACAGTAATTTTTCAACGATTACGCCAGTTTGGGCTAACTGCTAAACCCGCAAAGATGGATTTGGCATGTCCAGAGATAATATTCTTAGGACATATCGTGGGTAGAGGTGTTCAGAGACCTGAAGTAACAAAAATTGACAAGTTGGTAGGGTTGCAAATCCCTAAAACAAAGAAACAAGTCAGAAGCTTAGTGGGAATTTTAAATTATTACAGAAAGTTCATTCCAAATTTTTCCTCCTTGTCATCTTCTCTTACTGACCTTACTAAGAAGGGACAACCCGATAAGGTCCAGTGGACGTCTGAATGTCAGACAGCATTTGATAATTTGGTGACAGCATTATCATCGTCACCCATTCTGATATTACCCGATTTTCGATCTAATTTTATCCTCAGAACGGATGCGTCGGACTCTGGTGTCGGCGCTTGTCTTCTACAGGAGAAGAACGAATGTCTCCATCCTGTATGTTATGTCAGTAGGAAGTTACTGCAGAGAGAAAGAAAGTATTCGGTGATAGAGCGTGAGTGTCTTGCCATTGTCTGGTCCGTCCAGAAACTAGGACGTTATCTCATGGGACGAGAATTTTGTATCCAGACAGACCACAAGCCACTGACATTTTTGTCGAAGAATCGTTCGTCCAGCCCACGCTTGTCTAGATGGGCATTGGCTTTGCAGCCGTATACCTTCGTTATTCAACCAATTCCAGGAACCAGCAATCATATCGCCGACTACCTTAGTCGAGCCTAGGGGAAGATTTCAGGAGCTTATACATCGGAGGACAGGAACATTGACAGGATCTGTGTGAATGAGTCGCCTTTAAAATAGTGACACTATAAATATGATATTAAGAATGGTTGATAGGTTGAGTGGTTTTTGATTCTGTATTAAGTATTGTGATTAGTTAGCTATTCATGATGTGACACATATATGCATATTGCAGGCCATATTGATCCCCATATTTTCCCCTGATTTCGGTATTTTATATACTAGGGGAACGGCTAGGTCAGTTTTTTTAGTGTAGGTATTGCTCACGCTCACTCGTTGACAGTCATCTTGATGCGATTTGAAATTAATTGCATTAATTTTTTTGGGGTGGGGGATGATGTCACGAGTGGAGTGAGTGCAATTAAGGGGATTGCTACAGAGCGGGTGTAGAGTAAGAAGGGCTCACGGGGACAAGTAAGTTAAGCGTGCTGTTGTGAGTAGTGGGGGACGGTCTGAATGAGGTGAAAGCGCCGTATTACTATCACTGCAAGTTAGAAGGTCCGACGGAGCGGACCTGTGAATAAGAGCCCATCGGGCGGACATAAAGGGAGCAGTCGAGAAGACTAGTGAAAGAGTCTTTCCAGTAATGACTGGTATGTAGAATGTTGATTGATTATTATGATTGATGTATTATATTATATTCGTCTATTACCATGATGTAAATAAGTATATGTGAGGAATGTGGAAGTCCTTGATATTGGATATAGCAATGTGCGCCATGAGCGATAGATGAAAGTGAGTTCATGGATTTGTAGCGCGAGTGAGTAGTGTGTACTCCGATGGAAGTGTGTTACCGTAAGATGTGTGGTGAGTGAAAGGTGAACTAGTGTGTGTACGCTTCATGGGTTGTAAGGAGAGGGGGAGTGAATAGAAATGGTAGGGTATTATACCAATGTAATGTTATTCTTGTAGGTGTCGGGGACGGGCCGCAGAGCCACCTCGATGAGCACAGGGGATAGGCCAGCATAGGGCCGGAGGCCACACATAGGCCAGAAGTGAGGCTGTCAGTGCAGGACAGTAGAGGCACATAAAGTCGTGGCGGTCAGGCCACGGACAGGGACGTAGATATGAGAGTGAATGAGATACTATATTGTTGCCATGTAGATAGGCTAGTGAACTGATACTATGTTGTTGCCATGTTGATGGCTATGGAAATAATAATGTGTTATTGCCCTGCTGAGGTGCTAGGGGAGTGCTAAGGTGTATGACAATAGGAAGGGGATATTGAGAGACTGCGGTGCCAGTAAATTATTAATGTGCTATTAAGACCCTGAGGGGAGAGGCTGAGGCCGAAGTGCCTTTAGGAGTAACTACCGGATTGTGGATCCGAGGGAGAGTGTGTGTGAGAATAAGGCCGTTGTACGGCAGTTGATTTCAATAATATAATGTATGTGATTGCGCTATTATCTGTATAATTATGTTTAATAAATGTGTGAGTCTGATGGATTGTTCTGTTAAGTGTTAACTTGTTTGTTCGTGATTGTTGTCCTGTCATAACTTATTACATCTCCCAGTCTGGGATTTGTGACATATAATTCACAAATACTCCATCTTTGAAGGTAAAAGGCTTTTTTATTAGACCACCTACAGTAACAAAATTCCGCATGTCGGTTTCACATACCCTGGAGAGTATACCGAAGTTTTGAATTCTTTCATTGGTTTTATTTTTCAGTTTTGTTTGAGTTTGCGTTGTGTCGCTAACTGCTAGCATCTGATCCCCCCCGCCCCCTTTTTTTTTTCACGTACACTGTCATGAACTGTGGCATGGACACTTCGTGCCGGTTCATTGAAACGACGACTCAACGAGTTTGCGGCTAAAAGCAGAACGCAGGAAAACCCGAGACACATGACACCGAGGCGGTTCAATTCATCAAAATCCGTCGGTCAGATTGGGAGCGTATCATCCATGTCAACAATGCAACATTTCGCACCAAACCCCTTCACAATTGAACCAAAAAGACTAGATTCTAGTACCACAAAGCTCTGTAAGTAGTAGTCACCGTGTTTATACGAGCGCAAGTTGTGGACATAATAGTGAAAGCAGGATTATTGTCCGTCTCGGTAGTCTATGTCTCGGGGAATACCCTTGGTTTGCCGAGACAGGTGTAGAGAGCGCAGGAAGTGACGGGCGGTGCAGTGATTGGAGGGTCCGCTCGGCAGCGGCTTTTTAAGCTTGTATAATATGAATTTATAAGCTCCTTAACATTGTTAGTAACTCTATTGAACTACATGTGTCTTCTTTAATTTGAATTATAAACTGTGAATTCTTAATTGATATCACAATATACCGGTATATTCAAATATTGAATATATATGTTTTTCTTACTGTTGTTGCTTTAAGGCAGGGTATATTTTTATACCAGTGCCTTTGACTGGGAGTGTCGATAAAACGGAACCTTTTTTCCTGGATTTCGAGAGCACTGGCACAGCTTTCAATGGTTTTCATGACAACTGATTGAGAACCCTTGAGATCAAGTGGAAAAAACATGGCGGCTGTTCCACAAACCTCGGGATGACGTAAATGTTATTTCTTTGTCTTTTGATGTCCCTTGAGTACAGTAACGGTATTCAGAGACGCTAGTTGGATCCCCGTTAGGACTAATGGCCTCAGGTTTCAGGAAACAAAGATCTTCACTCAGGTTTAAGTCCCCATTAGTCCTCGGAGTTTATTCCCCTTAACCCTCTAATGCCCAGACGAAAATTGTCAATCCCAGTACTTCTGAAATAATATGCTGAACTGACTTTGAATATTTAGAACAGTCAGATTATTGCAAAAATATATGTAATTGGCAAAATCATTTGACAATAAAGTTGGGAGAGTAAATATATCAAAGATATAGCATTTTGGCTCCAGGTGACCTGTTTCAAATATGGTATACTGGGCGTTAGAGGGTTAAGAACAATAAGGCCGAATCAGAGAAGACGTTTGGGTCTACTTGAGTTCTGCGACCTGTGCATGGCAAAATAACACAGAGGAAAATTTTTGCCAAACCAAATTTTTCATTTCTTTTAAATATTTTTAACAAGTTTGAAAGCCGGGCACCCCTCGGACCCCCCCCCCAACCCCCCCCCCACCCCCCTCCGTCCCTAATCTCCAACCCCAACCACTGCCCCGCCCGTCACTCTTTCTATCTTCTCTACATCTGTCTCGGCAAACCGAGCAACCCAAAAAAAGGAGCAGGGTATTTATTTCTCTGTTCTAATTTTCGTCGGTAGCTTATCGAATACATGTAGTTTAATTAATCAGCCGGCAAGAAGTGTTGACGTCACGAGTCATGTGCTTGTGACAAAAAGGGATCGGAAGTGAGCAGTCAGCGACACAAAGCAAACTCAAAAAGGAAAAAAAAAAATTTAAAATCCAAAAATCGGTGCACCCGGAGGTTTGAAATCTGCATGCAAAGTTGGTTACTGTAGGTGGTCTCATGAAAAAGCCTTTTGTGTTCAAAGTTGGAGAATCTGTGAATTATTATGTAGATGTGCTGACTCATCTGTAAATCTGCTAGGTGCCCTGATCTCTTTTCACCGGTATAACCTTACTGTACGGAACAGAAGTTTTGAAATTCCTACAGAACAAATACAGAACAATTGTTTGAGAAGTGTCTGTATTTCAATCAGTTCAACCGGAGGCAAATTTTGTTGTTTGAAATGAAAGCTTGTGTAGTTAACCTTGAATTTAAACTTAGCCGAGGGGATTCGATTGCAGGCGACGATCTATCAATTTCCAAGCCACTTTGAACTTAATAAAACGAGTTTTAAAAAATGGACCACGACCTGCACAAAATTTCTCGATATTTTAGTCTCTACTAATAATATCATAATCCTAACCAGGGGCATTATTTGCCAGAAATCAAATGATCGATGCACAAACGATTACGGAATCGTCGGCTCATGTTAGCCTTTTCTGGATGACATATGGCATAAAACACTGGATAAATAATCCTTTCCTGGTGTGAACAGCAATTCAGTCTCAGCCTGCAGGCGGAACTTTGTAATGAAGAAAGTTCAAACATTTACATTTCATTGAAGTGTATGATGTCACTGTGACCTCTCTCTCTCTTTCTCTCCACCTCCCCCCTCTCTCTCTCACTTACTCAAGTTTGTATGTGTGTGTGTGTGTCTGCATATCTCTCTTTCTGTATTTTGACCTCCTGTTATCTATCGTTATCTCTTTAAAATTGTATTTTATTTGCTTCTCTCTCTCTCTCTCTCTGTTTCTGTTTATTTATCCGTATATCACTGATTCATTATCTCTTTCGCCCCCCATCAATTTCAGCTATCGATTTCAACTTTCTCTCCATTCATGGCGGCATTTTTGCCTTTCACCTAAAAAAAAAACAACAACATGAAACACGTCTTATGTCACTAATGATCGAACCAGAAATTCACTGAAAAAAGAAAAGAATATGTGAGAGACCATAAAAATTGAGCCTAACATTATTTGCTACGAAAGATAATTCATTTCACAGCATGACTGTAGATAATTACGTAAAGTACTACTACTACTATTTCCTGTTGCACCCACTGGTGCTTAGGGCAGCAACAAAGGATCTCCAGCCCTGTCTGTCCTGGGCCATCTTTGCGAGAGTTCCCCATGAGTGATTGAAGGATTTCATCTCTGCCTCGATTGTTCTCCGCCAGGTTGCCTTGGGTCTGCCTCGCTTGCGCCGTCCCTCCGGTGTCCACTGAAGTGCTGTTTTGGTTATAGAATTTGCTTCCTTTCGCAGCACGTGTCCAAGCCATCTCCATCGTCTCTTCGTGATGATGTTGGCTATTTCTTCTTGCTTGCATCACCTTAGTAGTTCCTGATTAGAAATCTTGTTTGGCCAAAAGATGCGGAGAATCCTACGAAGACATGTGGTGTGGAAGGAAGACAACTTGGCGAGGTCACCTTCTGTCATTCGCCAACACTCTGATCCATACAGGAGTGTGGATAGGACACAGCTTTGGTACAGTCTGATCTTGGTGTTGATGCCGTATTGTGTCGATTTCCAGATGTTGCTCATACTTTGAAAGACAGCCCTTGCATTTCCCAGCCTACTTTGGATGTCCTCCTTTGTGCCACCCTCTGGTCCGATAATGCTACCAAGGTATTTAAATTTGTCCGTCGTGGTGAGGTTCTTGTCATCTACTTGCACTGGTGCTGGAGTGTCTACATTTAGGGTCATAATCTCTGTCTTCTTCTGGCTAATCCGAAGGCCTACTTTGCATCCAAAATTATGTAGTCTCTGCGTCTTATCTTGCATGTGTTGGTGACTATGTGACAATAGCGCAAGGTCATCCGCAAAGTCCAAATCCTCTAGGTTGTCGAAGAGTGTCCATCTGATGCCTCTTGGTGCATCCTCTGTAGTTTTCCGCATAATCCAGTCGATTACGAGGTTAAACAAAATTGTTGACATCACACATCCTTGCCGTACACCAGTTTTCACTTCAAAGGATGCATCACTGTTTCCGACACTGCAACTGAAGTTCTTGTAAAAGCTTTTGATGAGTTCAACAAGCTTGCTGGGAATCCCATAGTGCCGAAGAATGCGCCATATACTCTCTCTGTGGATGCTGTCGAAGGCCTTTTCGAAGACAACGAAGTTCACATAGAGCTGCCTTTGCCATTCTGAACACTGTTCTATGATGTTTCGGAGTGTGAAGATCTGGTCAATGCATCCTTTCCCCTTTCGGAATTCGGCCTGTTCCTTTCTCAGTGTCTTGTCCACAGCATCTGACATACGTTGCACAATGATCTTGGCAAGGATTTTGCTGGGTATAGAAGGAGAGTGATACCACGCCAGTTGTTGCAATCGCTGAGTGCTCCTTTCTTGAATTACGTAAAGTAACCTGAACATAATTATTATTCATCCTTTATCCTCTAGTAATGCATGTTGGAATTGCGTTACCTTTATATCGTTGGTGCAGCGGAAGAAGTGATTATCTCTTTTGTGAAAATGGAGATGATCACTTTTCACATCGTATCGACGATATCTTGCACTGTGAAATACGAAATCTCAAGAGTATCGGGCTACATGTTTGCTGTTTGACAAGATGTTCCAATCGGTCATCTGTGATTATATCTTGCAGTTTCAGACTCAGTTACACTGGGAGATCGCAGATTAATGTGAGATCCGCAGATGGAGTCCATCAAAAAAATTGCCCATTATAAAGCTCGTGTTTACTGTGAAGCGTTTCAAGGGTTCTCATGTTTCCTGTTAACGCCCAAAGCTGTGATGTCATCACCAGAGGTTATCACTTTGAGGGGTGCCGGTGGTTAGGTAAGGATGGATGTAGTTTTGACGATGTGGGTCGTGGTGAGTGGCGGAGGCTGAGCTGGGCGGGTTGAGAGCGAAGACATGCCGGGATGCTGATCTTTGTGCAGTGTGTGACAAGTTGAAATGTGTGAGAAAAGGTATGTGTGTAGAGGGGAAGGGTGGGATAAGGGAGAGACGACGTAATACTTGCAAAAATCTACGTTTGTAACAAATAACGAACAAGAATGCTATGAATAATACTGTAATTTTCTATTCTCTCAAACTCGATTATATTACAACACGACAGTCATGTAACATTCCCTTCCTAGGCATTTCCTTTGGAATGCTGTCTATATCTAATTTATGAACATCCATTCTATGATCCCGCACCAAATCTGATTCATTCTCCTATGGTGCACACGTGTGCAGGACTTATAATGAACAGCAATATGTTAAAGGCTAATGGCTTATGATGGCCTTCCATCCAAGTTCTAGCCCCAAAAGTTGGCAGCAGTCAAACATTCGCCGAGATGAAATGCAATTATAAATACAAACAAATCAAAGCAAGCACAAGTTAAACATTTCTCTGTCCCCAAATCTAGCGTGGGGTGGACGAGGTAGGCCTTTACAATCACGGCAGAGGAGGAGTCAACGATGAACGATAATACGAAGGATAACAGATAAATAAACTGTACAAGGAGAGAACACTCTGAAAGCTCATGGGTGATGGGGATGGTTTTTACATTTGATGTAAATGGTTAGAAGTGGCCACTACTGGTCCTTTAAATTACACTGAGCATTGTTGTTATTGAATTTCTTTCGAAAGGTCTTGAAGCTCTCTATGTTGAATACTTTCGTTGATCTTGAGCCACAAGTGAATTGAACAGAAGAGAGTTTGAGCCGGAAAAAATAAAGACACATTTTTTTTTAGTAGAGTTAAAAAGTATGACTGGAAATTTTGTTCTGTGCCTCGGTTTACACACTGGTTATCGACACTCAACTTTAAAAATCAAATCTATGTATTCCCAGAGCTGGCGGACCAACTGGTAATCATAGTAACTAGAACATAACAAAAACGTTAGAAAAGAGGGTAGGAAAGCTTTATCACGAGCATCAGAGCATTACCGTGAAATGCCCGGGCTGATTGGTGGATTTCTGTGATCCCGTGCAGTCCTATGAAATCTTACAATGGAACATATAATTCAAGTTTAATTTCAGGGAAAGCCGTGTTTCATCCTTTAACACAATTAGGTTTATAACCATTACAGAAGGTTGAATGCCCATAATGTTTTAGGACAATCCATTATAATTTAGTTTAATTCTGACACCCTCATGTTTAGAAATCTTAAGTAAAGGTAAAACAGAAAGCATCTTTCCGGAGATCCAAGTCACAGACATGACAAACGAAAGACGTCAGTGAAAATAACTCACGCGATCACATTGCACTATATCACACTTCAAAATACCGTTCTTTTAGCAATGGAAATGCCCCTGGGTGCCGACATCTACAAGTAACAGCGTGCGCACGCAATGCACGTGAAACATTACTCACGTAAAGCTAACTTGGACCCTCAGGTTGGAGTAAATAGTTCCAATGGAGGGGCATCGGAGAGTAAGTGGCTTCATATCTTGGCCAAACATCGAAAACATGGGATGTCGTAAATCAAGTGCGGACCAAGACCTGTCTCCAATTATGTTTCGCCGTGCAGCTTGTTATGACAGACAGAGATGGATAGTTTCAAGGTGAAATATTAGTCTGTAATCACGTGGTTGGGTAATCTACATGTGTGCATGTGTGTGTAGTTTTCAATGAAATGCACAGAAGAAGAGGGACAGATAGACAGACAGACAGACAGGCAGGCAGATAGGTAGGTACACAGGTAGATAGGTAGGTAGATAGATAGATAGATAGATAGATAGATAGATAGATAGATAGATAGATAGATAGATAGATAGATAGATAGATAGATAGATAGATAGATAGATAGATAGATAGATAGATAGATAGATAGATAGATAGATAGATAGATAGATAGATAGATAGATAGGTACGTAGATAGATAGATAGATAGATAGATAGATAGATAGGTAGATAGATAGATAGATAGATAGATAGATAGATAGATAGATAGATAGATAGATAGATAGATAGATAGATAGATAGATAGATAGATAGATAGATAGATAGATAGATAGATTTTGGTATCTTTTAATGAAGACAGCTCAGCTCAAAATCTGTTATTCCCTTTTTTCGAGAAGACTAGTGGCTTATCATCTCTATATACATGTACATGTATCTGGAATATGATTTTTATATATCTAAGGGTGGAGGCGGTTGACTCAAATGTACATTTATTTATTCACATTTGATTAATTTGCCTAATTAACCACCACGTTGCTACCGTGATGACTCTAAAATAAATGTAGCAGTCAAGGCTGTTTGGTTTCAAGTGCCGCTCATTAATATATTGAGTGTCTAAATTGCTCACCAATATAATGATGTTCTCAGTGATTGGGGTGAGGAAGAAGTAGGTCTGTTGCTGACAGGCAAAAGTAGCAGGTGCAGGCTGTTTTCATTTGGACTTCACTAAAGTAGGTGCACCATTACTGCAACTGGAGTAAGCTATGGGCAAAGACTGTACACGCCAATCTTGGTAAATTCACTTCTAAGGCATGATTTTATAGAATGAAACGTTCAGTCTTCCTGTCTGGATTATGATTTACATCATCAATTTTCTCTCCTCCTGTGAAATTGAAGGGTTTTTCCAAAACTGGTAAAGTCAAATCTTGCATGAGTTATGGCCCCTGTCAGACAGCCATTCAAAATTAGTGTCAAACGCCGTGTAACTGTTCAGTTGAAGTGTAAGTAATTAAAGTCAATATTCGGATAATTACGAGATATTACCAGTTTTAACTGAACAGCTACATCCCGTTTTGCACCAATTTTGAATGACTATTTGAAAGGGGCCATAAATCATGCAATATTTAACTTACCCAGTTTTGGAAAAACTCTCTTCAATTGTGTTTTTGAGCGTCCGGTCTTTTCCCGTAACACAACAGCACGTTATGATCGGGACGTAAAATGCTGAAAATAGAAATGATGTAATAAAATTGGCCCTAACCGGATGCTGTCACGGTGTCAGAGGTCAAAAGTATACCGCCAGTGACTACGTGCCGCCAGTGACCAATGCCCTACCGCTTCCTATTTTGAACGGCTGCATTGAGAAACAGGACAAAGGGACCATAAACATTTTCGCCAAGGATAGAATTTATGAGCAGAGACAGGCAAAGCTCGGAAGTGAAAATCTCCGAGCTTAGGGGTCGATGCAACTCTCGAATGGCAAGTCTATTGGTCCTGCGGATTTCCGAAGGACGCTCTGCCGGCCTGAACCGTTTTTTTGTTTTGTTTTTTTCGTGTGTTATCTTTGTAAAATAGAGGTTATCTTTCTGTGTGGCGGATTCTATTGTCCAAGTTGTCCGAGTTTGGTAATTGGCTTATGCCTGGAAGATCAGGCGTCCACATTTTTACGATCATGCACATGATTGTTTTGACTAATGGCACATCCAGAGATTCTGTGTTTTTTGTGTGTTATCTTTGTAAAATAGAGGTTATCTTTCTGTGTGGCGTATTCTATTGTCCAAGTTGTCCAAGTTTGGTAATTGGCTTATGCCTGGAAGATCAGGCGTCCACATTTTTACGATCATGCACATGATTGTTTTGACTAATGGCACATCCAGAGATTCTGTGTTTTTCGTGTGTTATCTTTGTAAAATAGAGGTTATCTTTCTGTGTGGCGTATTCTATTGTCCAAGTTGTCCGAGTTTGGTAATTGGCTTATGCCTGGAAGATCAGGCGTCCACATTTTTACGATCATGCACATGATTGTTTTGACTAATGGCACATCCAGAGATTCTGTGTTTTTCGTGTGTTATCTTTGTAAAATAGAGGTTATCTTTCTGTGTGACGTATTCTATTGTCCAAGTTGTCTGGGTTTGGTAATTGGCTTATGTCTGGAAGATCAGGCGTTCACCACATTTTTACGATCATGCACATGATTGTTTTGACTGATGCCAGATCCAGGGATTCCCTGACGTCCTGGCTGACGTCTTCACTCCTAATATTTAAACAAGGATACGGGTGATTTATTAAGTTCGACAAAGAGTACTCAAAAACTTTACTTGCTTCACACGTTGTAGTCTCGACAGATTGCACAAATAGTCTGGGTCCATGGTGAGGTCTATATGGATATCACCGCCCGTCCTGCCAGGTGGTAGCGCCTTAGCCGCGTTGTCGGAGGACTACGTTTGGATTGACCGGTGCTGGAGATTTTTTCCATAGTTCATTCTGATTTTGTCTCTCATCTTTATACTTCTTAAATGTTAGACTTGGAAGAGAGAGTTTGGGAATCAGCTTAGCTCAGAGTTGTGTGGTGTAAACGCTCGTGGGGTTGGAGAGTATCTACATGGCTCCCCCTCCCACTCTTTATCTGGACCACTCCGCCCCCCCCCCACCCCCACCCCCACCCAGCGAAAAAAAAAACACCTAAAGACATGAGCGCTGCACTGTAAGATGAACAAGAAGATGTATGAAGAAAACGTCGATGTTACGATAATATTTCCCACCTGCAATATCAATTCCCCATGATTCAAGCACGGTTTTTCACAAGAGAAAATCGCAGTCTGCCGTTACGTTGTTTGATCCTATCTGCACTTTTCTGACATCCCTATGAGTATGCAATTCCTACATTTGACAAGCATGCCAAATGCAAAATGTTGATCAAAGCAAAGAGGAATTACATGTAATTTATCTGGTTGTCACTGGTCCAAAATCATTACTGGTATAACGATCGCTTCTATTTGAAATGTCTAGTACATATCTTCACAAAATATCCCAGAAAGTAAGAAAATGATCAATCCCAGATTCCAAACAGAGATAGAAAGGACACTATGAGGCATAACTTGGAGCACTTTGTGAAAGACATGAACTTACAGTACTTACACCTGGATATTTTGGTCAGAATTTTGTAATCCACGAGCATGGTACAGCGTGTGCCAAATCGTGACGCTAAATGCTAGCGTTATATACATAGTGGGGCCAAAAATAGGGCTACAGTTAACACTATAATTTATGGAAGTGCATAGGTAGGGAAGATATTCCCTCCCTATGCACTTTGCATAGGTAGGGAAGATAGTGTACTACGTCATCACCAAACGTGTGGAATTATTATTGGTCTAAATTAGTGCATTTGATTTGAATCACGATATTATAGGCTATAGAATTAGTTGTCGGCGAGCCAGTGGCGACAGAAGCGAATCGCGATTCGAGTCAGTCAACGACAGGAGGTTATATGAATCAAAATCAACCGAATCAGTCGGCGAGTCAGCAAAGACAAGTGACAGACGAATGGCCTAGACCGAGCTCAAAGCAAAACGCAGTGACAAAGGCTCGCTGCTCCATGCGCTTACTGAAGTTGTGTGTGTGTGGGGGGGGGGGGGGGGGAGTATCTGCCGATTTCTTTATACACCAAAATTAAAAAACAAGCAAAAAAAAATCTGCACTGGCAAGAAGCAAAATAAATATTAGCTTGAAATAGTTTCAAAATTTTTCTTTCTCCTCTCCCGTGTAATTTGTGGAGAATGAACTGAAATGTGAAGGGTTCGATCGTCGAACTACTGCGTAGTCGAAGTTTCATCACTCCAACCAGCAACCCTAAGGTAATCCTCTGTATAGGGTGTTTGCGCAAAGCAATCATAATGGTATCCTTCCCTCGTAGATCCGCTGTTTACAGCATTGACCGACGTCTGTTTGATGTAGGGACCCCACCCCTACGGTAATCCTACCTACTCTACGGGATATCCTACACAAATACGTCGGATTGGCGTAGGGGTGCTGGGTGGAAAATTCCCTGGAATGCTTGACCTACAAGTAAATTAAATGCCGGTGTATTCTTCGTGTAGGTGTGCTTTACTGTATGTTTTCCTAAATAGGCAGGAAACTGCTAGTTCCCCTTGCTCATCTCCCAACAGATCCACTCTGGACTTTTCATAGGTGCCATGCTCAATTACAATAACGCACGTAATTACATTCTGCCTCCATGGGCTTAAAATTAAAGCCTATCAAATTCATTGTCCCCTCATACATGAACTTAAATTGAAGATCCATAAGAACAACAGAAAATCTATGGGGTCGCCTTTCTTCTTACAGCTTTTTCTTTTTGCCATATTTTGACAGAGGTTAGGTTTGTTGTCGCCAATGGGTCGTAATGGGGATAGGCGCTGATTTGGCTTATTACCGCCGGATGATGAGTGCGATACATGATCATTACCTATAATTATAATGTTTCATAGCTATTGCAAACATAGCAGGCAAAGCACAGGAAGAAAGGAATATCTTCCCTGCCGAAGCAAAGTAGGCCTATTACACAAGAAATATCTTCTCGACCTAAAAAAAATATGCAGAGACAAAAATATTTTCTTTTCCTAAGGTGAGTGGATAGTCAAGCAATAATTATCTTCTCTGCATGCACTTTGCACACATAGGGATTGCATAGTCTGGGGATATCTTCCTTACCTATGCAAAGCGAATAGGCAGGGGATATCTTCCTTACCTATGCAAGGTGAATAGGTAGGGAATGTCTTCCCTACCTATGCAAAGTGTTTAGGTGGGGGATATCTTCCCTGTCTATGCACTTCCTTTAAAACTGTAACCCTAATTTTGGCCCACCCTGAACAGTGTAATAATACATCTCACTCTGTGCAGGAAAGTTGTAATGTTCACATCCAAGGTTTCTTTCTTTCTATATACAAATCATGTTGTTTGTTTTTTTTTTAATTTTGTGTATTTTGGGGGTTGGGGATGGGGGCAGTGGGGTGGGGACGAACAGTAAAGGCCAACATTAGAATATCGCTCACAGGAGATTTTGTAATGAGAATTTAATATTTTGTAACATTCTGTACTGAAGCCTCCTGATGTTGAAAGTTAACCTACAAGGGTGAGAGTGGTAGAGGCGATTACAGAGAAAGATGTTAAATCCGCTTGCATTAAGACAAGAGTACACTGGAGACCGACAGCCTTTAGTCGAAAGGTTAAGTTAACACCGTCTCCTCTACATGTTTTTGTGCGTGTTGCCCTATCCTTGTGTGTTCAATGAAGAAAAAAAAAAAGTGGAATTCCGTACATTGACCCGCTAGTTTGCCGAAGGTTTTACAGACACAGATTACATCATTGATATGATCTAAGACTATTTTAGTTATATTCTTCTTTTTCACAGATTTAAACTGTTTGATTTTGGCCTTTGACTAACGTTTTTGCGGAATTTTCTTCACGAGGGTCAAAAGTAAATTGAGGCTACAAATAAAACAGCTCTCCTTCATGTTACACGCCGTATTGGATATTTCCTTGAACTGCATGTTTCAACTATTCATTTCTCTGTGTCATAAGTAATAGTAATAATTAACTTGTACTGCGCTCAAATCTACGAAGAATAATGTGCTCTGAGGTACTAAACTAAAATTAAAAACAGGATTAACATGATAAAGATCATTTCATCATGATCCCATTCACACACATGAACAAACACTTGATCTACTCTCATCCTCAAACCTCTGAGACCAAAAAGGGACATCATTCAGTTTCAAAGAAAACAATCCTAAACACATCAGTTTTGAGCCTATTTTTAAATGTGACGATGTTTTTCTTTTCCTGGTGTCAACGCTGATGTTGTTCCACAATATTTTATTTAGGCCCACCAGTAGAAAAAGCCTTTTCATTAAACGGCTATTCTGTCTGTGGGTGTTTCAAGAAGTTTCGCGTCTACTGATCTTAAAGTGCTCGCTGGCTGGTGTGATTGTCATACCTGCAGACCGTGGACCATCCTCTGCATTTCTGCTGACCTATCAATGTCCAATTCTATACCAAACACAATACATTGTCCACACTATCTGTAAATCTACCGATATTATTCATTTAATCGATTTCCTAAATCTAAACCTCCAATGTTATCCGATGTAAAACATGCAAAACTGGTTGAAACTAGTTAGAACAAATATAATATTAATAATCTAGTATAAAATACATGCATTAATAACTCGTGGAGGGGAAAAGTATGTTAGTAACTTTGAAGGTCTATCAAAACTAGTGCACACGGGGCGCTGGATAACATAATAATATCTCAAATTTGGAACACTTGGCGTTTGAGGAGGGCGGGGGTGTGCGGTAATGTCACCACAACGGTATTGCAAAAGTTAACATAATTTGAAATTTGAGTCTGATCAAGCAGAAAATAATTACAGCATCGAAAATCTAGGAGCCTGTGGATTGAACACAATACTGTCGTAAAAGTAACGGCTTCCAATAGGAAACTTTATTATTTTATTTGATTAAGAACTATGCATTGACAGGACCATGTTTGTTTTAAGACGCTGGAAATAATGAGATCAGAGGTTCAGCTCTGGCAGTCCTATTTTCTAAGTTTTCACCACGAGCTGTCAAACACATCTAAGGTCTCAAGCACTCAACATCCAACCCTGAAATTTTGTAATTCCGTCGCGTGTGCGTGTAGGTGTGTGTGTGTGTATATAAGCGTATATGCGATGTGTGGGTGGATGTACGTGTGGGGATGCGGTGTGTGGGTGTGTGCATGTGCGCTGTGTCCCCATTTGCGCCTTTATATTCTCCCCGTGTAAAGCTGGCCGAAGACCACGGGACTATCGGAACATTCAGCTCCACGTGTTTGGCTTCTCTCTGGGCATACAACGGGGTAAGTCACATTGGGCGTGTAATTCATTCTAGTCCAGTGGCTCTTAAAGAAGCTGCTGGCAATGGGGCACTGACATGCCCTATATTCCTTGATTCTAACATCGTTTTGTACTTATCCTTATTATTATTGCTATCATTTTGTCCATTAATAGACTAACAGGAAAACTTACAAAATCCATAATTTGTTTAACAGAATGTAATAATAATGTAATAATAATGTTGGTCCTAATTACTCGTAACGACACAGTAGGTGTACGATTTAACCCTACGGTTGATTTCGGGCAATTAAACTGACCAACTTTCAAAGCTGAGCTGTCACAACCGCCCCCCCCCCCCCCTAAACAAATATCTCTGAAATGGGATCAAACAAGTAAACAAATATCTCTGAAATGGGATCAAACAAGTAAACAAATATCTCTGAAATGGGATCAAACAAGTAAACAAATATCTCTGAAATGGGATCAAACAAGTAAACAAATATCTCTGAAATGGGATCAAACAAGTAAACAAATATCTCTGAAATGGGATCAAACAAGTAAACAAATATCTCTGAAATGGGATCAAACAAGTAAACAAATATCTCTGAAATGGGATCAAACAAGTAAACAAATATCTCTGAAATGGGATCAAACAAGTAAACAAATATCTCTGAAATGGGATCAAACAAGTAAACAAATATCTCTGAAATGGGATCAAACAAGTAAACAAATATCTCTGAAATGGGATCAAACAAGTAAACAAATATCTCTGAAATGGGATCAAACAAGTAAACAAATATCTCTGAAATGGGATCAAACAAGTAAACAAATATCTCTGAAATGGGATCAAACAAGTAAACAAATATCTCTGAAATGGGATCAAACAAGTAAACAAATACAACAAAAACAAGAACAAACAAAATAAAAAAGATAAGAAGAGAAATGCAAATGCCAAAGGCAGAGATCAAAAACTTCAACACAGCTGTGGTTGTAATGTCAACACAGCTGTGGTTGTAATGTCAACACAGCTGTGGTTGTAATGTCAACACAGCTGTGGTTGTAATGTCAACACAGCTGTGGTTGTAATGTCAACACAGCTGTGGTTGTAATGTCAACACAGCTGTGGTTGTAATGTCAACACAGCTGTGGTTGTAATGTCAACACAGCTGTGGTTGTAATGTCAACACAGCTGTGGTTGTAATGTCAACACAGCTGTGGTTGTAATGTCAACACAGCTGTGGTTGTAATGTCAACACAGCTCTGGTTGTAATGTCAACACAGCTCTGGTTGTAATGTCAACACAGCTGTGGTTGTAATGTCAACACAGCTCTGGTTGTAATGAGGGGACAAGGTGGTCTAGAGGCAAGGTGCTCGCCTCTCGTGCCAAGGGTCCCGGGTTCGAAACCCGGGCTGTGCAGGCATGTTGGAAATTGGGATTTTTCTCATATTTTCGTGTCCCTGATCCTATTGGGGAGTAGGATCGAGTACCTCGTCTTCTCGGATAAGGACGAAAAATTCGGAGGGCCCGTGTGCACGTTGCGCACGTTAAAGATACCTTGGCAGTTGGAAATCGTAAAGAGCAGGCCGAACAGGCCGCTGCCCGGGCAAAATTAAATTAAAATTCATCTCTACCAGGCCCTCCCCCTCCCCCCTCATCTCCCCCACTGTCACGAGCAGAGTTAGGGTCTTGGGGATGTTACGACTGCACGAGAGGCAGCTAACTCACACTCGGACACAACCACACAAGAAAAGTACTAAATAACTAGAGCGTATATATGTCAGGCCGGTCAGGCCATAGTTTACATAAATATTAATAACAAAACAAAAGACAATAGAGGTATATATTCAAACCAAAAACTCTAATTAATAACTTAACCAATGATATTCATGTAACTATGGAGGTACTGCAATCAATAGTAAATAGGTATATTATACGAAACTGGATATCAATTTAAAGTGACAGTTGAGTCGCCACTGGCCAGTCGCCAGGCAAACTCTCCATAAATCATATGGGCTTAAATGTTAGGAGGGCCCAGTACGTTCAAAGCCTACAGAAGCACTCTTCGGCTTGTAGGTAATTTAAGCAGTTGCCAAAAGACTATATTTTATGCACAATCACTATTCAATTCATCAACAATGTGCTATATTATTCCAATCATACTATGGCAATAGATCTATCATACAGGACACTCGTGGTCGAGTGCCAGCTGGGGTTTCCTTAGTCTTCCTATGAGGCTGTAGTTCTCTCTCTATCTCCGATCTCTATTATACTTGAATAATTAAAATATATTACCATTGCTCACGCCTACTGAGAGGCGCGAACATCAAAATAGCGCAGCGTGGGCTTTCAAAGGTCAGCCCACTCAGACCTTTCTTTCTAGAGCTCAGTCAGTCCGTTAGCAAGGACTTCTTAGTCTTCAGACCACACAGTTCAGGTACTGGCCAACCGGAGATACTTCACGAAACGATGCTTCTCTCGTCTGTATTCACTAAATCTGAACGTTACACGATGTTATATACTAACCAACTACCCAGCGTGCTAGTCCGCTGGCCCAATTAGTTCAGCTATCTCATAGGTCGAAACCTCCCACCATTTTAACTGTAGTAATACGTCTGCACTATTCTACCAGCCAGTTAACGTGCAAAAACTTGTCTAGTCATACTTAACAATGTCAACTGTCCCCACCTTGTTTCACCCCTACTCCATTACTTATTAATCACGAACATTAAAACCGACAAGCGTGACTCCAGCAGTTTAACTTTACATTTATTTACTCACCAACTATAATTTGGCGAGGACCGTTCAAGGCCACCAGCCAATTTCTCATGGCCCTGGTAAACAACAACAACTCACTCTCTGCGTGAGTTTTAACAATATCCGAATCATGACACATCCCCCACCCCAGTTAAAATTTGCAATTTTAACGATATAAATGATTATCGTAAGGGGAAGGCATGAGTCGAGAAATTGCTCGAAAGGTTAACTTAACTAAGAATACTAGGTAATAATTAAGACTAGTACTAAAGTTAAAAAAAACCTACAGGACGGGTATCATTGATGGACAAAACTTCATGAAAATCTTAAGGCTCCGTCCAAAAGTATATATCTCTCTGAGGATTAAATCTTACCTCTAAATAGGTAGACATTAACAATCATAACTCTAAAATTTTAGAGTACAACACTGATCCTGTGCGAATGTCATCAGGAATGCATACATACAATGAATAATACTCAAGAAAAGATAACTATAGTAGCATCGATGGCATTAGTGGATCTGGACTCCTGGTCTGCCATGACTTCTCGTCCTCGACCCTGGGCAACAACGTCTGGTGTGGCCAAAATACGGGTCGACGTCAGTAAAATAGCTGTTGGAACAAAGGAAAGCACAGGGGTAGGTGAAAAGTGTTCACAATGGGTGAACAATATGTGATACCATCCCTCGGTCTCTGAATGAGGTGCTAATCAGTATCCAACGCCAATACATATGACAGACTAAAATACAACAAGATTAAGGTAACCGTGATAATAGGTCGGCATGGACATTATCTCCACCAGGAATGGCCTTTATAATGAAGCGGTATTCCTGAAGGGCCAGACTCCATCTGGTCAAACGAGCGTTCTTGGCTCGGTTCGATTTTAAAAATAACAACGGTTTATGGTCTGTCTCGATGACGAATTCTGTCATAAGTAGGTAGCGGGAAAACGCGTCTACGGCGTATACAATCGCCAGGCATTCTCGCTCTATAATAGCGTATCTCTGCTCTCTCGGAAGTAATTTCCGGCTAGCGTACATACAAGGGCGCAATAAGCCATCTCTTTCCTGAAGCAAAACAGCTCCAATTCCCTGGTCCGACGCGTCAGTTCGGACGGTGAAGGTGCGCCTAATATTCGGTAGTATAAGCAGCGGCGAACTGGAGAACAGTTGCTGCACTGTCGCGAGCGCGGTGGCGCACTGCGTATTCCAGGTAATTTTGTTGGGTCTGTCTTTTCTTGTAAGATGGGATAACGGGGCCGTAAGGGCCGAAAAATTAGGAACAAATTTCCGATAATAGCTTAAGAAGCCTAACAGGCTACGAACCTGCTTCTTAGTATGAGGAGCCTGGAGTTTTAAAATCTTACTTATCTTACTGTCGTCCGGTGTTTGGACGCCTTTGGCGATAGTATGTCCCAGAAAGTTAATCTGCGTATAACCCAGGAAGACTTTGCTAGGCTTAGCTGTAAGCCCGGCATCTCGAAGTTTACTAAGCACTTGACGAAGTGCTTCTAAGTGGCCTTTCCAATCCGTATGGAAAGCGCAAATGTCGTCAAAGTAGCTTAGGACGCATGGTGTCTGCTGCAATAGGATGTTCATCATCCTCGCAAATGTCGCTGGTGCCGTTACGAGACCGAATGGCATGAATCTCCATTGCATGAGACCCATAGGGGTCTGAAACGCTGTGTACTGTTTACTGGCCTCTTCCATTGGGATTTGCCAGTAGCCTTTAGCCAAATCTATTTTCGAAAACACGGACGACTCGGCCAATCGCGCAAATAGATCTTCCTGATTCGGGATAGGTTCAGCATCGTAAATGGTTAGAGCGTTAAGCTTCCTGTAATCGATACAAAATCTAACGGAACCGTCTGTTTTCTTTACTAGTACAATCGGCGAGCAGTAAGGGCTCGTCGAGCGCTCAATGACTCCTAAGCTGAGCATCTTTTCCACCTCGGACTGTATGGTGTCGTGCGCTTGCAGCGGGCGCGAGTAGGGTTTGACAAACACGGGTACGTCCGAGTGCAACCGGATGACGTGTTGAACTAAGGATGTTTTACCCGGCAAATCAGTGAATACTGGCGAAAACTCCCGAACAAGATTCATGATGTCCTGTGTCTTACTTTGATCCAGCTCTGGATTGATATTAACGGAAGTCGCGTCCTCTGTGGCTTGCAAGGATAGGAGCGATCTTGTCATAGATAATGGCTCCCGGTCGTTGTCATCGATAGTGACCATCGCTGCGTTTGCTTGGGCCACAACATGGCATGAATGATCGTGATGAGTTTGATCATCGGTAAGATACTTTTTCAACATATTAATATGGTACACCTTATCGTTACCACGTATGGTAATGAGATAATTAACTCTCGAGAGTCGCTTTTTAACTAGAAAGGGGCCTTTCCAAGTGAGGAGTAGTTTGTTATTCGTTTCTGGTAACAGCACCAATGCCCGATCTCCGACTGACAGGGTTCTTAACCGACTACCCTGATCGCGATATCCTATAAATGACCTGGTCCGTACGCATGCAAATTGTCGAGCCAGGTCGCATGCATTAACTATTCTATGTCGGAGATCGACTATGTACTGATACGCGGATCGCGTATCAGGAACGTCGGTATCAGAACCGGCGTATAAATCGCGTAAAATGGCCATCGGGCCACGTGGTTTTCGACCGTATAACAGTTCAAACGGGGAAAAACCCGTTGTCGCATTTGGGAGTTCCCTATATGCGAACAAGATGGCCGGAAGTCGACGGTCCCAGTCACCAGGTCTATCGGCGGAAACGCGTGCCAGCATAGTTTTCATGGTGGCATTCCAGCGCTCGCAACAGCCATTGGACTGTGGATGGTATGGCGACGTAAGTTTCTGCCTAATGCCCGTGAGTTCCAATACTTTCCTGAAAAGGTCAGAGGTGAATTGCGGACCTCTATCAGATAATAATTCGGACGGGAATCCGACACGTGTGAATATGGTCACCAATGCCTCGGCGACGTGATCGGCCGATATTTCCTTTAAAGGGACAGCCTCAGGCCAACGGGTGGCATAATCGATTACTGATAGAATAAACCGATGGCCTCTATCCGACTTCGGTAATGGCCCGACGATGTCGACGGCAACTCGCTGAAACGGAGTGGAAACCGGCGGCATCTCTTGTATAGGCGCCCGCGAAGTTTTTCCTTTGGGGGTTCTTTTCTGGCATGTATCGCAACGCGACACATAGCTATTTATGTCCCCGTAAACCCCGGGCCAAAAAACTGAGACAGGACTCTCGATTTTGTTCTCGCTTTGCCTTGGTGGCCCGCCAATGGCGTGTCGTGCGCGAGGCGGGTGATGTCTCGGCGAAATGATCTCGGTATGACCAATTGCAAAATAGTTTCGCGCTTTCCCCGAAAAACGCGATATAGGAGGTCGTCTTTAAGGCAGAACCTGGATGTATCCGGGTTGTCCGGATCAATCTTAGCAAAGAGGGGCTTTAGTGATGGATCTGTGCGCTGTTCGTTACGAAAAATCTCGGGGGTTACATCCAAATCGACGACAGGCGATCGTAATGTGTCGTCACTCTGGCGACGCGATTGTTGTCTTGTCGTGACACACGCAATGTCGTTATCATCCCAAATCCCGAGTTCGCAATCGGAGACGTCCTTTAAGTGGGGAATATTCCCAATGATTAGGTCGGCGACCGGATTTGGTAGCACGCAGGCCGTGACAACACCAGTTATAAACGGTGTGTCAACATATATTTCCGCCAAACGAAAATGTTCAACTGAACCACCAAAAGTAATGCAAGTCGCATCGCGATCCAGGAGTTGTGCAGGACGGACCAGGGATTCACGTACACCGACGGTCGTACAGCCTGAATCTCGCAATACGGATGCTCGTATGGCGTTTACTCGTCCCTCATACAATGTCAGCGCGCCTCGCTCGTGGAGGGCGGACATCACTGGAATAACTTTATCTACGGTTTCGGCATTCCTAGTTCTGTAACCGCGGTTTTCGGTGAATGCTACAGAGCATGCATTTGCCGCATCTAATCTAACTCTGCATTGTCGCGCAATGTGGCCTCCGGCGCCACATCTATAACAGTAGACTGGCTTATTATCCCTTCGAGGTGTACCTCGATAAGAAGGAAATGTGGGCGCTTGATAGTAGTTGTTACGCGGTCCTCCGGTAGGGAAAGGACGTGTATATCGGGGTTCCCAGTCCCGAGAAAATTTATGGGGATTCGGTTGCCTCCTGCTAACCGGCGGCTCGGACCGTGGACGAACCTGCGGCGACTGTCGAAAGGGCTGTCTTGATTGTCTCGACGGTACCGGTGTCTTAGTAGCAGCGCCGGCGTAACACGGTTCGTTTACTTTAGCTTTAGCTAACGATCGATTAGGGTGAGCTGCAGCATACCGTTCCGCTATCGATGTTATCTCGACGGTAGTTTTGGGGGCTTGTTCCTTAAAATGCGCCACCAGGTCCGTGTGGCAGGACATATATATTTGGTCTTTAATTATCAAATCATATAGTTTCTTATAGTTTCCCTCTTCCACACCGGCCAACTCAGTCCAACGGCTGAGTAGGTGGCGGAGGCGGTCCACGTAAGTAGAGAAATTCTCAGATGCCTCCGGCTTGCAATCGCGGAAACGCTTATGAAATCCATCTTCCGTATGTTGGAAACGCTTTAATAGCGCGGTCTTTAGAATGTCATAGTCCCTAGCGTCATCAATAGTGAGGCTATGGAAAACTTCCAACGCTCTCCCTGTCAAAAGATTGGCGAGGCATGACGTGTACTCACTACGCTGCCATCCCGCGCAAACGGCATGGAGTTCGAAGCGGTGTAGGTAGGAATCAATACGATCAACCTTATCATTAAAGGTTGGCAATTTAGGCTTCGTTTTATTATTGGAAGTAACTTCCGGAGCCCCGGTAGGTTGGGCTTGCTTCGCTTCTAACTGTTTCAAAGCGAGCTCGTACTCTCTTTGAGCCTGTTTTTCCGCGCGTTCCGCGGCTCTATCTTCTCGTTCCGCGGCTTTTTCTTCTCGTAATCTCTCCGCGGCCTTTTCTTCTCGTAATCTCTCCGCGGCCTTTTCTTCTCGTAATCTCTCCGCGGCCTTTTCTTCTCGTAATCTCTCCGCGGCCTTTTCTTCTCGTTCTTCTTTCAGTTTCTGGTCTACCCAAGAAGCACGCTGAGCTTCCGGTATGCCAAATGATTGGGCCAGTTCCAAATATTTCTGTAGTTCGGCCATGATATCGGTCGATAATACGATATAATAATGTCCTAATCGAGGACAGCTCCTGAAAAATCTCCAACTTTATTCTCCCTTGAAGCAATTTATCAATTGCACTCTGCGGGTGCTCGTTCCTGCAGTATGAACGAAATTAACGAAATCAACAACAAACTGTACGTCTTAGTCAACCAAGTAGTGGTTGAGCTATCTCAGTGATCACTTAACTCCACTTATTTCTCCTAATCCTCAAGCAGTGAGTCTACTGCTTCCGTGATTGGCCGTTACTAACGATACCAATGTAATATTCCCAGTGTATTTTCCGTACACTCCTAGCAGCGTTCCCTCTGCTATAAATCGGAATAAATCAATATTCACGATATGAACTTCCTTGGCTATACCAGCCTAACAACTCTAATATCCAGATTATCTCTCAACGTGCCCTAGACACGTGATTTATCCCAGGCAATAATATAGCAAGTATGAATACAAAATATAATAATGCAACACTATAATGGAAAAGAATTACATGGAGAGTAAGACGAGACTAACAGAAAGAACAAACGACAACAGACCTGATTAACCTGAAACTATCTACAGAAAGGTAAGAAAAAGAACAGGAGAGACGTCTTCCTAAAATACGAGGAAGATAGAACGCTAACAATCTATACGAATAACAGGTCCCTACAGAACTATTCAAGGCAAAGCGTATCTCCTATCCGTTTTAAACGCCATCTAGATCTGCTAGTCTGGCAAAAAGAGGTATGCTAAGTCTCGATCCCTTCCAACCTCCCGCCTATCTAATCTAACACAAAAGAAAAAAATAATGCCTGTCAAAAGTAGGGGAGCTGGAACGACGAACCCCTCAAACGAAGACAAATACAGATGGTTCACTTAACTGGGCAAAATGGACTGGCTCTTTCCTTTGGTCCACAGCGCTGGTCTTGTCTTTTCCTGATGCTAGCTGTCAGTCCCTCGTAGTGGTCCCAGGATCAATGACGAGAGGACATGCCAGACATGTAGGGGAGAAACAAAAACAAAAAAAATCAGCAGTATACAAAACTATAAACTACAAAAATTACATAAATAACAGTGGAGTCTTAGAGTGGTAGACCTGCAGCTGTTGACGGGGTCCTCTTCAGATGTCAGTGGGGTCCCCTCCAGATGTCACGAGCAGAGTTAGGGTCTTGGGGATGTTACGACTGCACGAGAGGCAGCTAACTCACACTCGGACACAACCACACAAGAAAAGTACTAAATAACTAGAGCGTATATATGTCAGGCCGGTCAGGCCATAGTTTACATAAATATTAATAACAAAACAAAAGACAATAGAGGTATATATTCAAACCAAAAACTCTAATTAATAACTTAACCAATGATATTCATGTAACTATGGAGGTACTGCAATCAATAGTAAATAGGTATATTATACGAAACTGGATATCAATTTAAAGTGACAGTTGAGTCGCCACTGGCCAGTCGCCAGGCAAACTCTCCATAAATCATATGGGCTTAAATGTTAGGAGGGCCCAGTACGTTCAAAGCCTACAGAAGCACTCTTCGGCTTGTAGGTAATTTAAGCAGTTGCCAAAAGACTATATTTTATGCACAATCACTATTCAATTCATCAACAATGTGCTATATTATTCCAATCATACTATGGCAATAGATCTATCATACAGGACACTCGTGGTCGAGTGCCAGCTGGGGTTTCCTTAGTCTTCCTATGAGGCTGTAGTTCTCTCTCTATCTCCGATCTCTATTATACTTGAATAATTAAAATATATTACCATTGCTCACGCCTACTGAGAGGCGCGAACATCAAAATAGCGCAGCGTGGGCTTTCAAAGGTCAGCCCACTCAGACCTTTCTTTCTAGAGCTCAGTCAGTCCGTTAGCAAGGACTTCTTAGTCTTCAGACCACACAGTTCAGGTACTGGCCAACCGGAGATACTTCACGAAACGATGCTTCTCTCGTCTGTATTCACTAAATCTGAACGTTACACGATGTTATATACTAACCAACTACCCAGCGTGCTAGTCCGCTGGCCCAATTAGTTCAGCTATCTCATAGGTCGAAACCTCCCACCATTTTAACTGTAGTAATACGTCTGCACTATTCTACCAGCCAGTTAACGTGCAAAAACTTGTCTAGTCATACTTAACAATGTCAACTGTCCCCACCTTGTTTCACCCCTACTCCATTACTTATTAATCACGAACATTAAAACCGACAAGCGTGACTCCAGCAGTTTAACTTTACATTTATTTACTCACCAACTATAATTTGGCGAGGACCGTTCAAGGCCACCAGCCGATTTCTCATGGCCCTGGTAAACAACAACAACTCACTCTCTGCGTGAGTTTTAACAATATCCGAATCATGACACCCACCCCCCACACAAAAAAAAAAAAAAAAAAAAACGCCGACCGGCGCTGCACTGTGGCGACGACGTGCCTGCTCCAGTTATAACTGGACTGCAACGGCACAAAGGCAAATTTCCCAAATGGGATTAAAGAAGTATACAAATACAAACAAAATACAAAATGTCTGTGACGGTATTTGGTAGTACTTAGTTTTGAAATTAAACTTCACAATCATATCAGATGCCAGTCGGCAACATATAGATAGGATGCGCATATCCGCCATCTTAGCTGTCCGGACACACGCTTCACCAACAAACTAATCGGAGACGAGCAGAAAATAGTTAGCTACAGTAAGCAATGGCACGTGTGTTCATGCACATGGGAGACGTTCGGTCAATTCTTTCACTTCTCTTCCCCGTTTGCACCGATGGTAGGGAATCTGACCAGGTTGGATTCATCCTTACCACCCTTGACATAACAGTCAACTACAAATGCAGCCAGCAGGCATTTTAACCGCTTAGACATATCTCGAAGTTACACTCACCAGTTGATCCACCGGCCATCTTGTCTGGCGGAAGAACAAAACAAAAACACTGTGACGTCATGCGCATTCTACCCATAGCCTGAGAGCCAAATCCTGCCCGCAACGGGATTTTGACGGACTCGCGCCAAATATTGGAATACATATACTATGTTTATCTGGCCCGTCAACGATTTCTCACTATTTTGTTGGATCGGTTGCAGTGGAAAAACAGCCAAGCTATGTTAGCTTGCATTGTTTGCTGATGAAGGGCTAGATGTAATTGGGTGTATTTAAATGGACACCAGAAATATTTTAAATTTTATGACATTTGTTAATGTGTTTGAGTGGGAGCATGATGTACTGGTCTTATCTTAATTTTGTTTCTAATTTTAGTTCAGCGCCTTAGAGCACATCGGTTTTTTGTTGTTGTTGTGGTTGTTGTTGTTGTTTGTTTGTAGATTTGAGCGCTGTACAATCTAATTGGGAACAAAACAACAACAACAACAAAAAATTAGCTGGCTTAACGGCCTCTCATTATTTTGCACCCCGGTCCGCGGAGGCGATACCATTGCCCACCACTGTTGAGACAATCTAAACTCTACCTCAAGAGGTCAGGTACCGTTACCATTTTTTTTTTTGTATGAATGATAAAAATACACACTTTGTTATGCCATAGGATGGTTTTGTCTTGTGTAAAAAGTGGAGACAGACTAGAGCTGTTCCTGAGGCCACGTAATGTTGCCAACACCTAAGGTTAAACGGATGCAAGTACATGTATTTACCTTAACTTTACCTCTGTGGCTTGGCTAAGAGCTACGTATACCCACCATAGGGCCACAGCTTAATTTTCTTGTCATGCAGACACTCCCCAAAACAACCTGAGGGTAGCAGACATTATTTTTGTCAGCAATATCTTTTTTTCTTTTTTTTTTTTTGTGATTACCTGTTTTAAACAATGACCGGGTTTGTTCTATGGAAAATTTCAACAAGTGTTTTCTTGGCAACCTCGAGGCGGCACTTCCATGATTTATTTGATGAATACCTTTAGCAGGTGTTCCCCAGTCTGTAGGGACTGAGTCTTAAACTGCCACACCTGTCATGCTCCAGGTGTGAAACTTTCTGTGGGGAGCATAACGATCAAGGAGTGTCGAGAGACACTAATTTTGTGGTTACCCGAACACTCACTGCAGTCAGTGTCCATCATTGTGCCACTTGAGTTCTGGCCCACCTTCAGTGCCACTGATAATAATATCCTTGTTTTATGCCCTTACGTCTGTGCTCTCTGCATGTAATTGTCATCTACACTTAAACAAACCATCTCTGCAGTGCAAGGGACAGTGGTGAAAGATGTCTGTGATGGCCTCTGTCCTTGGCATTTGCACTTCATTTCCTTCGTTAATTTCCTCTTATTGTTGTTATCTTCTTCTTGCTATCTTCTTCTTCATCTTTTCAGACCTCAAAAGGACTGTTAGTGTTTCCCTAGACTTTTCTAGTTTGGGCTTCTTCTTAACTTCTCGAAGTTCTCGATAGGACTGTTCGGGGTTGTCGCCAAACACATAGCGTCCTCTTACAATGGCAAAGGTTCTAACCCCCTTCAGTCAACTCTTGAGAAATCGAGGATTGAAGTTTCATGTGTCACACACACAGGAATGAACACACACATATACACGCCACGCATACACATGCACTTGTTATATCATCATCAACATCATCATAAAGGAAGTAAGGTCTCCAATGTAATCACTAAAGGCGTTTTAACCGCTGATCCCTAAATTCTACAAAATATCAAATTACGCATAGAGAAAGGTAAAGATGTGCGTGCATATATTTCAAAAGGTCTCGATGTTCACGTTATTTTTATTACTTTCGTTAATATTGAGCCACAACTGAGTTGAAGCAGAGAGTATAGATGTATAGAGAGATCTCACTTCCACCAAATCGCGAAACTAGGTCGCTGCGGTAAACAAGAAATTGAAGAATTGAAAGAAACCGCCTTCACCAAAGATAGTATGCATATCTGTTTAGTGTGGTTTGTTCATATTTTTGGGCTGACTGAAACTATTTAGAGCCGTTTGTAAGCTCTTAAGTCTTAGGTCCCGTGGAAATGCACAAACCGGTCTTGTTTATCGCAGCGACCTACTTTCCGCTCCATGCTAACAATGGTTTCGCAGAGCCTCCCGTGTCTCGTAGTGCAAATCGTCCAAGACTGAAACCTCTCTATATATCTATACTCTCTGGTTGAACAGAAGAAGGTGGTCCGACATTTTCCTCGGCGAAGCTGCCGCTAACCATAAAATTTGGATCGGATCACGATGCGAAAACAAAGACATCAACACAATCGGCACGTGTTTCGTTTGTTTCTGTCACTGTCATTCAGTGTTCCCAGATTGGGCGGGAAACCGCGGAATCTTCATAATAAACCACAAGCAAGCTACATTTTCTTGTAGAATAATTACAGATATTGTCCTTGAAAGAATATTTTAACATTAATTTTTGTGGACAGTACTGTGAAACTGAGGGCTAAAATGGACTATTAATACCTCGGAATAAATAACTATGAATTCTATGAGCTGTTTTTGAAAACACGATTTAACAGAATTGATTTCTTCTGTTTCCAGTTACATCTCTGTCGAACTCCCACACAGCACTTAGCCTACTTCCTTTACTAATACATGGGGTTTCAGTACGTAACCGACGTCAAGGTTGAGTCTTCGTTAATTGGATTGATGGTTCTTAGATGTCTATCTCGTGCCAGGTTCTTAGAAATGTCTATCTCGTGCCAGGTTCTTAGAAATGTCTATCTCGTGCCAGTTAAATACCAGGATCCACCCCACTAACCTGATTTGAACACGGGAAATTGTACCGGGACGCACCATACTTGCTTTAGAAACCTCGACAGACATTGGGATTGAATGCAAGACAAGAGACTTTAACAAGTTTACTATCTGTTTCAAGCTTCACCTCCGTTCTTGGTGGGTCAAACTCAACACTGAGATCCGGTCTTTCTCAAACCAGCCACGGTATCAGCATTTTTACATTCATACTATGCTTATCTATCTATCTATCTATCTATCTATCTATCTGTTTGACCCCTCTTGTCCTACCGATTCGTTATAATTATTCTGTCCATCGCCTTGCTTCTTCCGAGCACAGTGTGACCGTTATAGAGTCGACGTCCTTTCCCTTTTCTGCAACCTCAAATTCCGTTCAACTGTCTGTAAGTCAAACGTGCGCTGACTTAAAGCCTGTCATACGTACGCTTGCACCGAAGAACAAAAGCATGTGCATAAACGAGATTTCAAAGCGACTTTTTGCGTTCTTCACCGAACACAGAGCATCCTGTGTACAGGTGGGATTATTATGGGCGCTTTCCGTGTGGTATGATTGTGATCATGAATCTAAGAATTCACACATGTGCCTGTGCAGCCTGCAGAAACTACCACACGCGTCTCGTGAGCAAGTGGCAACCAGATCCTGGGCTCTCCCACGGTTTGTAAAGCTACTGGTAACATTAGGTGCTGCTTGATCATCTGAGAAAGTCCAACATAGCTGTCATATTCATATGATTGTGTTATAAATGTGTAAGGCATTACTAAATTTTGCTTTTTCGAAAATAGAGCCTGTTTCTGATGCAGGAGGGATTTATTCTTGAACATGTACAGTACGTGTATTACTAGTAAAATTATATGTGTATTACTGTATATTATTAGATGAACATTCGAGCGCCCTTATCTACCTCTCTGTCCCGCCTTCCGTCTGCATGCCGCACTGTCTGTCTATCTGTCAGTTAATACGATGAAAGTGCAACATCTGGTGAAGGCATATTTGGATGGATTGTCCGCGAAATCAATCTGACAAGCAGCTAGAATTTGGAAGACAAGAATCGCCATTATTTGAAAGGGAATTGGAAGGGGTGGTCGCTTTAGAACTGTTAGAAGTTAGAACAGTGAAGAAAGACAAGCACTGACAGACACGCAAATTGGATACAAAACACCACAAAAACCAATACCACTACCATCATCTCTACCAAGAACAACAACAATAGAGCTAGTTATACACATTTCATAGTCCAGCTGTATCCCATCCTTCAATCTGCCATCTGTTTCTTTACCATTTCTTGATTTGTTGCGCTTGTTTTGCTCAAATTCAAACCTTCTAAAGAACATCTTAACCCTCTAGAGAAATATATCCTCCTCTAGGGACCTTCAGTTGTACTGCAACCCGTGTAAGCAGCGAATTCACCCGTCAAGTATTACACTACAGCTTGATATCTTGGTACTGGGTATTTGTGTGAAGGATGGGACTGTCTATGGACACACAGGACAGGCTGTCTATCTCTGTTACTGAGATAGACCTGCCTTTGAATCCTTTATGAGCTAATCATGAAGACAACAAATTATAGTGGTCTGGAGATACGGGATATCAATAACTGAATAAGACTGAGTCATGAGGAAGATGAATAGCTCAGGGAATGATCATTTCAAGCAGATTAGAGAATGAAAGAAAGATAGAAAGAAGGAAAGACCGACAGAAACTAAGAGAACGGACAAAAAAAAAAAGAGAGGGAGAAAAGAGAGGAGAGTAAAAAACAGACAGAAAAGAATGAAAGAGAAGCCGAGAGGCAGCAAGAGAGATAAACGTGAGGGGAGGAGAAAAACTGACAGGAAAGAAAGAGAAGCCGAAAGAGAGAGAGAGAGAGAGAGAGAAAGAGAAAGGGAGAGAGAGAAGTTAACCAGACTGATTATTCGTATCTGTGTTAGGGATATTCGTAGATCTGCTAGGAATCCGACAGAATAACTCACAACGTAATGTTTGTGACTGAGGTCCGATATCCAAACTATTATGTAATATTCATTGTCGAGATCTCGTGCAGTAAGGAAATCATGTATTGTAATGTTTGTGACTGGGGTATAAAACATTTATTGTTACACGTATTCATTACCGTAATACAAGTATTGGTATTATTATACATTAAAGTGTAAAGTAGGAGGTCCGGTGTTGTAAATCTAAATCACACAATGTTTGTGTATCTCGATTCCGATGTGCAGTCGTAAACCATCAAGTTAACGCCAGCATTCCGCCACCAAACAAAGGGAACAAATTCTCTCTTGGACAAATTGACACGAGAATGAAAGTTGTTTCCCTTACAGTACAGGCGCACGTTTATTTTCTGCTTTTTAATTAACCATCCTTCCCCTGTAAGTTGATTACAATTAAAATAACACTTCTCCCAAACTAAGACTTGTCACGTGTCACTGGGGACCATCTTACATAATTATCTAGCGGCAGAACCTGTGATCTCCATCCCCGTCCCTTTCCACCAATTTAACATTAACCTGCCCTTGCTGCCTACACCCAGCGGACAAAACCACGGGCCTCAGGTGTGCGAGAACAGATCAGTACAATGTTCACAACTGCCACATCGAGATCTGAATTGAGTTTGGGTTTATTAATGAGGCCTCAGCTTGATACAGGTTTAAAAATGAGTCTGCCACTGTTCACTGACAACGTCCAGTTGGTGGAATATGAACATGTGAGTGTATCAGTGACAGGAAACACAGTTTGGGATGAGAACATATTATACATGAAAAAAGATCCCTCAGTGTAGCACTGAAAAGCACTGTTACTGCTAAAATACTTTTTTCATTTCAAAATTCCTGTGATATTTTCTGGAGCACTCCAGCTAATAAATATGAGGTAATATGGGATCAGTTGCGTGAGTTAAGCATAACAAGCTAATTTATAGTTAATTGTATTAATAACTTTGTAAATGAGTATACAATACAAGTCTTATAACAATTAGTAATAATAGTATAGATACAATTATTGTATCTATAGGATAATTCGGACAGCTAGGAATTGGTCTGTTCAGCTGAGTTATCTGGTGAAGAGAAAAGTATAACTGTGTAAAGGTAACAAAATCAATTCCCAAAATTTCACCTCTCTCTGTCTTGGACACACAATAACACTGAATACTTGGAAACTTCAGCCGAGGTCAATGGCAGGTTAGATAGCAATGAGCTGTGTATAGTTGCTGGCAGTTATTTCCTTTCCAAGTAACATCTTACCATGAGCTCTGGCACAGATGTTTAGACAGAAACAAGAACAGTAACAAAATGTACTGCTCAGACTGCCTTCACTGGAAAACCCTTGTTTCTGTTACTTTACACAAAAGCCATATGACCAGATTCTTGCCAAATGATAACATTTTTTACCATACTGATCCAGTTTCTGACAAAGGTACATGCAGCTGGTTATCACAGTCAGTCCATCATTATGAAGCAGATTTATAGTTCAGTATGACAGTGTCCACTCTAACTGCAGTAATGGGATTCTAATGCATGTAATTCTTCAGATAGAACAACAAACTTGTCTCCCTTAGGACTTGTGTGTTCTGTACAGCAGGAAAATCTTTTTGTAAGCACATGAGAGTGAGAGTAAGCCAGGGATAGACAGACAGACAGATGGAGAGAGAGAGACAGTTGTTACTATTATACTGTGAACTGTGTTTGGGCGTGCTCTGTGAAGACAGCTACTATATAAATGTACTCCATTATTATAATTTTCATAATTTTCCTTCTCATTCAATGTTATTTTGACACATGTATACATACATACTGTTTTTTTTCCTTTACTATCTCAAGAAGCATAAAGTCTGAACAATGCTGGGACTTGCAGAAATCTCTGTAGCACCTTCTAAAGTATCTAAATGTTGAATATAAACTGGGACCTTTGATTTGAGTTTGTACTGTTGGCTGGTGTCTGTCGCTAGACCCCACACATTATACTGTAACAATACTGACAGTAACTGGGAAAGGAAAGTCAGTGATAAAAGATAACACAAACAAAAATACAAGTTCTTCCACTCATGTTAAGTTAAAGAATTTGGTATGGCAGGTGTTAGTAGTGGCTCAATAAAAACTTTATCTGAAAATTCAGTGATTATAGGGATTTGCAATTGTGTAGATATAAATTACGCTGATCATGTAAACCTTCAATAAACCAATCAATATCAGAATCTATTCAGCTCATGCAAATCAAGATACATTTTGGGTGAAAGTGTGATGATATAAAACAGGCAGACACCAAGTTCACAAGATAGCATTACATGTATAACCATGGCAAATTTGGGAAAAGGGGGGGGGGGGGGGGTTCCTGGCAGGCAACAGTTGCTTATAATTATGAGGTTGATTATGCTAAAAAATAACTAAGTTCCACATTTTAGTTGTAAGCAAGATCACTTTTATTCTTTTGGCTGTTTGACTTCTATGGTTCAGACACCCTCAGTGCTGAAATCATTAGATCTGCCATTACTCTTTCCTAACCTGAAAACTAGGTCCTTTTTTTCTCACTTTTCTCAAAGTGTTAATAATGTTTTTTTTAACTTCAAACTGTTAGAAGCAGAAAACTGATATTCATATTCCACTGAAATTTGGCAACATCGTAAAAGTAAAACATGTTTTATAATTTATATTTTGATGCCTCTTTTCATCCAAAATTCACTGTACATTTCTGGCCTGCAAGTGACACAATGGCAGAGGTTGTAGACAGTATAGTTTAATAAAAAGGGTAAGAGATAAATGTCAGGCTGAGCCAAGAAGTACAAATAGCTCTAATTCATCATGGCATAGGGTGTAACAATCTGTAAGTTCTGCTGTTTGGGCATTGCATTTTGCAGTTTCAGGTAATAATGAAAAATATTATTTTCCCCATTCCCATTCATTGCAGAATTCTCAACAAAAAACGTATTGACTTGAACAAGTTGAAAACATACAATATTTAAACAAACAATTTAGAAAAGAATCTGCTTCTGTTCTACAATGCCCCTCTTGTAATTTAAACTGCAAATATTGCAATGGCTTACAACAAGGGTGGGCAACCTGCAGCTCAGGTGTTTGTCTGTGGTTCTTTTTTCCTAATTGCCAGCAAAAAAAAAAAAAATCTTCAAATGAGAACAAGTACTCGTCATATGTGTACTGACTTTCATGTGTGTTGCAGCTCACTCTGAAGTTGAATTCTACTGAAAATCTCAAATGTGGCTCTTCTTCCTGAAAATGTTGCCCACATCCTACAGCATTACACCACTTAACATTATGATTTTTCAAAATCCAATTTGCAAGCATTAAAGCACCACTTTCACATATTTCTGGTTATACAATATGCACATGAGAAACAAACATCAAAAAATGTGTTGGGATAGTAAGTGAGACCCTTTGCCACAATGTTTACAATAACAAATTTGAAAAAAATTTAAGACAGTGGTCTCCTTTTAGCTGACTATGGAAAGAGATATGAAAGTAGATCTTTACAAAACATATAAAAATATTGCTAGGACATACACAATCTTTGCAAATAAATGAATTTTAAAACAAAGACATAACAAAATCTTAACAAAAAAAAATATATCAAGAAAAATCGTTTTATATTTAACGATCAAAAAGTCTTGTAATAAAGCATATAAGTAGAGAAGACCAAAGCATTTAGCATCTTTCACAGAATACATCACTTATGATTCATACTATAGTATATGAATATAATTCAGTAAAATATGTCATATTTGATCTTTGCACACCGGCTATTTTTGGTCAACTTTTACTGACATCTCATTTGCTCATGAGCTCTCAAAGTACTGATGACCCCAAGTTTTTTAACACTGATCAACTGCTTTAAACACTCACACAAAACAGTAACCTAGCACGGATTTGCATAAAAAAGTAGAAAAATTAGAGACGAGCTTGAGTAATTTGGGAGACAAGTTGAGTTAATAAACAGGCATGACTAATTAACCCAGAGAGATCAGACTCTACCAAGCATCATACAATTACAAGTAATAATGTGATCCCGATGTTCTGCAGATTCAGCTCTTGAAACAGAAAGATCATTTACCATGCAAGAATTCTAATGTTTCATTGCATGTTAATGTCACATCTCACATATGTTTAGACAAGAGACTGCGTCAGGGAGTCACTAGTGACTTACAATACCACATGGGACATATCCACATCTCTATAAGGTGCTCGTCACTCTCTCTTAACCCCTTCACTGCACTGTGGACAAACACCATATGTCCTAAAATCAATGGTGACAGTGCATTATTGATGTTCACCGGACATCTTAAATCGAAAGTGCCAATGCACTGTATGTCCTACATTGATAGTGTGAATGTGCTGATGACGTACACCATATGTGTTACTAAAACCATGTAACCTGTAAGTTCATGCACTTTAAAAGTTGTTTTTTGTTGTTTTTTTTGTATACAGTAAGGAAAAAGATGTTGCGGTGACAGGGTTAAAATCATGGAGAGGTCACAGGCCCAAGTCAGTGCATCATTTTCTGGGACTGAGCTAGACAAACAGAAATAATATTTATGAGAGTTTTGTCTTGCTGCGGTAGTCCCAGATCCACACTGTTGGATCGGTGGCCCATCACAGCTGGCACCTCAGCGTGTGGCATGCCCAAATCCAGTAAAGTTTGTCTCATTCAACATGGCACAGCTGATCAAATGGCAAACTGAAGAAGAAGCGGCTAATAAGATGTCATACATGGCAATTCCAACATTATGTCGCTTAAAAGTACAGCATCAATAGCACATGTAGAATTATGAGAATTGTAAAATATAAGAATATCTTCGGTATAAATAAAAATTACTAAAAATATGTAAGATATTGGGCAAACACATAACTGAAACTAAATATAAGTTGCTTGTCTTAAATTAAGGCATTCCAGAGAAAAATACTCCGGTTTCTATATCCTGTCATTTACACAAGAGGTCTCTTCTCAAACTGATATGCCTTGACATTGGTTCAATTAAATATAACTTGAAAAATACCCTTGGAAAGAAAAACATGATATAGAGAGGTAAACACAATAAAGCTAAATACATTGAATGTCTTAAATTAAGGCATTCCAGGGAAAAATACTCGAAAAGTTCTACATCCTAGAACTTGAACAAGAGGTCTCTTCTCAAACTGATATGCCTTGACACTGCTTCAAACACAAAATAACTTAAATATACCCCGAGAAAAAAACATGTTTAGGAAGGAAAACATAATAAAAGGTATAACATGGATATGCACTGAGAGTACAACATAGTGAACAGACATAAGCTGGAGGAAATAAAATTGTTACAATAAAAAAGGCTTATTCCTTAGTTCTTTAACAAAATCATTGGTGAGAAATGAACAAACACCTACCAGATAATATAGGAAAGCCAAAAAATGCATGATTCATCTTTTAAGTATGATAAATGTGAAGTACAAGTTATAAAAACTCAACTGACTTCATGCCAAAATTCATAACAAGATGGTGGTTCAGAATGAATTTGGTCAACTGTGAAATTGTTAAATATGTTAAATTTATAAGTCATTGAGAGCAAAAGCACATTTACATTTCAACTGATTCTTTTAACTAGCCAAGAAAAAAAATGACCTCTGTGGCATATCCAGTACCAAAACATTTATTCCCTGCCATATTATCCATAAGTATAGATCATTTTATTCATTAAATGTCATGAAATGCTGGCGTTCTACTGAGTTGTATCTTATTTACCCAGGAAAAACAGACAGAAAAACACTGTGTGACTTTCACAACAAGATTTCTCACATTGGGTTATGTTGAGCTCAAAAGGTATGAAACACCAGATATGAGTTGTAAACTTTAAATAATGTACTGAGCAAAACCATCTCCGGCTATTTGGAATGCAGATGAATTTCATACATGTCCAATCCCTTTTAGCATTACCAGTAATTTAAAAAACCTAAGCAATTACCCGCATTATGTATTTCAACCGTGACCCGCATTATGGTGTACAAGCTTTCTTCCATTCCAGCCAAGTCTATTGTTATGTTTGCAACACACAGAAGAATTATATGGAGGGGTATCTGTCATATTGTTGTATGTGACATTTTGCTGATTTTGAGATTTTGTCATGAAAGTGGTTCTCTAATTCCTGATTTCATTATGTAGCCTATAAGTGTCGTTCTAATCAGTTGAAAACTTTTCAGGATATGCGTTTGTGATGTAATGTTGTGTGTATTGTTGGAGGTTGCTAGGGGGACGTGGTCTAACTACAAAGCCAAATAGAGAAAAAAACAGAGTTGTGTTCACTGTTCACCTACAGCTTTCTGTGTAAAAACACTACGTCCCCCTAACAACAGCCAGGTGTTTTTTCACTGACCAAACTCCAATCCTCATTTTCTCCAGAAGGCAAAAATGCACATAAAATAATGTGGTAAATACCCAATGACATGTATAATATTTACCCTAAACCACAATACTGAATGGGGATATGTAATTTTACAATGCATGACTGACCAGTAATACAGAAATATTTTTATGTCTTACCCACTTCAAAGACCAATTGAAGATTTCCAGGAACAAAGCACCAGTTTTAATTACTATGTTCAAAAACCTTAAATCTGGACATGATATTAAGTTAGAGAAGAGAGTGAACAAACACTTGGTGTGTTTCCCCTACCTCTTTTCTTGTCAAAATTGCACCATATAAATCCTCTCACATAAACACATTTTTGTCAGGCAATTTTGAAACGTTTTTCCTCAACTCATCAAACCGATGTTCTACACTCACATGTCACATTGATGGGATGTTTACTCAGAGATATGTCTATCTGAACTGAATGCACTGAAATCAGTTTCAGATTTATGGCATCAGAACTGATTTCATTGGAGTAAACACATCCAGTTATACAAATACAAGTAGACACGCTAATAAATCACTGGACCGGCAATTCAGTCCTGTATTTCATTCCCCTAACAGAAACATATGCAGGGAATGAATTATAAAACTAAAATTAATATAATAAATACATTCTACTTTGAGGAAACAATACACACAAATAAACAGAATAAGTAGGAAGATAAGCAAATAAAAAATGAATAACAAACTACTAAGTAGTAGACAAAAAAAACCCAACTGTACTGGCAATACTTTGACTAATAATTATGGTCTAAGCAAGTCTAGCATAAATCAGTAATGATCAAGTTTTCCTGGCACTGAGAATGAGATAAATCAAATTTATAACATCAAAATCTGACTATCTTCTTGCGTAGATTTGTCTTGTAAACAGCACTTTATGTAACTTAACAGTGAAGGGAATCAAGCTGCGGGAACAGAGCAACTTTGTTTTTTTATCAGTTCTTTAATCTTCCACTGATTATTCATACAACACAACATAGCCAATCTTTTATATAACATCAAGTTAAAAATCTCACGTTTTATCATCTGACAGCTGATACCATGAGAACTTATTTTGCTCTGACACTTTTCGAATTTAGTTTTAACAGCAGGCATATTGAAAATCTGTCGTCTAAACCATTGTATGTTCTTGTATCACAGACAAAAATGATATCCGATGTCCATTTCTCTACAGTTTTGAAACCATGCTTCAGACCTTACCTATGATATTTCTACTTTTTTCAAAACATAAAATTTTACTCCAGCTTTACTTCTTGCATTTGTTCTTGATCTCATAATCAGACAGGCCAATTGGTGACGTCTGGCACAACATTTACTTTCTGATATAAATGAACCTTAGTCTGTGATTCAACGAGCCTGCTCCTTATGTCCTGGCTTTACGGTTGACCTTGTCGTAGATCTCTGGAAAAGCTGCCTCACACTCCAGTTGTTTTCTCATCTTGTCGTACAGGCTGTGGTCAAACATGGACCGAAATTGATCCCGACTCAGGTAAGAATCTGCATACAGCATCTGAAAACTGCACAGAGAAGCAGCAAGCATTAGAGGATCTCATTTCATTCTCTTTCCCTTCCTGTTTCCTCTATCTGTTCTGGAGCTGTTACTGATATCAGAAAAAACATTTGTTTTACTCTTTTATCATTATTATTGTTTGTTCTTGTAGGCCGTGGCTGTTCCTCTTCCCGTACTACAACCCAGAGGACTTACTGTTGGTAAATTTTACTGGATACATATCCCCAACCCCCTCCCCCTCAACATCTATATGCCTCTCCAAATACTTTTGTCTGGGGCAAAGCAGAACCACAGTACACCTGTGTCATCATATGGAGGCATGGATATAGAACTGGACTAAAATAAAAATATCCACTGTATCATTAACACTAACAACAGAATAAATGATTAAAAAGTCTGGGTAAATTATGCCATTTATGTAGGATCAAGGAAGAGAGACAAGAGCACTCGACTGCATGGGCGGACAAGCTGGCTCTGTAAACCACGACCCTGGATGGTTTCAGGCACAGCTCTGAAATTTTGTAATTTTTTTTTGTTTTGATGGGATGGAAAAGAAGGTTACCTCACTGCATGCCCTTTGTGAAAATATCTTACCACAGACCACAATAGAAGAAGGAAAAGCACACTGTGATTGAACCACCAATCTCAGTTCATTAACCAGTTTATATTTCTTCCTCCAATAGAGCTGCCCTTCCTAGAATGCTCCCAGAGACCATTGAAATGGTGTACAAATATGATTCAAACACAATCCATTCATAAAACATTACGATATACTTACCCATGAACGTCAGTGACAAAATCTTCAATCTTCCTGGTAGATGGGATAGTGGAGAATTCCTGAGTCTTTGGGCTGCCATAAGCACCAATGTCTACATACATCTCGTCCTGGTCACCCTTAGGGTGGACTAATCCAGGCAAGCTGTACAGCTTGAATGGGCAGATCCATAGTGGATAGAGCTGAAGGGGGGAAACAAAGACACATCAAGTCATGGATTAATGTTGTCATCTGATTACAGAACAGTACATGAAATTTGCACACACGCAGAAGATTTTCTAAATTTCTGCCTGTGCACTGGCATGGAATCTGTTTCCTCCAGTCAGTGTTACATCTCCTATGACAATTGCTACCACAATGTGTAACAGTACAATGATAGTAACATTAAAAAATGACACTTAAACTTTTAGTGTCCCACACAAGTTTTATTTCCTCATACAGATGTCCTATCAGATACAAGAGGCAAAGATTACACTGAGGCTTGACAATTTGTGTTCCACAGCACTGGTGATATAAAAAAAATAGCATCCCTAATAGAGATACATTCAAGAGGGGCTGATGGCAAACAAACAGCAAATAAATACAACTGATACAAAACTACAATATAAAATTCCACTGTCAAATTTAAAAAACCAAAACATATAAAAAATGTGTGTGCGTGGGGGTGGGGGGGGGGGTGGAGAGAAGAAATGAATGCTGGGGTGCCAACAACTAACTTTCTACATCTTTAGAAGACCATTTCCGTAAGGAAACTAACTAAAGTATTCTGCTAAAACTGAATGACTAGATCTGTACCCGGAAAACCTGTTTCTAAATCAAATTTCTGCACTGAAATTTGTTAATGTGGCTAAGTCCAGTCCATGCCCAGGTTATCCAATAATACATTGAACACTACTGCACCTGCAGTTCTTGATCAAAGACATCCAAGCTCCGCCCTAGATCTTTCATGGGCACCAGCATGTCCTGAATGATCTGATACTTCTCATACATCTTCTTGATAGTTTCACCCTGAGTCAACTTCAGCAGGGAGACCTTGGGTGGAACCATCCAACCACACAACATTCTGAAGACAGGGTTGTTGCCAAAGGGAATGATGTCCTGAATAGAAATAATCACAAGAAATATTGAATGACCTGCCATTTCCAATATATGTCAAAATGCGGCAAAAAGAAAAAGTTGTATATTTGTCAGTTTCAATACATGCTGGCTACATGAATGGAAGTGATGTACAGACTCAGTGAAGAAGAGTTTGACAAATGAAGACACAGGAAAAAAACAAGCAAAATCCAGTGGCTCTCTGAACTTCAGGCCCTTCACTTTTTTGATATGCCCAAAACATATGCAGGTTTTCAGCATTTCTGTTTCGTCTGCCTGAAGGCTAATCCTGACATCTGGTGAGGTGGATAGATAGTTGCTCTGCAAGTCACTTAGAGCAGGGCATGGACCAAAGTCTCAAAAATGGGAAACTGACAAAATCAGTTTTTATGTTTGAAAATCCATTATTTCCCTCTGGCAACTCAAAGTATAATTTCCTGGCATTTTGTATTGCAGCACTTTTTCTAAAGTTTGGTTTCACCAAGACAACGTTGATGAGGCAAAACTTGTACAAAATTTTATAAGGGGGACAAACCACAAATCACTTTTCATGACCATGGGTACTTTTTTCCTGTGGTCTTCAAAAGTACATGATATTTGATCATAAATGCAGCAGGGAATCATTAACAAATACTGATGAACTGTGTCTATGTTTCATTTGATTCTCTTCAAGTCCATAGGCCAAATTATCAATCAGATAGTAGCAATGTCATCAGAGCAGTTATCAAAAGGGCTGTGGTGAATTTCTTGAAGACTACCAAAAAAAAAAAAAAAAAAAAAGAATTAAAAAAGTCCACGTCTCAGCCCTTTAACATGTTTGTCATCACAATGATGAAAGAGTATCAATCAGTGTAACAACATTATCACCAAGATCATCAGCTGATCATGAGAGTATATGTTTATATTACAATCTGTCACTTTACAAATTACTTCAATGCTACACAAACTAGAACTATTACTCTTGCCATTACTGGCTAGAACAGTACCCACCCCTAGCATCCAGAAAATGCTACGTGTATGTCTATGGTAGTAATGGCGGAGAGGAATATACTCCACACTGGGTCCAGTCTCCAGAAAGCTCTCAACATGCTTGTAGAACCAGGGTTTCCAGAAGTTTCCAATTGGGTTGATCTAAACACAAAGGAAACAGTTTTTTTTTTTTTTTACAGAAGAAAACATTTGAACAACCCAGACTCATGCACACTCCAAATGAACTGAAATGAAATCTCTAATGTAATCTGTGTAATTTGCATTTGTACAAAAAAGTTGAATTGGCTGGACATGTGGGAAGGATGAATGACAATAGATGGACAAAATGCTGCACTGAATGGCAACCATGGACACAAAAAACAACATGAGGATGACCAGGTAGAAGATGGCAGGATCATATTAAAAAGAGATGGGGAACAACATGAATGAGGAAGACATCAGACAAAGTCAATGTCAAAGGGCTACAATCTGCAGCGGACGGACAATGCCTAAGGGGAAAAAAAAACAGGAGAAAAAGAGGTTCTGATTCTTCCTTCTTAAAATCCCATCCAGTTTTAGTTCTCCTTTGACAATTTATCTCAGCATGTAGCAGTAATTCGTGTCTCCTTACTTGATTATTGATATACTGTACTATGATAGGGTTGTGAAGTTTTTTCCACAGGTTTATCAAGCTGGGTTATCTTTCAATCAACTAGTGTTTTTCTTATGATAAAAGAGCTAATAATCACTTACCAAGAAAACATGAGTTAAGTGCTCAAGCACTTCTAAATTTTAATCTGCAGCAGTGAGACTTTGAAACCAAAGGTTGAGTGTAAAGATATTTGTGGAGACCATTCAACGTGATAATGTAAAATGTTCAAGTCATGGTAATCTTCAACAAGTTAGTTCAGATGAGAGGACTAACAAACAGCTTATCTGAGGGCAGAAAAAAGAAAAGAGGACAAAGAGGGCTGCTTGAGAAATAAAGAAAACAAGAAACCAGAAAAACAACAAACTCTCAAACAAGGAAAGCCATGTGCAAATGTCCAGAGCAACAATTCTACAAAGACAAAAGTCTTTAACCATCACCAATGATGGTAACAATAATGTCTCTAGCTGGCAATATCAGTGAGTAGGTAAACACTTGATGTTACCGAAATAGTTCACGTGAAAACCCGAAACAATAGATCAATAGGCACATGATCTCCCTCACATAACTATAGGGGACAAAGCCAGTAAAACTGATGCTTGCTCTTTATTTTTTTTCCTGTTAAGGAGTGCATTTGTCCTCATTCTCCCCACAGACAGACATAATAATCATAATGAAGATCATTTTTATATAGTACCCACTCCAAAAATTTGCTCTAGGTGCTTACAAAGTCTTGTTCTCTCTATTTGCAAAGTCTCACCCGCTCTCACTCTTTCATGCAGAATCTATTGCATACACTCTTATGCTAGACATACATGCATACACACACACAAACACACATAATATAGGCACATAAGGCAGAAATTAAACAATAAAACAGCAAAAATAAAATGATTGAGGAAATAAATGGATTGGCAACGAGACTTCACAACTTAAAGTGTTCTTGAAAGAGGTGTGGTTTTATACTGGTTTTGAATTTTGACTCGGTAGAAGCCTCTCGTAATGATTTTGGCAGCCAGTTCATTCTGCCTCCTAGTTTCTTTGGTTTGCAGTGAAAAAATCTTAAGCAGGCCCTGATCGCTTGATCTTAAAGAATGACATGGCGAATAGGGCTCTGTCAAAATGGAAAGGTAAGGTGGTGAGCTGTAGCAGTAATGCTATTTTGTACTGGATTCGTAACTCAACTGGTAGCCAGTGCAGTTTAATAAGCATAAAGGTAGTATGTGTAGCGGCCTGACAAAATGAGGCACATTTTTGCACTACCAGATTCGAGAAAATTGCTAAAAGACATCATAACATCAAGTTTATTGATTTTGCGTTTTCAGTATTTTTGAAAAGTTTAATCCTGTTTGAGAAGGCTAAATGCCTCCAAACTGAATCGCGTCATCATCAATAATTTTGATTAAAAGCTGGAACTTTAAAAGGGTTTTTCTCTTAACAGTGGTTGTGTCATTTCCTGAGAGGCCATATCTGCTCTGCTAAATTAAATTACAGCAAATTTTGTTTTTACGAACTGAAAGGACTTTTAATAACCTATTTGGTGATACCAATATCTCCATACCAGCAAACCACACAAAGTGCCTCGTTTTGTCAGGTGGCTACATGTATGTTTACTCTTTTCCTTCTTTAGGACAATTCTAGCGGCTTGGTTTTGAAATCATTGCAGTCTGCTTAAAAGTATGAAACAAAAACAACTTCAGAGGTGAAGTTTGGTGGAAATGATACACTTTTACACATGACAAATTGGGATTTAAAAAAAAAAAAAAAGGGCAAATATATCCAGAGAATTTGTCGCATGCTTACCTTATCAACTTCAGGTTCATCTGTTAAATTGCCTGCCATGAACACAGACTGTGAGCTGGAATAGACCAGGGCCTCCACAAACATATTATCTTCAAATGTCCGACTGTCTGAGAAAAGTTTGACTAAATCTTCTTGACTGTGCAGAGGGCGATATTCCATTTTAACATATTTCTTGGCTGGAATGATCTTGATCTCAGCCGATACCAAGAATCCCAAGGTGCCATGGGACCAGGGTACAGCATAGAACAAATCTGGATTCTCATCCTGCAGGCAATACAAAAAGTTTTAAACATGACAGAAACTAAAAAACTGAACACATGCCAAATATAATAAAACTCCAAGTTTCATATTTACAACAATCAACTTTAAATTTGCGAAAAAAAAACAAGAATCATGGACACAGCCTGATCATGAATGGAAGGAAAACTGAAATCAAAACAAGAAAAGAAAAAAAGGACTGACCAATCCAAGAAACGAATGGGAGTGATAGAATACAGGGCCCATATTCTGTCTGAAGTTAATCGATATTATATTGAAAGCTACCGTAAAATGAGACTATACGAAAGAATCAATCAAGAACAGATAGAAAGGATGAATGGCTGCAGAATGGAATAGAATCTCTGATAATGGGATTACTATGTGGTGTGTGTGTGTGTCTGTGTGCGCCGGCGTGCGTGCGTGTGCTTTCTTAATACAAATGGTTCCGAATACAAATGTTAAAGTTAGTCACCAAACTGAAACAGCATTCAGTCTTATTTAACATGTCATTGACTCATAGTTTCATAATCCTTTATCTTCCCCATTCCACTGTCACCTACGGAGATAAACATTCATGACTGAGATAACTAACACTGACTAATAATAGCCAAGGAGCAGGTGTTGAGCCTGAACCCCCTACAGAGATGGCCACAGATACTAACAGGTCAACACACAGCAGGGACCACATGCCCAGCCTTGTACTTCCCCACATGCCAGTAAACATTCAATACTGAGCAAAATCACACAGTTATCAGATAAAGCTGCTGATATTTGAACTTCACTGTTCAAACAATCAATGATCACCAGAAGAAAACATCCACTGATGATTATAAAAGAGATATGATGTCTTGACATGCTTTATTTAAATTTTCTCTCTTTAGAACATATTCCCACCAGGACAGAAACTGCACTGGGCAACCCTCACCATACCCAATGAAACCTCACATATGTAGTCGGTATCTTCATTTGTATGAGAATTTGAAATTCTACCTCTTGAGCAAACACAGTATGTAAATCAGCACAATTCAATGAATGACTGAAACCTGTAACAGTGCGGGAGCTCAAATAATTCATACTCATTGTTCACAAGTTCAGATGCAAGGACAGACACATTGTTTGAACTGCTAGATATCCCACACCACTCAATCTTCTACTCTTTATAAATTGCCAACATAAATCAGGCTGCCAGTGGCCCTACAGCAAAAAAATAGGATAGTCTCATACAGAAACTACTCATTCATGTAATAACTGTTTCATAACATCGTCTGCAGTGAACCAGATCAGCATGCACTGGAAAAAAGGTGCTTTCTAATATTAAACCCAAAATAACAGAAAACTGATGGCAATTGGAAAGCTCGCATCCCCGATAGATTCTTGCTTAATATGAACAAGCATAAGTGCATACATGCAGCAAACTTTATACTTTTACTGTTTATCTGTCAAAGGCAGGAATATGACAGTGCACTATATAGTATTCAAAGGTGTGAGATGGACTGGATAACGTAAGTTTGCCATGTCTCACAATGTATTATTACCCCAGGTCTTCTCATCCTCAAAACAAATTTTACAAGCCCAGTTTTCAGTTTTTAACTCAGATGGTTTGCAGTGATGTTAAATTTCACATTACATCTATGTGTCAGGGGAGAATCAAAGAAAGGAGTAGGAGAAAGAAAAGCAAGGAGGGTCAGATTAATCACTGAAGCCTCTACAACTGTGTACATGTTGTAACTTGAGGAATGGGAAAAAAAAAAAAAAAGAGTACAGTAAGAGCATCGAAACAATAGCAAATTTCTGGGGCTAAACTGGAGAACAAGCATTACTGTGAAATATGAATCTCATTGTATTTTTGTGCTATTTAGAACGTAACTCTAGACCTCCGTGTATCAGACAAATCTCTGTGCTTAGTCAAGGGCAGCCTACCATAATTATAAAACATTTCTAATATCCTTGCCATTCTATCCGTCAAATAATGCTTGGAAACAATGTTATGTTATTATTTTCTTTTCATCTGACAAAGACATTATCAGTAACAAAGCTTATAATTGAAAGAAACATATGTGGTTCATAAATTTACTCAAGCTGCCTACTGAGCTGCTGATCTTTATCTCTGATTACAAATAAAGTCAGGTGATACTGGAAATGAAACAGCTAGTGCTGACATGTTATTTGTAAAGTCCAGAGCAGTTCCACAGGAGACAACTGAAAACAAATTTTTGGGCTCTGGGTTTTCGGCTGCATTTTATAATAGTGTGGATATAAGAAATATGGAGAACTTCTATGTCCTGAGTGCAAAGCACTGTTTTCCACTTCCAACTAAAGCTGCAAACATAAACAAAACAAAAGCACAAACCCCTCAAAGTAAAAGTTGGGAAATGTCTCCAAATTTATTCCCATCATCATACAATGTCCTCACTCTTTTTGTAGAAGAAAAAATCTGGATTCATTTCAAGGTTCCATTTTGGTGGACAAGTTTGTCCACTCCATTTCATGTGATGGAGTGATGAGGAATGAACAAAGAAGAAACCCGTCTGGAAGATCTTAGAGAACCCAGCAATATTTTGGGCTTTATTACAGTCCAGAAAAAATACTACTGAGAAGCCGCACATGGTGGGGAAAGCCCTTCAGGGGTACAGCTGAGGCTCAATCTTCCCTCCCCCTTCTCTTCTATTTAATTTATAAAAAGAAAGGCAAAATGTCATATATATTCCGACACTGCAATGATCTCACCTTTGAGCATTTCACCACGCTACCATCAGCTGTGACCAGTTCATAGCTGACACAGCAATGTTGAAATAAACCATACTGGTGACTTGTGGTCTCAATGCCTACACCCATGATCAAACCACCTGTGGATTAAGATGCATTAATATACCAGGAGTTAAATTATGCCTCAAAGGGCCAAAGATTAATTATTCATGACCTGTCCTCTTCTGTTTAAAAAAAAAAAAAAGGCAACAAAAAAAACAACAACTCTGGTCTACATCACAAATCCTAGCAGACACGTGACTCAACATTCTACTAATAGAGTTAGAGCTCTCAATTTAACACTGCATGAACAAGACAGCGATGCCATTTTTCATGTCTTTTTATACATATTACGTAACTAGCTCTGTCAAGCACGAAGGTGTGATAACATTTCTCTGAATCGCCCCTTATAGGCCCATTGCGAATGACGTCACAGAGTGTTTTTGTTTTGTACTTCCGACACCTAAAATGGCAGGTGGATCAGCTGACGAATGTAACTTCAAGATATGTCTAATGAAGCGGTTAAAATGCCTGCTGGTTGCATTGCAGTTGACTGTTATGACAGGGCTGGAAAGGATGGATCCAAGCTGGTCAGATTCCCTACCATCCGTGTAAACAATGGAGAGGAAGTGAAAGAATTGACCGAATGTCTCCCATGTGCGTGAACACACGTGTCATTGTTTACTATAGTGAACTTTTTCTTAGCTTGCCGCCTGAAGTGCTCGCAGTGCAAATCAGCTAACGAATCAAAATCAATGCTACCATCGCCATGGTGAGGCTTCGGTCTTGACAGCTAAAATGGCCGATATTCGCAATGGGCCTATTTGACAGGCCTGTCAGATGTTTGGGCAGTAATTCTACTGTGAAAAAGACATTCCTAACAGGTTTGAGGATAAAGGCCAGTGCACTAAAATATGGTTACAGTATGCACTTATTATACTAATTATTACATATAATGAGGCATGAGGTGTGTTACAAAAATGTTGTTTTGTAATCTGGCATTCTCCTTTCTACAAAAATGATGACTAACACTTTCAGTTTGCTTATATGACATGGGTTCACTATATAATAGTCTAAGATCTCTTACTGAAGTGGTCACTTAATTGGCAGGTCTGCAATATATAATATAATCTAAATATTAAAATAATAAAGCATTTTCACCCTTGAAGTGATACCCACCTACAGTCAGATCGTCCAGTTCAGGCAGAACAGGTAAAGTCCATCCCAGAGGATTCAGACATGCTGTCACCTGACCCATAGTGGCCATTGGCTCGACCCTCACAATCTGCCATAAGATTATTTACCTTAATCACAAAATATACATAAAAATTAAAAAAAACAAATTGATTTCCTCTTCATTTTGAAATTTAAGAAAATTTCATTTCAATGGCCTGTGGGAATCAAAAAAAAAGAAAAAAGAATTTTTTCTAGATAATATAAGCACGAATACTTGTCTTCCCACCTCTCCCCGGCCTTATCTCCCTCTTGCTTTCCAAACATTGACGTATTCAATATTCAGAGCTTGTTCTATCTTCAAACTGCCCACATATCTCCACAGCTGATATTTTGACCACAAACAAAAAAAAAAAAAAGAGAAAAGGACGCCAGCGCCATTATCAACAACAAACCTGTCTCTTTGTGTCCACCTCTAAAATGTCAATCAGATTGACGTCGATGTTGCATAGACTTTGCTTGTATAGACCTCGCCTGAAACTCATGGTTGCCCATCCTGGACGAGCCGTACACATGCGGCTCTTTCTCCCGCCATCATTCCATGCTCTCACCTACAAAAAATACAGGATCAATTGTAATTGTTACTCAAATTTCACATTACTTTCCCATCCACGTTAGTTCATGACTGTTCAAACATGCTGCACAAGTATGTAAATTGTAACAATACGGTGAATACCTTTAAAATTTGTTTGAAGCATGTCACTGATTCTTTCTAGATAGTTTTTTTTTTCAATCCACAGACCATCCTCAGCATTGTTCACATTTCTAGTAAAACCAGAGAGGATTCCATATTGTCCGTGTCGTGGCCAAACTGTCTATTTAGATCTTGGAAAGTTTTCAATTTTCACTGTTTTGGCCCTTTCAAGCCACAATGTCACATGTAGAACTATATTGCTCATCAAACATAGCAATATCAGATTTATAACCTTTACTGACTGCATTGAACTACATAATAAGATTTTGAGATTTGAGGAAATTTTTTAAAATGCTCATTCCATGCCTGACTCGTATCAATTCTCTGTCATGCAAAACTGCATGAGAAATGGAATGCACGAAAAAACACAAAAAAATGCTGACCAATGGCTAGCGGACTTTGTTACGCGTTGACTGAGATCCCATCAGCTGCATCACATTTATTATAACCTATAGATTGTAAACATAATTTTCATCATATTAAGTGGAAGAGCGCATCAAAATATTGAACAATGGGACTAATGGTCAAAATTGGTTTCACAAGTTGAGTTCTCAATTTCTCCACTACTTAACTAGTGGACAGATTGCCCTTATATTTTGAATATAAATATATGCCTATGTGTCATTGAATGCATGTTCTTTGATGTTACACTGGCCAATTTGGGTTATAAGTGATATTTTTTTCATTCAGCTAAAAATGCAATTAAATGCCTTTAGGGTCATTTTGGTTTGAACGAATGTTTACAATTTCAGTTGTTAATTATTTATTTCTGCGTAACCAGTGATATTTTTTTAGACAGAGCATTTAAATAACTGCATCGTTAGTTATTTGGGAGAAAAAAATCTTTTAAATTTCTGCTTTAAATTTCATGTCGGAATATGACCAACTGGATAGATTTATTGGAAATATGATGGCGTTGTAACTCTCTTTGCATACTAATTCTTGACTTGTAAAGTTGTATCATGCAAAATTTCAGCCGGTTTCAACTGACAGTTTTCACACAAATAGGAATTAAAATAAATCTAACTCATTTCTCCCCAAGTAAATTTGGCCAAGTTGCTCCAGCTGGCCCAAGGAAATTAAATTTGCAGTTTTCATGCTTTTGTAGGGTGCGTTAGAAAAAAATTTATTACTCGTAACTTATTTTTCAATATTTTTCAATTCTATTTGGTGGAAGTGTTTATAAATGAATGCTTTATGATAATTATGATATTCTGTGGTTGTTTTCATTAATATTATTGTGTGGTTATAAAGTAGTAATTTGTAAATTAGAATTGGAAAAAAATATAAGGCTGGGGTCAAAAACGTGGATTCCCCGTTCGCGGTACAGCTTGGCACGAACGGCGAAAACAAGGATTCCCTGTTCGCGGGGAGAAATGAGTTTAAAATGTTTTAAAACAAAATTCAATAAAATCGCCACCATTACAATAGCAACCACAAGTTTTAAAAACATATATATATTTTAAATGCATTTTTCAAATCAGATTTTCATTGTGGTTCACTACATCAAAATTAATGGAAATTTATTCAAAAGCAAAGAGTAATTTTCCTTTTTCAGTTTTTTAGGTGGTCCTCCACTTAGCTAATGGTGCTGCTACTTCTTGTGCCACCCCAATCATTAATGTTATGATGAAATTGTCATGAAAAGACATCTGATCTACTCTGATGAAAAGTAGCCGGATACACTTAAATTCACTTTTCAATTGTGCAAGACACACCTGGCTCCCATAGATGATAGGGTTGGTATGGACTGCTGTTGGGGTGGATTATCTACCTCAAAATGGTCTGATGTCAGCACAATGACCTTACATGAGGATCTATGATGATGTCATCCTACTCCTTTTGTGCAATTATTTGCTGTAGGCTGGCTTTCCCCCAGCCAGCAACCTTCTGGGCACAATGCAACCCTCCTTCAAAATCCGAAGCATTGGAAAAAAACTTTGGGATTGACATAAAGGGAGGTCTTCCACCCGTCCGCGCCATAATTTTTACCGCTATTAAGTAAAGCCCACGGTTACACATTGTCACTGTTATCAATTTAAACTCACAACACATGGAATTGTCAGATGGACCTGGGGGCGTGAGGGTCTAGTCAGTTTGTATCAATGGGCGGTAGTCAGATTGACTAATCAGGCGAAATGGGGCTGGGGTAGTTGTGTTTTCTTGACTGGCGCGGACGGGCGGAAGACCTTCCGACATAAAATTTGCATTTTGCTCATAGGAATGACACCATTCCAAAATAGTTCCTCTAATTTTGACATCATGTTGCCTTTGCTTTGATGTAGCAAATCCATCCGTACAGTAATGCTGATCAACCCAACCTTACAGAAATCTTACAATAAATCCTCGTCGGACTGACAAAGGGATGATGGCTGGATGTAAGAATTCCACCAGTGATTCTTGATCTCAAAATAAACTGGTTGAATTTTATTTTTACTATCGTCAAACTTTTTATTAGGTTTCGATTTGGATCTGGACTCTAGATTACCACTATACTAGAATCTAGCTATACATCTTAGAGCTTAGAGTAGACTCTCATGTAACCTAGTCTAGTGTTCAGTACATAGGCCTAGAAATAGTAGAATGGCTAGATCTAGATCTAGACTAGATCTAGAATCTAGAACTATAGATCTAGATATCTAGATCTAGACTAGTACGAACAATTAATTAAAAACCATTCGAGGTTCCAACCACTTTTACCTGTCTTTGGACGCTTTGAACCCTCTTGTCATGCTGCTTAGGTGCTGAGCTCAGCGCAAACACAATTTTCATTCTGATATGCATAAAAGCATCATACAAGACTGATATTGGCAGAAGAAACAGGCACACGAAAATCCACCGGTAATGAATAATGACGTATTCCAGACCTCTGTAGCGCATCCATGAGAATGACAGGATAGCCGGAACCAAGAGATAGTAGAAAAAATTTAAAGGTATATCCATGTTTCTGCGAACAAAGTATAGATCTAGGCCTAGATCTAGTTTACAGTATCAACAGGGTGGAATACGATTACTACTGAAGCAGCAAAGGAGGCGCCGTCTCCTAGCAAACACTCTGCCACAGCACAGTAGCAAGGCTAACCACAAACGACAGTCACAGTCTGAGAGAGATAACGAATAGAGTGAGTAATGGATGATATAATCGAACTTCATCAGCAACCTCAAGTACGTAACATACTGCGATACTCGATCACAAAGTGGAATGAACTTGACATTGATTTTGATGTTTGACAAGGAAAAACAAACAATTCTTTCCATATTAGTTAGTATCTAAAATTAAATCACAAGCCCTTTCCATGAAATCCAGGCATTGCGCATATATTCAGTACGGGTATCGAGTACATCTATTCTTAGATCTGAATTCTTGGTATTTACTCGACATCAAACCAGTCTGTGTAAGCACTGAAAAGTGAACTAAATTATTCGAGCTACCCAAATCCTTCTTCATTCTTCACCTCGCGGTTGATTGTTGACTGCAAAGTTGTGAGAAATGGAAAAGGGAAGAAGGTCGAAAACGAGGAAAAGTGGACTCCTGGGGGGGGGGGGGGGGACAATAATAAACAATGTGTACGCAGAGATATTTTTAATTTTATTCTATAATGATATTGTCTATTCACACACACACACACACACAGATTGATTGTGATGATTCAACAGTACAATGAAGGTTGCGTCGCGTGAAAATTTGTCCAACAACCTGAGGCATTTGTGGCACTATGCACTAAAAACATATTGGTGCACTCATCCTATGAAAACAAAGGAATGATTTAGAAGTATAATAGTAAAAATGAGTAACCGATTTCCTTGGCCTCAAATCATATACAACACTTTCGTCAGTCAGTTTTACTGCTTATCGTATTAATTTATTGTCAAAAATTGCCAAAAAGGAAACGTTGTATGTAGCTAGCTAAGCCTTAGGCAAGAAACGATACAATGAAAAGCATAGAAAAAGGGAAGACAAAAAAATCTCAATATTTCGGTTAGGTACCTTTTTAAGAAAATCAAAACAACAACAACAGAAAAACAAAATGAAATCTTGAACAAATAAAACAATCGATCCATAAAAAAATATAAAATATTCAATGAATATAGCAACTTATCTGCGAGTATTAATTCATGTACTTCACATCTCATACATGTCTATTATAACTTAATCATCATAAACATAGCGGAGAGTTGAACAATCCAGGGATTTATACACATTGGTAATATCGAGGGCCACATGGTAAAACTAATCGTCATTCGTTTTTATAAGTTTTTTCAGGAGAAGCAAAAAATTGAATCACATTATTTGTAGTTTCTTAATAGTTACAATATTAAAACAACAATAAGTAAATTAAAAAAAAAAACATATTGAAGACTTATATCTAGATCTAGTTTCAAAATTTACCGTCAATCTATAACACAAACTGCGGATTGTCAAAAATTACATGGATACCAAATATCTCAATTTATGAAAAAAGTCCATTTACTATAATAATAATGGCCTTTCTGCTGCTGCGATTCGTGTTTACAGAATTTCTTGTAGAACAGATCTACGTAGAGTTAGCCACAAATATGGATGTAAACAATTAAAATGGCGTCAGGTGGAACTAGAGATTACAAATCGGTGTCAGTTTTTACGCCTCTTGCACCGTCTCAACCGCAGTCAGATAATGTAAGTTGAAAAAAATTATGCCAGAGAATTTAGCTCTTTACTTACATGGGGGAACTGTAGCCACAATTGGGCTGGAGAGTTTCGAGGCCTACAATGTAAGCAAAATCTAAAGTTAATCTAGACTAGATCTAGGTCTAATGTCAGTAGGCCTACAGTAATGTCAGGCATCGTCGACAAATTCAAGAGAGATATAGATCTAATCGAAATCTTGTCGTCGATAGAAAAGACCACAGAAAATCTGTTTTGTTGCAGCAAGGCTTGAAGCAAAGTGAAAATGTAAACAGAAAACGTTAAGTGGAAGGAGTTCCGTACTCGAGCGCCAGTTACCAGTATAGGCCTATAGCTACCCCGGCGGCTTTCCCTGATAAGTCAATCTGACTACTGCCCGGGCGAACATCGGCCTACGGCCTCGATGATACAAACTGACTAGACCCTCACGTCGTTACATGATCAATCATTGCTTTTTTTTCCAATGACAATTGGATAAACTAACAAAATTAATAAGTAGGCCCCTACCGAAAAAATATATAGATCTAGGGTTTTTTATCAAAAAGTGGCGCTCGAGTAAGGTACTCCTCCCGGTATTAAGATAATGAAACATGAAGAAATACAAATTTATCAAGCTTTCGGTTAATTGGCCTTCTCTTCAGGAAAGAAACATAAATTTTATGTAGGCCTAGATCTAATTCTAACAGTAACAACATATGATAATATTAGGCCTAGAAATCTACTAGAATCTAATAAAATTGAACAAGTAAATAAATTGATGGCTGCCCTTATCCACCAACATTATCGGCGGATGCTGCCCAGGTTTATCCGCCAACATTATCAGTGGATATTAGGGTTTATCTGGCAACAATTTTGGCAGATCTTGGGCTGCCAACAGTATCTGCGGATAAAGCTCGGTTTTATCCGCAGGTAGGCCCTATAGATTGGTGTTGACTTATGACCAAAAAAAAACAAACAAGCAGTCTGGATTTATTCCTAATTTTGTTGGCTAAAAAAAAATTGCCAAACAGAGTGATTACTGATGAAAAGACTTATTGTTATAAGAAAACAAGAATAAAACCTGGCCCACCTTGCTGAGAATTGAGCCACTGTCCCCCAATTGACAGGTGAAGATACAAAAAAACAAACAAACTGGATTTATTCCAATATTGTTCTTGGATTAAAAAAAAAAAGACGGATTCCTAATAAAGACTTTATAAAACTAAAAAAAAAAAATCAAAAAAAAACTGCCCTACTGAGAATCGAACCACAGCCCCCTGACTGACGGGCAGAGTTGCTAACCACTATGCTACTGAGGATCCTGAGTAATTGTGAAGAACTTCTTTCTGAATAAGCATGACCAAACCAAGAAACCCATACAACTCTATGAATTGGACCTTAACCTTCGTATGTGGGCCTATCCATTTAATCTTGAATGAAATTCAATTTTTATTCAGAAAAGCCTCTCCAATTTCAATATCGTTTTCAACACTTGCCCAATACGAAGATTGATCACGTCGGGATGAACGGAACAAGGGAAGAAGACGGAGAAAGGATTAGAATCAGGGGACATGACTCCTATACAGAACTTATGTTGGCGGATAAAAAAAATCCTAGGGGAAATCTTATCCGACAATTGAGTGGTCTGAAGAGGTAGAGGTATCTAAACTGGCAATTTAAGAAGGAGAGATGGGAGTAAATAAATCTAGATCTAGACGAGATCCAGATAAAATTACTTAAGATTTTTAGATTCTAGAGCTAGGCCGAAAGTAGCAAGAAATGACTAATGAGGCACTACTTAGTACTAGCGTTTGGTGGTCCTGCTGCGTTAGTCCGCCATCTTGGCACTCTCACTAATTCGATACTGTTCAAAGTCATGTGACCCTAGTCTGTCAGTCAGAATTGAATCACAAAGCTGCACATTTACTATAAAATTTAAGAAACATCCCAATAGAGGACTAACTCACCAGCGGGCTCTGCCCTCTGTGACCCTCCACACATGGCCGTTTCTAAAGTAACACCCTTGTGGGAATCATCCTCAGCAATTTGGCATTGACCCGTATCGAATCATCCAAAATTGCTTAACAAATTTTGCAATAATTATCTCAATTTCTCCCAAGCTGACCATCATCTAGAGTTGTCTGTTAAGAATTGATCAGAAACAACTCTGAAATGACCTTAGCCCCAAATGCACAGGTTTGGTCAATAGTATTAACAGTGGTAGTATGGTCATTGCATATCGGCTAGGGTCAGTGTGACTCAGATAAGAAACCCTGTGAGTAAGGTCACTGACAGGTCAGCAGGCTTTAAGGGCAGTGCACAGCTTGAGGGTTAAGATTCCCTGTGAATTAGGTCACAGACTAGGTCGTGGGCTTTACCCATTGGGCGCACAGCTTGGGAGTTAACTAAACAGATGTGGACCATTGATGTTTCCATTGAAAGGAAGCTAGTCAGTCAAATAAAATAAATTTGCTGTCGTGATGAAAAATTACAAATCATAATATGATGTTCAGAGAGTGATACTGATACTATAGCAAAACCGTTGGTGTACTGTGCAATAAGTAAGATTTTTCCTTTACAAGCATTAAGTCCAGATGGTGCAATACATTTAACATGACAATTGACAGTAAAATGGAGTTTCTTTTTATCCCTTCAGTCAGGCATGTAATCATGATAACGGCATGACACTAGACAGTGTAAAAAAAAAAAAGCATTGAAAAGTTTGGACTTGTATAAAATTTATAAAGTTAATGTTATAGGTACATGCCTGTTGTTACATATTTAGAACTTTACACTCTGTAATTTTTTCACTTTCTGTTGTGCATACATGTACATGTTGATCAATAATTGCAATATAGATGTAGATGGTGCAGGTGACCAGGTCCCTTCAGTGATGTTGTTTTACAGGTTCTTTCCATGCAGAGTAAATAAAATCTAATTGAATGATCAGCCTCATGTTTTAATTGTATTTTGTGCACATTCAGACCTTTTCCCATCAAATATCATTCCAGACTATTCTAGAATGTAGAGTGTGCAATGAAGTGTTCCGCTTCCAAGGAGACAAAGTGCCTCGACTGTTGATCTGTGGCCACACTTGCTGCCATCAGTGTTTAACCAGACTACCACTACATGGAAGATCTCTCCTATGTCCTTTTGACCGCCAGCCTACTGAGATTGGAGATTCCGGTGTCTGGGGCCTGAAGAAAAATTTTGCTTTGCTGGAGTTGCTGGAGAAGCTGCAGTATCCTCCCTTGAGCCCTTCAAGAGCATTGCCAGATTCAATTTTAATTAGAGAACGAAATGTAAGTTAACATGTATCTCTGCATTATAATTTTTTTTTTATAACATTATTATTAAATACCTTGCAAAAGAAAATGTTGAAGGACCGCAGAGCAAATGCATGTGTGACTGCCATGCTTGTGGACATTGGAAGATCTTTATTTTTATTGTGTGCAGATTTAAATTGTCTTGAGAGCATGGCCAAGTTTCAGGTGCTGTGCCATTCTCAGCACATTTCAAGTGGGTAACGCTCTCAGTAACAAACTAACAGGTAATAGCTCGTCCATAGGACAAGATTTGAAGATATTGGTATGCAGTGTATGGTAGTATCTGATAAGAAGGAATGATCTCATAAATATACCTTAAATCCGTAATGCTTGAAACTTTGCACCTCAATTGTAACACCAGTTTTTTAATATTTTTTTTTTGGGGGGGGAGGGTTATAATGTACAGGAGTGTGCGATTTTATCAATTTTGTCCAACCAGTATTAATCCCAAAATCTGAGGGTGCTCATTGCCGTGTGTTATTCATTACACAGATCAATCAAATGATAATGTAGCATAGTGTGGCAGTGAATGATGTTCTTTTGTTTTTTTTTTGTTTGAATCTCTTTTTTTGCTTTTATTTAACTCTTTTCTACGCCTTTTCCTCCCTGTGTCATCTTTAATTAAAATGCTTTTACCACTGATGATCGTGTAACATTCATGCATATGGATTCGTCTGCTTGGGTTGGGCCTTCAGGATGGGTGGGGTTACAGCTAGGACAAAGAGGAAAAGGGTCACCCATGTGGAGGGAATGCCTGCGGCAATCTAGGATGCAGTAAGAATTCAATTGTCACGAGTGGAGTGAGTGCAATTAAGGGGATTGCTACAGAGCGGGTGTAGAGTAAGAAAGGCTCACAGTAGACAGCAAGTTAAGCGTGCTGTTGTGAGTAGTAGTGGGGGCGGGGTCTGAAGGAGGCGAAAGCGCGGTAATACTATCACTGCAAGTTAGAAGGTCCTAGGGATCGGACCTGTGAATAAAAGCCCATCGGGCGGACATAAAGGGGAAGCAGTCGAGAAGACTAGTGAGAGTCTTTCCAGTTATGACTGGTATGTAGAACGTTGATTGATTATTATGATTGATGTATTATATTATATTCGTCTATTACCATGATGTGAATAAGTATATGTGAGGAATGTGGAAGTCCTTGATATTGGATATAGCAATGTGCGCCACGAGCGATAGATGAAAGTGAGTTCATGGATTTGTAGCGCGAGTGAGTAGTGTGTACTCCGATGGAGGTGTGTTACCGTAAGATGTGTGGTGAGTGAAAGGTGAACTAGTGTGTGTACGTTTCATGGGTTGTAAGGAGAGGTGGAGTGAATAGAAATGGTAGGGTATTATACCAATGTAATGTTATTCTTGTAGGTGTCGGGGACGGGCCGCAGAGCCACCTCGATGAGCACAGGAGATAGGCCAGCATAGGGCCGGAGGCCACACAGAGGCCAGAAGTGAGGCTGTCAGTGTAGGACAGTAGAGGCACATAAAGTCGTGGCAGTCAGGCCACGGACAGGGACGTAGATATGAGAGTGAATGAGATACTATATTGTTGCCATGTTGATAGGCTAGTGAACTGATACTATGTTGTTGCCATGTTGATGGCTATGGAAATAATAATGTGTTATTGCCCTGCTGAGGTGCTAGGGGAGTGCTAAGGTGTATGACAATAGGAAGGTGATATTGAGAGACTGCGGTGCCAGTAATTTATTAATGGGCTATTAAGACCCTGAGGGGAGAGGCTGAGGCCGAAGTGCCTTTAGGAGTAACTACCGGATTGTGGATCCGAGGGAGAGTGTGTGTGAGAATAAGGCCGTTGTACGGCAGTCATTTCAATAATATAATGTATGTAATTGCGCTATTATATGTATAATTATGTTTAATAAATGTGTGAGTCTGATGGGTTGTTCTGTCAAGTGTTAAACTTGTTTGTTCGTGATTGTTGTCCTGTCATACTTATTACATCTCCCAGTCTGGGATTTGTGACACTGGGGGCTCGTCCGTTGTGACATTGGGGGCTCGTCCGTTGTGACATTGGGGGCTCGTCCATTGTGACTCGTCCATTTTCGTAATATTTAGTTGTAGTTAGTTAGTAGGTAATTGTGCTGTCTTGTTCGTTGGATGAATGGACATTTCATGAGATGATTTATGTATATTAATGAATGTATTGATGCAGGTATTGCTATGAATAGGTATTAATGTGTATTTAAACTTTCCAGAGTGTGTGCGTGCAGCCTGAGGAGACGAGCAGCCAGAGCTCCGATTAGGTCGAGGACTTAAACTCATAAGGCTGAAAGTTAAGTGAAACTGAAATTTTGTACCCTGGATCGGGGGCTGTTCCTTTAATCTGTCTTTTTCTCTGTTTTTGCTGTTTCCGTTTGCTGTGTTGAACCTAGTTTATCCTTTAAAAAAAAGGTGTGATAAACTTGGAACTTCGTTCATCACGGTGAACATTCTGTAGGGCTTTGTTAGTGTTTAGTTGTAGCGTCGATATCTTCTCTGTTTCGCAGGAAGACGTATTCTCTTGTCCCTCTTTCTTCCCTATCTGTAGATACGTTCTTTTTTTCAGACTCTGTTCTTGTTGTACCGTGTAGTGTAATCGGCGTAGTTAGGTTGCATTCTTTTTTCCATTATAGTTTTTTTTTGTAGAAGCTTTGTCCTAGTCTGGTTCGTTGTCCTTGACGTACTTGTGGTCCTTCTACTGAATTTCTACTGGTCCTTCTACTGAATGCTAATGGCATGTGCGAGAGATTGAACTCGACGTTAAAGTCGATGCTGCGTAAGGTAGCTGCGGATCGCCCTAAAGATTGGGATAGATATATCCCTGCGGTGTTATTCGCGTACAGAGAGGTACGGCAGGAGTCAACGGGATTCTCGCCGTTCGAAATGATGTACGGTCGTAGTCCCAGGGGCCCAACTGATGTTCTTCGGGACATGATGACGTCGCCATCATCGGGAGACGATGAGCAGATTTCGGTGTTTCAGTACCTTGTTGATTTAAGAGAAAGACTATCTTCAGCGCGCACTATAGCAGAAGAAGCGTCTAGTATCGCTTCGAAAAGAGCAAAAGACTATAAAGATAGAGGTTCCAAACTGAGAATTTTTAAGCCAGGAGACAAGGTTCTGTTGTTGTTACCTACGGACCATAATAAGTTATTGATGACATGGAAAGGTCCTTATGTTATTGAGCGAGTCGTTTCAAAGGTAGATTACGCTATCCACATTGATGGAACGAGTAAGGCTTTCCATGTTAATATGCTACAGAGATTTTATGAGAGACCACAGTATCTGTGTGCACAGACAAGACCAGAGGAGACTGTCTTCTCTACTGCTTGTACGGGGGTCGTAGACCAGTTGGACTGTGACGTAAGCGACACCGAGGCGCAGGAAGAGTTACAAATTCAATTGCCGGAGTTAACTGCGACACAAGGTTACAGGGACGTAAAAATTAACCCTGACCTTACGAGTTCAAGGAGTAGGGAACTTGAGACCCTGTTAGCGTCATTTCCGGATGTTGTTACGGATTTGCCGGGTCGCACTACGGTGATCCAGCACCAAATAAAGTTGACTTCGGATAAGCCAGTATTTCTTAGACCGTATCCGTTGCCTTTTTCTTCGAGAGATAGAGTCATAAAGGAAGTTGAGTCAATGTTGAAGTTAGATGTGATAGAACCATCAACATCGCCGTATTCATCACCCATCGTCCTCGTGAAAAAACTTGATGGATCGGTGCGGTTCTGTATTGATTTTCGAAGATTGAACACTATTACGGTAGGCGATAGGGAGCCTATTCCGTTTCAGGAGGAATTAATAGCTTCATTGGCCGGGTCCACGTGGTTTTCCAAGATAGATTTAACGAAAGGTTATTGGGAAATCCCGCTTACTGAGGAGTCTAAACAATACACGGCGTTCCAAACGCCCATTGGATTATTCCAATTTAAGGTCATGCCATTTGGGTTGGTAAACGCGCCAGCGACGTTTGCACGATTAATGAGATTAGTGTTGAAGGACATACCTAATGTCGTGTCATTCTTTGATGATATAGCATGCCATACGTCGACATGGTCTGATCATATTCAGACACTAACAGTAATTTTTCAACGATTACGTCATTTTGGGTTAACGGCTAAACCCGCAAAGATGGATTTGGCATGTCCAGAGATAGTATTCTTAGGACATATTGTGGGTAGAGGTGTTCAGAGACCTGAAGAAACAAAAATTGACAAGTTAGTAGGGTTGCAAATCCCTAAAACAAAGAAACAAGTCAGAAGCTTAGTCGGGATTTTAAATTATTATAGAAAGTTCATTCCAAATTTTTCCTCCTTGTCATCTTCTCTTACTGACCTTACTAAGAAGGGACAACCCGATAAGGTCCAGTGGACGTCTGAATGTCAGACATCATTTGATAATTTGGTGACAGCATTATCATCGTCACCCATTCTGATATTACCCGATTTTCGATCTAATTTTATCCTCAGAACGGATGCGTCGGACTCTGGTGTCGGCGCTTGTCTTCTACAGGAGAAGAACGAATGTCTCCATCCTGTATGTTATGTCAGTAGGAAGTTATTGCAGAGAGAAAGAAAGTATTCTGTGATAGAGCGTGAGTGTCTTGCCATTGTCTGGTCCGTCCAGAAATTAGGACGTTATCTCATGGGACGAGAATTTTGTATCCAGACAGACCACAAGCCACTGACATTTTTGTCGAAGAATCGTTCGTCCAGCCCACGCTTGTCTAGATGGGCATTGGCTTTGCAGCCGTACACCTTCGTTATTCAACCAATTCCAGGAACCAGCAATCATATCGCCGACTACCTTAGTCGAGCCTAGGGGAAGATTTCAGGAGCTTATACATCGGAGGACAGGAACATTGACAGGATCTGTGTGAATGAGTCGACTTTAAAATATTGACATTATAAATATGATATGAAGGATGGTTGATAGGTTGAGTGGTTTTTGATTCTGTATTAAGTATTGTGGTTAGTTAGCTATTCATGATGTGACACATATATGCATATTTCAGGCCATATTGATCCCCATATTTTCCCCTGATTTCGGTATTTTATATACTAGGGGAACTGCTAGGTCATTTTTTTTATTGTAGGTATTGCTCACGCTCACTCGTTGACAGTCATCTTGATGCGATTTGAAATTAATTGCATTAATTTTTTTGGGGTGGGGGATGATGTCACGAGTGGAGTGAGTGCAATTAAGGGGATTGCTACAGAGCGGGTGTAGAGTAAGAAAGGCTCACAGTAGACAGCAAGTTAAGCGTGCTGTTGTGAGTAGTAGTGGGGGCGGGGTCTGAAGGAGGCGAAAGCGCGGTAATACTATCACTGCAAGTTAGAAGGTCCTAGGGATCGGACCTGTGAATAAAAGCCCATCGGGCGGACATAAAGGGGAAGCAGTCGAGAAGACTAGTGAGAGTCTTTCCAGTTATGACTGGTATGTAGAACGTTGATTGATTATTATGATTGATGTATTATATTATATTCGTCTATTACCATGATGTGAATAAGTATATGTGAGGAATGTGGAAGTCCTTGATATTGGATATAGCAATGTGCGCCACGAGCGATAGATGAAAGTGAGTTCATGGATTTGTAGCGCGAGTGAGTAGTGTGTACTCCGATGGAGGTGTGTTACCGTAAGATGTGTGGTGAGTGAAAGGTGAACTAGTGTGTGTACGTTTCATGGGTTGTAAGGAGAGGTGGAGTGAATAGAAATGGTAGGGTATTATACCAATGTAATGTTATTCTTGTAGGTGTCGGGGACGGGCCGCAGAGCCACCTCGATGAGCACAGGAGATAGGCCAGCATAGGGCCGGAGGCCACACAGAGGCCAGAAGTGAGGCTGTCAGTGTAGGACAGTAGAGGCACATAAAGTCGTGGCAGTCAGGCCACGGACAGGGACGTAGATATGAGAGTGAATGAGATACTATATTGTTGCCATGTTGATAGGCTAGTGAACTGATACTATGTTGTTGCCATGTTGATGGCTATGGAAATAATAATGTGTTATTGCCCTGCTGAGGTGCTAGGGGAGTGCTAAGGTGTATGACAATAGGAAGGTGATATTGAGAGACTGCGGTGCCAGTAATTTATTAATGGGCTATTAAGACCCTGAGGGGAGAGGCTGAGGCCGAAGTGCCTTTAGGAGTAACTACCGGATTGTGGATCCGAGGGAGAGTGTGTGTGAGAATAAGGCCGTTGTACGGCAGTCATTTCAATAATATAATGTATGTAATTGCGCTATTATATGTATAATTATGTTTAATAAATGTGTGAGTCTGATGGGTTGTTCTGTTAAGTGTTAAACTTGTTTGTTCGTGATTGTTGTCCTGTCATACTTATTACATCTCCCAGTCTGGGATTTGTGACATCAATATTGTTTGCATGGAGAAACAGTTGGCATTGGCATGTCAACACAACCATTCACTCTAGTCCTTGTCAGTTGGAGATATTACATTAGTTTTGGCGCCACCTGGTGCGAATGTGACAAAAGTAGGGAAGGGATGGAACTTGACAATTGTGGGCCAGGTGCCCATTGGAGGCGCCAGCTAAAGTTTGAAAATCTTCAGGTTTACCTAATTATACTATACCATTTAAAGTGTCACAGACCTGCACCTGCTGACATGACCAGTAGCAGTAATGTAAGTTTCTGATTATCACATACATGTAGTACTGCATTGGGGAAATTAGGTGGGCTGATCAGATTGGTTAAGATTCAGCGTGAAACTTCTCAGGTTTTTCCCAATTCTGTCAAAAAGAGTTTGTATAGACCCACCAGGGTAGTACTAAGACAAGGGACCATGACCACATTGTACATGAGAGCAGCATTGTTTACCCTTATTTTTACTAATTTTTAGCATTGAAGTATAGGAATTACCATATAGGATTGCATTGTGCATGAGTATTTACCGTAGATGTTTTTAAGACAGTAATAAATGTTTTTTATTTGTACAATATAATGTAGCTATATGTAGTGTGTAATATTATTTTATGGTGTATGTAATGTAACTATATCATTAAATTTTGTTGTTTATTTCCAGCTGTCAATTACATGTGATGAGAATGAACTTCACACAGCAGTGCTGTTTTGTATGGTATGCAGCACACATTTATGCGTGGAGTGCTCAGAGAATACACATTCAACTCGTACACTCGCCAGACATAAGAGAGTACCTATCTCTGAGAAACCAAGAGAAAATCCAAAATGTGTATACCACCCCATGCACCTAGTGGAATTTGCCTGCTTGGAAGAAGAGTGCAAATCTTCTCCACTGATGTGTTATATCTGTAAGGATTATGGGCGCCATATGAAGCACAAGGTAGAAAGTTGGAATATTTTATGTTGTCAGTATGTCACACAAGGTCTGTAAATTTTATTGTATTTATTTACTGCTCAGTTTCAGTCAGTATTCCTTTATCTGTTCAATGTTCAGAGTAGATTAATTCTGTAATTATCTGATTTATAATTAAATAAAATCCTTTTGAATCATTTTTCCATTTGTCTTAAAGGTATGTGTGGCCAAATAAACCAGTTTCATTGTTTCATCCTAGATTATATAAATTACCTCATAGATCTGTCCATTGGGTTCTACGACATGATAAATGGAAAGAATTTTTATTCATTTATTATGTAACAATAGTGGCGGCCATCCTGGATTTTTATCATATATTTCTGTTTTCCCGATAATTTCTACATTTTTTTTATCAATTGTTCTGAAACTTGGCATATGTTAACTTGGGACAGCTACATAAATCTTTGTCTAGAAGAGTTTTGAATCCATTCATTCTTTCTTAATTCACTGCTGATCCTTCATGATTCATTTTTTATTAATTGTCCTTCATTCAGATAATATAAAAATGGATACAGATGTTGCAATTTTGCTCTAAACAAATATGTGTTATACACTGACAAAACACCTGTGCAAATTTCAGCTTATTTGGACAGAAAATAAATAAGTTCTATTAGTTCTAATGGGGATTTTTCTGGTCAAAATATTGATTTTGAGAAAATCGCTGAAGAGTTCACAAAATTCCTATTACAGCAGTACAAAAAATGATAGATCGATACCAATTTGAACCCTAAAAGCGCAAAGTTCGTGACTTTTGCACATTGTATCAGATACAGAAATAGATAAGAGGCCAAATTCGACGTTTTTCAAATTCCATCAAAAATTAAAAATTTTGATATTATTTAGGGGCACATGCCCTTAAGATCATTAAAATTCTTCTGTAAAGATTAGAAATGAGATGCATTTGAGGCAAGAATTGCTTGCAACTTATATTTGCTATTAGTAGTAAGCGCAGATGGTGAACTATCCTGTGAACCGGGAAGAGGAATTAATTTTTGTCCCATATCATTATGCTGTTACTTCCAAATGTGGAACGTAAAATTTGACATAACTGGATGTTTCAGTAAATGCATTCTCCTTTAGGGTGATTTCCAGATTGGCACATCAAGTCAGTGGTCTAAAACTAAGATTGATGGATAATTTGTGTTTACAAATGTTTTCTTCTAGCATTCCTTACTGGAATCAGAGGCAGAGAACGTGCGTTTATCCATTAAAAGTGCCATGCAACATATAACATCTTTTGCGGAAGAGGTTACAGATTCGGCCAGGAAGCTGAATGGGGTAATACAACAGATAGAAGGTGGAGTTCAGATGATTCAGAATGTTGAAGGAGAAGCCACAACTCAACAGGTAATTACCACTACTCTCATAGAGACTAGTTGCACCCTGAAGGGTCTGAAGTAAAACATCCATCCAATGTTTATTCACATTTTGTTATAGCTTAGTGGGTCCATTTTCATGCAGGTATCAGTTTTGGGTAGAGGTGATTCATGAAAATAAAAAAGATCCTTATTTCTCTCGTGTTATCAGTGCATTTGGAAAAAAAAAGGCCTCTTCAAGCATAAATCTTTACAAATTTTTAAAGAAAAACATGAGTTATACAGTTCTCTTTGGGCAGCACATTTCCCTCACTTAAAATTGGCTACTAACATGAATGCAATAAAATAAAGTGGAGCAAAAATGAGAAAAGATTATTATGTGTAACAAGTGTGTTAGAGCCGAATAATACCATGCAGCAAACATTAAAATAATTAAAGAGATAGGCTTATGCCCACATTCCAAAAACTCATTTAAAATGTTCATCACAATATCTGATACCAGATGCTTGAAATCCTTCTTGAAAATCTGAAAATGGAATGCAACAAAACACCAGTAACAATCAAAATATTGGAAAGACAGTACAAACAAATTTTTAAAAAATTAACCCTTGGTACAAAATTTTCCAAGTATTCTGGAATAGCCTGTACACAAATACCACAGAACTGACAGATGAAGGCTGTACTATAATTCAAAATATCACAGGAATAAAAGTAATCCCAAAATTTCATATACCAAAAATGCTGCTGGAGAAATTGAATGGTTCACGGAACTAGATTCTGATTCCTCTTGAGTCCCAGTAACTAAGCACAATCTGATCACCAAGCACTTCCTGCACTCTGGCATATTCCACTTGTCCACACATGTGCATTACTAAAAAGACACCTAGAAGTGACTGTGGATCCTCAATGTTTAGGGCAATTCTTGCTTTCAAGGAAGGTGCACAGTCTAAATCATCAGCTGATTTTCCTTTTAAATCCTTGTTCACACACTTCATTTTTTAAATTTCTACACGCTTTCTGTCTATCACGAGCAACCTCTCTCCTCCTCTTTGAATTTTCATCGTCCATAGTTCTAGATTACAAAACTACATTTAAATTCTTTAAAAGTTGGTGGTTTAAGTGACAACATGACCGTTTCATAAACTATTAATTAATGCGACAGGTAAATAACAGAAAAAACGACGAGGCGGGAACAGTACGACGCGCTTCCATTGGCCCCGTAGTTCTGTCGATAACAGATAAGCAGTTGATGATGTATTTGTGCTAGCTTTTTCTTGGCCTGCGCTGACTCAGAATTTCATACTCCAGCATTAATTTTAAAGAAAAATGGCTGAACAATACATAGACAGAGTTTGAAGGAAAACAAAGGAATAGTTTTGATGAACTTGCAAGCTAGGACTTGCCTATTTTTACAAGCTGAATATCTCCGCTTCTACGGCATCAATCTCAACGCAAAAGCAACCATTTTGAAGTGCGTTCTCAGCTCTTTAAAAACATGTAACGGAAGTACCCAAAGATAGAGAAAAACGAAACAAACGTGCGACGTTGAACGAGGTCACCCCTTTTCCTGAGCGCCGCTCACGGTAACAAAACTCTACGGGGCTGCGAGGCCTCTCTCAGCGCCGGGCCGGTTGCGTTCGCTTAACTGCCTATGTACACCACAGCACAGACAAGATGTTAATAATTTTTATGTTTATTGGTCTTTAGAGGAACAAAGTTCAGCATAAGCCACATCAGATAATATAATTATTATGCATTGGTAGCTGGAAATCAGAGGATGCTTAGATTTTAGGAATATATCCCAATAAACAATTATAATTCAGACCAAAATTACCAGGCATTTCACATTTTTCTTGGTGTTGTCCTCTCCTGTGATCATTGAGAAAGTTTGGTCTGCACGTTCAGCCAGTCATCATCATCATTGCCTTTCTCACCCTGGATCAGGGTATAGGCCACCAACAAACACTTTCCATCCCTCTCTATCATGGGCCAGCCTCTTTACATTATTCCAAGTCTTTCCCCTTCGTTGCACATCATTTTCTCTGGCTCTTCTCCACGTTCCGCGCGGCCTTCCTCTTGATCTCTTGCTCTGGGGATTCCAATCCAATACCTTCTTCGTGATGCTGTTTCCTGGCCTCCTGAGAGTGTGGCCGATCCATCTCCATCGCCTCCTACCAATTTACGTTCAGCCAGTGATTCTTGTTATTTTATGCACAGACACATTGTAAACATGATCTTTAAATTTCCTGGTAGGTTGCTGGAACAGCTGAGCAAGCCAGGTTGAAGATAAAAACCTACTTCAATGAGCTGCGGGAAAACTTGAGTCGCCAGGAGATAGCAGCCCTGGCAGCTGTTGATACTCACATCCGGGAAAAGCTGTGCTCATTGAGGCAACAGCAAGAAGACATGGCCATTCTGATGTCCCAGATATCGTCTGTTTGCCTTCAGTGTGAGACCACACTACAGCAGGTAAGTTGTCACAGTCACTGTCTAGTTGTGGTGCAAACCTCATTGGTGATATAGTTGAGACAAAGGCAAATTACATTAAAAATAAAATAAAGCTAATTTCTTCTGTTTACAATACATGGATGAGCAAATCATTACATTTTGATGGAATTGTATTGTACAATGTAGTAATCCATTATATATGGGAGTGGCTTTTTGCCAGTGAATAATTGGATTTTGAACTTATGAAGGTTTGCTTTAGATGTGATTTGGTAGTTGATTCCGGTACTGAAATCCACACATTTGGGCTGTCACTGTTAATGAGTAAAATGAACTTTTGATTATGTGCATGTACAAACAATGGGGAATAATTTTGATTTTCTAGAAAAACACATCCAAATTTTCATGTTTTATTTTTAAATGTCGTTAGTAACTTATATTAGTTGTCCCTTGCATTTTGTTTAAAAGTAAGTGACAGATCAAAAGCACATTGATCATTATGTTGTTCCCCATATGTGCAGGATGACACCAAGATTTTGTTGGCCAAGCCAGAAGTCAGTTACTTGTTAGACACTCTACAGAAACAACAACAGCAATTCATGGATCTACCAGATCAGATTGCCCTGGAACCAACTATACCTATCACATTCACTAAGGTTGGTCTTTGAGGTCTTAATAAGAAAGATCTTATAACATACAAGAGGGAGAAGGTTGGAGCTGAGTGTATGAAGGGGGGGGGGGGGGGGTGTCAAAAACACAAGCTTCATGAATGGTCTGTCATGTTATTATTAGTTCCATAGACCAGATCAAGATTACACGTATGATACAATGTTTCTGATATCAGGATCTCCATTTGAATTTTACCAGTGTCCTTTATCAGTTGATTGTAAACATTATTGACTTTGTGAGAAGGCACTTCTTGCTCACATTGTGTTATGTAAAGTTTAATAAATTTTATTGTTCTCAGGATAACCGTGTTCATATAGGACCAAAGATTGAAATGCGAGTTGTGACTCTAGGCTTGGATGGAGCAGGGAAAACCAGTATTCTCTTCAAGTTAAAACAAAATGAATTTATCCCCACTATACCAACAATAGGTAAGTAATATTTTCTTTTTATTGTCAGTTACTTCTTTTCAACACAGGGCTTCGGTTAGCATTGGAAACCAGTCTTTGATGAAAGCATGTAATTTATCAAAATCTTTATTATATACCATTACTTACAAGCTCAATGATGGTTTAAGAAGGTACTTTTTTTTTTGTCCAGAGAGAGGATTCTATTCTCAATTAAGCATGCGTAAAGCATGTTGATCATACATAATTTTCAGCTATATGTCAGGCAGCAGCAGAGATCGGTTATATGTCACGGTGCCGAAGCTGAATAAAAATCAAGCAAAATGACAGTCGGGGTGATTTGAAGTCTTTATTTTAGGAGGTTCGCTGCCCTTGGCATTTACACCTCACTTTACTTGTTTTATTATTTCTTGTTCTGGGGGGGGGAGATGATATGGATAAATTTTAATCTATTAATTTCAATTTTGCCCGGGCAGCGGCCTTTCGGCCTGCTCTTTACGATTTCCAACTGCCAAGGTATCTTTAACTGTCTTAAAATGACAGTCGGGGTTCAAATACAGGGTTTTTTTATACTTGCCAGTTTGGATTTTTATGATTGCTATTGTTTTCTGTAACAGAATAGTAAATTTTTATCCCAGCCATCAGTTAGCTCAGTTTTCTCAGCTAGGGCTGTTGCAAAGTATTACTGACTAGCTGAGGTCCTCGAGATATATCGGTTTGAATATTAGTTTCAGTTCTGGGTGGTTATTATGGACCTGCTTCATCTTGCCTGTTCCTATTTGTTTATTTTATTTTTGTTTGTTTGTTTTTAAATAAGTCTAACTGCTCTGCCTTTGTGAGTTGACACCCTGCGCATCCCGTACAATAGCATGATTTGCGCACGGGTTAGTGTGTTTGATAGTGAATACATCGCAGGAAGTGATAACGAAACCTTAAAATGGCGAACCATGACTCGAAATAGATCTAAAATTGGGGAAACAATAAATTTCCAATAAAAAAAACTACACCGATTTGAGACTTCTATTAAAAACTGTGCACCCTTACATCCATTCTGATGCACCATATAAAATTTGAAGTCTGAGTGTTGAGTGGTTCAGAAGCCTTTTGCAACGAAAAATCTCAAGTCCACAAATATAGTATAGATTCAGTGTTGTCACCTCATGTATTCTCTTTTGATCCAGTAAAATCACATGGTTTTGTTCTATAACATTCATCATTTGTTTTGACAGGATTCAATGTTGAAACAGTGGAATACAAAAACTTCAAATTTACCATCTGGGATGTAGGAGGACAACACAAGATTAGACCACTGTGGAAACATTACTACTTCAATACTCAAGGTAAAAGAGATCATCGTCTCCCATTTGGACATATTGTGTGAAGCAGACATCGGTGGTAGAGAAAAGTTCAGGAAAAGCCAGTGCTTCAGTAGAAACAGTTGTCCTAAGGTTTTTGGTAGGCACGATCACCCGTGTGGGTTAGTGTTGGGGTTTGGAGTTAGGGTTGTGTTATCTTGGTCGATGCCAAGGAAAAGCCAGACAATAATACATGTTCTTCGGCAGGGACAACTGTCTTATACCGAAGAACTTCCCCCAAAGAGTTATTTCCAGGTGTCAACCTGGACAACACCATCCCAACCCAAACTCTAACCCACTAGGACAAGAAAACCTGCTGGGACAACTGTATAAGGTAAAAGCGCTATAAAGTGGGATAGCTGAAAACTGTCTAGCTAATAAAGGAAAGAAGTACAGAGAGATTTGAGACCAACCCTATTTCGCTTAGAACTAACATGAAGGAGAAATCATGAGAGAGATGCTCTTCTTTGCTTTACTCACAGACCTAAGGAGAACCAGCCAATGGTTTGAGAAAGAAATGGTGAAAATTCCATAAGTGTAAATTTCCGATTGTACACCTGACAGCACAAAACTGTTTGTTCCGCTAGGGGTCAAGGAGGTTAGGAATTGAGAAATGTAAGTCTTTAGTTTCAGTGAGCTTGACTTTGACCTTTATAATGTCAGCATGACAAGCTCAATAGATTTCAGTAGTATTCATGATCCAGATGTTTTCTTTGCAGCTGTGATATATGTAGTAGACAGCAGCAACAGGGATAGGCTGGATGAAGCTCAGGGGGAACTGGTGAAATTGGTGCAGGAGAAGGAACTGAAAGAGGCCTCATTGCTCATCTTTGCCAACAAACAGGTGAGGCCTCGTTTTTTTTTCTCTCTCTTTTCTTAAATAATATTCTTCAATATGCAATCTCTTTTGTTTTCAAGGGGATGGTTGTGTGTGTGTTGGTGAAATATCCAACAAGCTGAGTGATAGATAAGTTGGTCAATTTTACCATGATCTGATTGTACACCTGTCCTGTAAGTTTGCCTATAGTTGTCACTATTCCAAAAATCTGTTAGTGTATCAATTTTTCCACCCTAAGATTCTGACCGTCAGGGGTTCTGTCCAGTTTCCAACAACACATTGAACAATTTTACTGTCAGAGGTCAAAAGCTAATTTGAGATGCTAAGATTGCAAATGCTGGAGAGGATCATTTGACCACATGTGAATTGAGACGATTTGCACAAAACACCACTAGATAGGTACACTTTTACTTTCCTGCTATACAGGATTAGGCCCAACATTGAAAACATTAGAGTGTCAGAATTAGACTAGACCTTTTGCCATGGTGTGTGTGTTATTTTTTGATGTGTATGGAGAACTCCAATGCCACAATGGGAAAGAAAAGTCCAGACAAGTTTTTGAAGGGTCACTTACGGGCGTATGTTTGTATTACTATTAATTGTGTTTTCCATTTGATACTGATGTTTTTCTTCACAAATGTGCTGGAAGTGTATCTATTCATGTTCTGGTCTCAGGATGTTGAGGGCTGTGTGACCATTGAGGAGATTACTGAACAGTTTGGGCTGCTCAAGTTGTGCTGCAATCGCAGTTGGCATCTACAGGCTTGTGATGGCAAGAGTGGACAAGGCTTGGCTGATGGGTTGGAGTGGTTATCCAGACAGATGGTTGCCGCTGGTGCCCCAGAGTTAGCCTGAGTTCTCAGTGTTTTTTTGTTTGTGAAAAAATGTCCTGAATCTGGAGTTTAGCAGAAAGCCATTTACATTTGTTATGTGTGTATATTTCAGGCATTTTTGTGGTGCAGAAAGATGAATTTCGGAAACTGTTCCATTTGAAAAGAAATAGATTCAAGAGCTGTATATGACATGATGTCCTTGATTGTGCATGCAAGTTTAATCGTGTTTGGAGGGAAGTTGTGATATCAACAATCAAATGAAGGACCTAGTCAACATGTTTGCTGTAGGATTAACCAGCGTCTTATTGTATTTCTTTGAATCATTTGCCCTGCATGACAGATGGTCTGTCAGTCTGACATTGCAATAAAAGAAGCAGTTTCCAGACATGAAATAATTTAGAAGTAGAAACATAATAAATTGTTGTAAATAGTGCCAAGAAAAAAACAGCTGTCAGTCTAACTTACTTTCTGTAAAGCATGAACAGAGCAGGAGTATGAGTGCTTAGTCCACGGCATTCCACAATTTGCGACAACCCAGTAAATAGTTGAGAATGGGACTGACCAAGTGACGATAGGCCATTAAATTTTGTCCAGCATTCAAACTCTCACTGATTAGGAAGGAGGGTAGGCCACTCTGTTTGACAGGAAGATACACAGGGTTGTTCTATTTATGATGATCAGATGCCACTAGTACCAGTCTGACAATATCAGAAGTGATCACTGAAGAGTACATATATATTACAGAGGAAAATTTGATGGTTGTCAAACTTGGCAAGCAAAGTGTGAAAAAGCATCTGTGGTTTCAAATTAAATTGCTGAGATGATGTGACCTCTGACTGATTTGATAAATGTCTTTTATATTCCATGTGCTGTAAAATTTCCCATTCAGATGACCAAAGAATCAATTTTTATCAAGCAGTGATATATTAGTGAAATTTTATTTTGTAGCCAACATCACGAAAGCAAATGAAATTTTATTTAATACATGGTTTATAAAATCACCAAACTTTGCCGCACAGTATATGAGTAGCAAAGCCTGAGAGTCTTTTTTTTTTCCCCCAAAAAGTTCTGAGTTTTCATGACTGAACTGCTTAGAATAATGTATTATTTTATGTAAAGCCTTGCCATAACTTGTCATGATCATGTAAAATGTACACATTTTCAATACAGCTTGAAATGATAGGTACATGTATTTTGAATTTTTAAAGACAAATGAGAATTTGTAAAAAATGTTATGAAGTTTAATGGAACATTTGAGGAAAATTGACTGTTCTTCTTTTTGATGTTTGTTGCTAAAATGTTGATTGAAGTGCATATAAACAGCTTCTAAATGGAAAGTCATCCAGTGGTTCAGTAATCAAAGTTGTGTGTGGAGTAACAGAAAGGATTGTTGTTAGGTGTGGTTGTATGATTACATGTAGGAACCACAATTGTTCTAGATTGTATATGCTTGATGTATTTCCTCATCAAAAGGATAAGTTTTGGTTTTTTATTTTATTGAATGTTATTTTCCTATGATTTCAGAGAAAGGAAGTGCATGACAGAGTGAGAAAGACCCATAAAAATTGTGATATAAGGCAGGACATGCAGTCCAAGAGGATGTTTCTTTGACTTGGTTGAAATGTCCATTTTTCCTCATCAAAGGGTTATGTGTTTTTATGTTTCTTTTTATTGAATGTTATTTCCTGTGATTTCAGAGAAAGGTAATGTAAAACAGAGTGAGAAAGACCCATGAAAATTGTGATATAAGGCAAGATGTGTATTCAGTATCAAACATCCTGTTTCTTCCACTTGGTTGAAATGTCCATTTTGCTTCATGTGAGCATCAGGAAATATCTCATTTTTTTTCTTTCTTTGCTATTTTTACTGTCTGGGACAGGGAGTTGTGAATTTGAAGCTGACTTCAATAGTTCAGGAGTAGCTTCTTTTTTTTTTCTTTTTCAATGATTATCCTTATGTATGCAGTCAGAGTAAAATATTTGACTGGGACATTTTCACCTCTTTTTATGCAGTCACTGTTAGTGAGGACCATTGTCTTTGATGTTGTTTCGGTAGGAATTGTGAAACATTCAAGGTTTTCTTGGTGTAATGGTTTGGACTGATTGTAAGATATCGAAGTTTTCATGGACAAAATAAGAAACTTTGTAAGTAAAAGTTATTACATTTTCAGCACTTGAGAACTTCTGTACATCTGTATACACATTACTGCAACTGTGGTAATACCTCTGGATGGTAACACCACTGGAACAGAGGGTTAGTATGAGTTGCAGCATTATTCATATTATGATTAGAAGTTTGACCGCCAAGAAAATATGTTCATGAAGAATGATGGGAAGATTTTCGTAAAGGTGACACGTTCTTGAAGAATAGAGAAATCGTACTTTTTTACGCTGACATAGTTTATGTCATGGAAGGTCAGGGTTCAAGCTGAACAGCTGAAATTACGGACAGAAATAATTTTTATTAGAAGTTTCACAGTATCTGATGGCCCGATAGGAGACATGAATACCTGCTCTCATATTCTGTGGAGATGAACGTACAAACACACAGTGTGTGTTCAGCATGATAATATTTTACTTTTCTTCTGATGTTTTTTTTTCATGGGTTGTTGTTATTTTTATCATTTTGTTTATAATGAAGATCCAATTCTGTCACATTACACATTCTGTTACGATGATGTCAGAATTAAGGTATAAAACTAGTACATTTGTGGACATGCTCCTTCATGTGTGCATGTACATGTACTTCAGCAAGCAGTATTTGTAAATAAAGTTAACTCTCTGCCTTCATTGGAGAGATAGAGAGAGAGTGAGAACTAGAGTTTCCTTCATGTTGGTGGAGTGTCAGCTCGTATCATATGCTGTGGCACCCTGTCAGTTCATGTGCTTTGTTATGTTTTTCCTTTATCTAAAATGAGCAATTGAGTCCTTCTTTTCCACTGACTGTATATCTAAAGCACTCATGATGTTTAACCCTCCACAGTTTAGACATGTTTGCCTTGGCAAAAAATTGTGAAAAAAATTATGAAATTGCAAAATGGATTTAAAATAGTCAGATGAATGTGAAAATCGTTATTCTGAAATTATATGAATTCTGCAAATAGGACACTGGACATAAGGTAAAATCTTGCAACTATGGAAAAGTGGACATTTGAGAATTTACTACTCGTAGTCATATGTATACAAAGAATTCTATCCAATCAGCTTACAGCATACAATTATCAGCCAAACAGAGGGACAGTTTGATTTTGAGTTAGCAGGTTAACATGATAAAGACCATATTGTGCCAGGAAGAAGCAAGACGACAGACAGAATGTAACAGAATGATAGGTCAGAAGGAGACGCTACAGGAAGCTCCAAACAACCACCCAGTAGGACAGAATACACATGGCAGAATAGGATCTCTGACAGGGAAATTCAGACTATGAGCATCGCACTCATGGTGTTATCTTTCATGTGTTTATTAAAACAAAAATGTGATCATAGATTAAAATCAAATCAATCAAAATAAAATTAAGAGAAAGAGTGAATAAAGCATCTGTGGGCTGTTGGCACTAGTTGTCAAGCAAATACTAAATGTGTCTTACTGAACTGATATAAAAGTAGAAAGGAATGAGATTAATATACTACCTGAGGGTGAAATGGCAATACCAAACTTCTGTTATTTGCTGTCATTAACTACCAATACTTTTTCATATTTATTCGCTTTTTTTATTTTCATATAATTTAAATTATTACATGTACATGTCAAAGGAAAACTTAACCTGTGTAGTCTGAATTCTTCATAACTGGCACAGATAGGTTTGCTTTTGTCCATGCAATTTCTCCAAATAGCTATGTTAATTTCCTGGTGAATTAGATCAGGTAGTTTTCGTCTTACTTTCTCACTTCCATGCTCTGAATTTGGAGAACAAAATATTCTGTAGAATTACATGCAACCAAAACAGGAGACATTGTTTTGTATATAATTACAACAAAACAATATTCAATTGGTTACTACATTGTAACTGCTGAGGCTGTTTTTTGATATTGTACAGGTTGCATGGATCATAATTATTAAGGTCTATCGATCAGAGCTCTTTCTCTCTGTCTGTTTGTCATTGGTCTGTATGTCTGTTTGTCACTGATTCGTCTGTCTGCCGGTCTGTTCATCTGTCTGTCTGGCCATACACATGTGTTTGTCATTGGTATGTCAGTTTGTCTGTTCATCCATCTGTCTGTGTGGCTATCCACCTGTCTGTCTGTTCATTTGTCTGTCTGTCAGTCTATTTATCCTTCTCACAGTGTTATTGATTTGCCCTCCACTCTTTCTGTAATAAAGACTGGCGAAGCACATTTTCTTAGGAATCTTTTTGATGTTCGCGCCTCTCAGTAGGCGTGAGCAATGGTAATATATCTTAATTATTCAAGTATAATAGAGATCGGAGATAGAGAGAGAACTACAGCCTCATAGGAAGACTAAGGAAACCCCAGCTGGCACTCGACCACGAGTGTCCTGTATGATAGATCTATTGCCATAGTATGATTGGAATAATATAGCACATTGTTGATGAATTGAATAGTGATTGTGCATAAAATATAGTCTTTTGGCAACTGCTTAAATTACCTACAAGCCGAAGAGTGCTTCTGTAGGCTTTGAACGTACTGGGCTCTCCTAACATTTAAGCCCATATGATTTATGGAGAGTTTGCCTGGCGACTGGCCAGTGGCGACTCAACTGTCACTTTAAATTGATATCCAGTTTCGTATAATATACCTATTTACTATTGATTGCAGTACCTCCATAGTTACATGAATATCATTGGTTAAGTTATTAATTAGAGTTTTTGGTTTGAATATATACCTCTATTGTCTTTTGTTTTGTTATTAATATTTATGTAAACTATGGCCTGACCGGCCTGACATATATACGCTCTAGTTATTTAGTACTTTTCTTGTGTGGTTGTGTCCGAGTGTGAGTTAGCTGCCTCTCGTGCAGTCGTAACATCCCCAAGACCCTAACTCTGCTCGTGACATTTACAGTTAAATGGTAATACGAGGGTAGTTCAGAAAGGTTTGCAAGCTGTGTAATAATTCAAAAAAGTTTTAATCCTATGAACGTGAAATTTACACAAGCTTACATCATACAAAGTCATTTCTACAAAAATGTTTGTGCCATTTAAATAATTTCATGTAAGATTGTAAGCCATATTAAAAAGAAATAAGCAAGCAGTGAAAATACAGCTTGAAAAGGTTAAAAAAAGCTATTGAAAAATGTAAACAGTGAAACACTAATTAGCTAATACTGGCACAGCTGAAAGATTTGCCTCATATTATTACGGAAATGGAGAACCGAAAAATTTATTATTCTGACGTAGATGGGGAGAGGCCTAAGTGTACGTGATTCAAGAAATAGTCATAAGTTATTAAACTATTGAAATTATTTAACAAACAAAAAAATAACAGTAACTTGCTAATCCAAATAGTTGTAACATGAAAGAGAGTTAAGACTGCAATGTTCTCTTTAGTTGTTCTGCACTAAATAAATCAAAGAGCTGTACATGTATTATTACTATTATCCACAGACAGTCTTTGAATGGCTAATTCTACTTTTTATATTTGAAGCCCTTACTCTCCCTTCCTGTCTAACAATACCTGTGCCCATCGTCTAGTTAGTCCATCGTCGTTGTTTGGTTTTTTTATGTTGTTATTGTTGTTTTTGGTAAAGCTACATAAGGGCAGCTAATTGTATTTAATCTGAAGCTGATATGAGCAGAGTCTGAAGCTTAAAACAACTGAAAAAATAGAAAATTATTTAAAAAATGGGTAAGAGACACTTCCCCTAGACAAAAGCAGATCTTCATGTGCAAACCATTCATATGTTTACTACTCCCTATTGTATGATCATGTCAAAGCTCCATTAGCCTGTTTAACCTTTCTCAGGTGTCATTCTGATTAAATTAGTTTCCATCCTGTAGGCCTATATTATTGCATCAATCCAAGGAAACAGGTCAATAAGTGATTATAGAATCTGAAAAATAATTATGTTAATGGACCATTTTAACAGTTTCTGCATATTCTAACTATTGCTCTTGTGTTAAATATAGAGCACTCAACAGGCTATGTTTCATCTGTAGACTACATTACATTGTGTATCTATTCTTGAGATCAGTCACAATTTTTGGTGTCAAGACAAGATAATAAATATTATAATTAGGGGCAGTGACATGGATTTGATTTGTTTCCATCTGCGTTGCACTGTCATAGAAGTTAATCTATCATAAAGTATGGCTGGTGTTCCTGTTATTCTTCACCATTTGCTGTCTGTGCCAGAAGTCTCATGACTTCCTCACACAGGACTGACATCAAATCCTGGTCTGGCGAGCAGGCTTTGATCTGACGTCACCTACGTTGGAGTAGACGCTGGCAGACTCCGTGTAGCATTTGAGTGTTTCATACAATAGCTTGTACTGTTCCTGTGAGTGATGGACACAGACAAACGTTCATAAACAAATCTATTACTTCCCTATGAAGTACTAGGGAATGCCATGTACTTGCTTGTCTCTATGCAGACAAGAAATGCATACAAAAAGTGCATTTGCCTGGACGTGGCAGCTAATATGAACAATTCAGGCTTTAAAAACATACTTAAAAAAAAAAAATCTGCACTAAGTGCCCGCTCACATTTGGTTTCCCCTCCAACAAAACAGAAAGTTCATGTGGCTACAGTGTGCATTCTGTCTAGTAAATCTGTCAGATCAAAGCTCTATAGCTGAATGGATAACTGAGCACAGGATCGCTGCTTAAGTAGAGTCGATGCCGCCGGATTCTACAAGTGAAGAAATACATGGTTGTATGTACACGGTACACTACAGATGCTGTCTGACTGTAACTTTCATTTATTTTACATGCCACATTGTACGTTAAAATTTGTGAAATTAATCCATAACCACAAAAACTCTGCACCAGTTTGAGTGTAATGGTGCTGAAATGGTCTTTGTACTTACCAAAGTTGGAATGACTTGGGGACGGATGGCCTTCAAGGTTCCAACCACAAGAGGCACTGTCAAACAATGGTCATTGTCCATTCTGTCCAGTAGCAGAGACAACACACAGGCCAGACCACTGTGGTCAGCACCATTCCTGGCACATCAAGAAAAAAAGGCCATCTTAACCTAAATGACAACTACTTAACACCTTTCCAAGTCACTGGAACATCTCTGCTCACAGTCTAACACAGAGACACAGTCTGATATACTAAATATTAGTTTTGTAGGAATTTAGGACGTCTGATAACCCATGATAATTTATCACATCAGAAATCAAGTCTTACTGGATATCTTATCAAGTGAATGCTTGATCATAACTTATCAAGTGAAAGTTAATCATGTTTTAAAAAAAGAAAATTGGCTGATTTAGGCTGTATTTTTCACATAGTAAAGCTAGATAATGCTCATACAAACGTGAAAAACTCATAAAAATATTTTAAACAATAGGCACCCACCTGCACGTGAATAAAGTTTTTTTTATCCATGGAAGGTCTCAGTGACCTAATGATTCTCAAGACATTTAGCCAGGCTTCTGGATCAAAGTTAGCGCTTTTACATTTGATGTGGGTCACCTTCTCCTCTGTTTTCTGCAATGAAAGTCAGGCGTAATGTCCTACCTAAATCACCTGTTATGTGGCTGATTTCTGCAACATATCCACGGTTTTGGTCACAGACTGCTCGAACCTGGAAAGGCCAACTTTACCGATGGGAGAAGAAGCTGAGATGAGCAGCTTGATCACAAATATTTTATATATATACATGTATTTTCGTTTTTCTAAACCTTCTATGATTAAGATATTTTTACAAATAAATGCTGAAGAGTGAAGTTCTCTTTCTGTTTCCACTGAAAACAAAATTGCGAAATATCGGAGATGGGCAGTTTGCATAAATTACATCCATCCTTTTTTTAACTTTATTTTGGTGGCTTTTCACTAATTCATTGATGAATAACAAGTAAACTAAAAAAAAAAAAAACAAGGACTCTCAATCTGTAGCAAAGCTTAAGTCATGAACAATAATGGTAGCATAAAGAGTCATCACGTGTATCATGCAAGTCTTCTGAGTGTCCATCTGAGTGTTGAATAAATTATATTGTGATATTACAATGTAGGCCTACTTATTTCTTGCACAGCGGCATAATTCAAGAAGGTATTTTCAGTGTGGAGAGGTCACTCCAGCTTCGCTTTACAGCGTCGACAAAACACGGGAAGCAGCAGTCTACCGGTTATAAGTCTGCATACTCAATTGGCGTAGAGTCAGACGCCAGGGGCTGCTTCCGACGGTGGGAGAGATTATCCCATCTCACTGGGCAGCTACCGCCCGCTTTAAGCTGGGCAGCCAGGCTTTTCTGACGACCTGCTCGCAAGACCGCCGTCATCGACAGGGAACTGAGCAGACTGCAGATGGACATTGTCACGAGTGGAGTGAGTGCAATTAAGGGGATTGCTACAGAGCGGGTGTAGAGTAAGAAGGGCTCACAGTAGACAGCAAGTTAAGCGTGCTGTTGTGAGTAGTGGGGGGGGGGGGGTCTGAATGAGGCGAAAGCGCGGTATTACTATCACTGCAAGTTAGAAGGTCCTACGGATCGGACCTGTGAATAAGAGCCCATCGGGCGGACATAAAGGGAAGCAGTCGAGAAGACTAGTGAGAGTCTTTCCAGTAATGACTGGTATGTAGAACGTTGATTGATTATTATGATTGATGTATTATATTATATTCGTCTATTACCATGATGTGAATAAGTATATGTGAGGAATGTGGAAGTCCTTGATATTGGATATAGCAATGTGCGCCACGAGCGATAGATGAAAGTGAGTTCATGGATTTGTAGCGCGAGTGAGTAGTGTGTACTCCGATGGAGGTGTGTTACCGTAAGATGTGTGGTGAGTGAAAGGTGAACTAGTGTGTGTACGCTTCATGGGTTGTAAGGAGAGGTGGAGTGAATAGAAATGGTAGGGTATTATACCAATGTAATGTTATTCTTGTAGGTGTCGGGGACGGGCCGCAGAGCCACCTCGATGAGCACAGGGGATAGGCCAGCATAGGGCCGGAGGCCACACATAGGCCAGAAGTGAGGCTGTCAGTGCAGGACAGTAGAGGCACATAAAGTCGTGGCAGTCAGGCCACGGACAGGGACGTAGATATGAGAGTGAATGAGATACTATATTGTTGCCATGTTGATAGGCTAGTGAACTGATACTATGTTGTTGCCATGTTGATGGCTATGGAAATAATAATGTGTTATTGCCCTGCTGAGGTGCTAGGGGAGTGCTAAGGTGTATGACAATAGGAAGGTGATATTGAGAGACTGCGGTGCCAGTGAATTATTAATGTGCTATTAAGACCCTGAGGGGAGAGGCTGAGGCCGAAGTGCCTTTAGGAGTAACTACCGGATTGTGGATCCGAGGGAGAGTGTGTGTGAGAATAAGGCCGTTGTACGGCAGTCATTTCAATAATATAATGTATGTAATTGCGCTATTATATGTATAATTATGTTTAATAAATGTGTGAGTCTGATGGGTTGTTTTGTTAAGTGTTAAACTTGTTTGTTCGTGATTGTCGTCCTGTCATAAACTATTACATCTCCCAGTCTGGGATTTGTGACACTGGGGGCTCGTCCGTTGTGACACTGGGGGCTCGTCCTGTTTACCTGTGGTCATTTTGACATTGTGTATTCGTTATATCTAGTTGTTTTTCTGTTGTGCTAGGAATTCGTGCTGTTGTCCTTGTTCGTGGGATGAATGGAAATTTCATCATGATATGATTTATGTATGTTTATGAATAATAATATGTATTGATGCATGTATTTTGATGAATATGTATTAATGTGTACTTAAATTTCTGCAGAGTGTGCGTGCCAGCCTGTAGAGGTCAAGCAGCCAGAGCTCCGAGGAAAGGGAGAAATTGAAATCTAGGGTGAAAGTTAAGTGAAAATTTTGTGCCCTGGATTGAGGGCTGTCTTTTCTTCTGTCTTTTCCTGCTGTTTTTCTGTTTTCGTTGTAATTGATTATATGGGCGGTGGCGCGGGTTTGCTGTGGTGAGCGTAGTTTGTCCTCTTCGGGAGGTGGGCTAAATTTGGAACTTCGTTCATCACAGTGAACAGTTCTGTAGGGACCTGTATTTTTGTTTAGATTGTAGCGTTCTATCTTCCTCGTTGTTTTAGGAAGACGTTTCTCTTGTCCTTCTCCTCCCTATCTGTAGATACGTTCCTTTTTTTCAGACTCTGTTCTTGTTCGTACCGTGTTGTGTAATCGGCGTAGTAGGTTGCATTTTTTTTCCATTATAGTTTTTTTTTTGTTTTTTTTGTAGAAGCTTTGTCCTAGTCTGGTTCGTTGTCCTTGACGTACTTGTGGTCCTTCTACTGTATTTCTTCATTCTTGTCGTTCTATTTTCTTTTATAATTAATAGTGCTATACATTTTATAGATATAGAATTAGTTGTGCTGTAAAGGTAAATTTCTGAATTGTAATTGAGACAACTGGGTATTGTTATATCTGGTGTGATCTCAGGTCTCTGGTCGTATCGTTAGTGATCATACCGACAGGTTGGTCGTTCGCATAATAGATACCATAACCATAAATCTGTGAAATGGCGGAACTCCAACAACTAATGAAGTTGGGTAAGGAACTTGGCCTGGAGGGAGAGGAGCTACGCGGCTGGATTAAAGAACAGCAGGCGGATTTGCGCGATGAGCGTGCTAAGGATAGAGAGCGAGAAAAAGAGGCTCAAGACCGACAGAGAGAACAGGAAAGAGAGGCTAAGGATAAGGAAGAGGAAAGAGAGTTTAAGTTAAAGGAGCTGCAACAGGAGAGGGAGCTTAAGTTAAAGGAGATAGAAGCTCAAGAACGGGAGCAGGAGATAAGGTTAAAGGAGATAGAAGCTCAAGAGCGGGAGACAGACGCGCGAGTAAGAATAGCGGAGTTGGAAATAAAAAAGAATGCGCCAACAGAAACAGTTGAGCGGCAGGTACACAATAAAGGTGGCGTTAGGATTAAGCTCCCTACGTTCGACGACCGGAAGGACGACATAGACGCCTTCCTTTACAGGTTCGAACTGAACGCACAATTGCAATGGGGGGAAAATAAGGAATTATGGGCCACGTACCTGGCATCGCTATTGCAGGGGCGAGCGTTAACCTACTTTAAAGAGCTACAGCGCGAAGACGTGCAAGATTACGATAAGCTGAAGGCTTTGCTGCTTCGCCGATTTGCGCGTACCGAGGAATATTTCCGGGAGCAGTTTAGGCGGGCACGTGCAGATACCAGGGAGGACTTTGCTGCCTTCGTCGCGAGACTAACGGAGTATTTCGCGAACTGGGTAGACTTGGCGCATGTGGGCACGGATTTTGCTAAACTGAAAGACTTAATGATCCGTGACCAGCTGTACGCGTCGTGCCACAAAGATCTGGTGGCTTTCCTGAAAGAGAACGAACCCGCGACGGTGCAGGAGGCGTCTAAGTTGGCGGAGGCATACCGTACGGCGCATCCGTCCAAACCAGTCGCCAGGGCGTACGTCCAAGATGCTGGGTACGTCGCCGTTGTCGAAGGGTCGCCGGCAGGACTTAGGGACAGGTCGCGTCAGCGTGGTGCCTATAGCGGGCAGGCCCAGGGGCAGCATAGGGGCTATCACCAATCACCGGCATATGGATCCGGTAAGTTTGACCGAGCAGGAGGGCTAGGTCGCGGTAATGGCCGGGGGCGAGTTGTGACCTTTGCCGATGACCGACGGCATAGGGACTCTAGTTCCGGTCGCGATGGGTCACGGGGACCCAGGCCTAGTACAGCACAGGGAGCGGAGTGTTGGACTTGCGGACGCGTGGGTCACTTTTCACGCGAGTGTAGGGCCGCGAAGTGTTGGAACTGCGGAAGAGCAGATCACATCAGCGTGAACTGCCCTGCAGGTAGGATAGCGGCGAACGTGGACAGTAGCTCCAGTCCATGCTCCCCAAATAAATTTCATCATGCGGCTGCGTGTGTTACATCGGACAACGGAGGCGGACAGTATTCTAAGTGTCCCAGTTGTGAGAAGTTATTATCTTCCGGTGTTTTACCTTGTGGGAGAAAGATCCCCGTCATAAATTCATGTCATACAGGAGGTGGTCTTAGGGTTTATCCGGGGTTTGTTGGGGACGAACCGGTCTCGGTTTTACGAGATACAGGATCTACCGTTGTGGGAGTGCATAGGGACTGCATTCGGGATTCACAGCTTACAGGTGAGACTGTCCCGTGCATCCAATTTTCGGGGGCCATTGAGAAATTACCCATGGCAAGAATAGTGATAGATACACCTTTCCTTAGCGGGGAAGTCGAAGCAGTCGTTGGTTGTTTTCCAGGCGCCCAGCTCATCATTGGGAATGTATCACGGGTAGTTTCCCCTTCCGATGAGAACGTGCAAGCATGGTCGCAATCAAAAGGTATTGACTTTTGCGCCGCGGTCGAAACACGTCGACGGGTAGCGGATAAAGATAAGATTAGACCTTTGGCGACGCCAGCGGTCAACCTAGATATCACGCCAGAGCGCTTGGCGAGATTACAAAGGGAGGACCCATCATTAAACCCATGCTTTGGGGAAGCGCGAACCGAGAAAACGAGGAGATATAAGAACGGGTCATCTTCTTTTTTTGTCCAGGGGGGCATTCTGTTCCGTATGTACGTCACAGTGGCTTCCGTTCAAAAGCAGGTCATCGTGCCACGGTCGTTAATTGCTACAGTATTGCGTCTGGCCCATGATGTTCCATTAGCGCATCATATGGGAAGTGCTAGAACCAAGCAGAGAGTTCTGAAAGATTTTTATTGGCCATCGATACATAGAGATGTACGGCTGTATTGTAAGACGTGCAGTGCGTGCCTAAAGACGACGCATAAGGGTCGTACACCCCAGGCTCCTCTTCAAAAGATCCCCACGGTTTCGGAACCGTTTAAAAAGGTTTCGATAGACCCTGTTGATTTAAGAGAAAGATTATCTTCAGCGCGCACTATAGCAGAAGAAGCTTCTGGTATCGCTTCGAAAAGAGCAAAAGACTATAAAGATAGAGGTTCCAAACTGAGAATTTTTAAGCCAGGAGACAAGGTCCTATTGTTGTTACCTACGGACCATAATAAGTTATTGATGACATGGAAAGGTCCTTATGTTATTGAGCGAATTGTTTCGAAGGTAGATTACGCTATCCACATTGATGGATCAGTAAAGGTTTTCCACGTTGATGTGCTGCAGAGGTTTCATGAGAGACCAGAGTATCTGTATTCTCATACTGGTGTTAAAGGACATACCTAATGTCGTGTCATTCTTTGACGGTATAGCATGTCATACGTCGACATGGTCTGATCATATTCAGACACTAACAGTAATTTTTCAACGATTACGTCATTTTTGGGTTAACTGCTAAACCCGCAAAGATGGATTTGGCATGTCCAGAGATAGTATTCTTAGGACATATTGTGGGTAGAGGTGTTCAGAGACCTGAAGTAACAAAAATTGACAAGTTAGTAGGGTTGCAAATCCCTAAAACAAAGAAACAAGTCAGAAGCTTAGTGGGAATTTTAAATTATTACAGAAAGTTCATTCCAAATTTTTCCTCCTTGTCATCTTCTCTTACTGACCTTACTAAGAAGGGACAACCCGATAAGGTCCAGTGGACGTCTGAATGTCAGACAGCATTTGATAATTTGGTGACAGCATTATCATCGTCACCCATTCTGATATTACCCGATTTTCGATCTAATTTTATCCTCAGAACGGATGCGTCGGACTCTGGTGTCGGCGCTTGTCTTCTACAGGAGAAGAACGAATGTCTCCATCCTGTATGTTATGTCAGTAGGAAGTTATTGCAGAGAGAAAGAAAGTATTCTGTGATAGAGCGTGAGTGTCTTGCCATTGTCTGGTCAGTCCAGAAACTAGGACGTTATCTCATGGGACGAGAATTTTGTATCCAGACAGACCACAAGCCACTGACATTTTTGTCGAAGAATCGTTCGTCCAGCCCACGCTTGTCTAGATGGGCATTGGCTTTGCAGCCGTATACCTTCGTTATTCAACCAATTCCAGGAACCAGCAATCATATCGCCGACTACCTTAGTCGAGCCTAGGGGAAGATTTCAGGAGCTTATACATCGGAGGACAGGAACATTGACAGGATCTGTGTGAATGAGTCGACTTTAAAATATTGACATTATAAATATGATATGAAGAATGGTTGATAGGTTTAGTGGTTTTTGGATTCTGTATTAAGTATTGTGATTAGTTAGCTATTTATGATGTGACACATATATGCATATTGCAGGGCATATTGATCATATATTTTTCCCTGATTTCGCTATTGTATATACTAGGGGAACTGCTAGGTCAGTTTTTTTAGTGTAGGTATTGCTCACGCTCACTCGTTGACAGTCATCTTGATGCGATTTGAAATTAATTGCATTAATTTTTTTGGGGTGGGGGATGATGTCACGAGTGGAGTGAGTGCAATTAAGGGGATTGCTACAGAGCGGGTGTAGAGTAAGAAGGGCTCACAGTAGACAGCAAGTTAAGCGTGCTGTTGTGAGTAGTGGGGGGGGGGGGGTCTGAATGAGGCGAAAGCGCGGTATTACTATCACTGCAAGTTAGAAGGTCCTACGGATCGGACCTGTGAATAAGAGCCCATCGGGCGGACATAAAGGGAAGCAGTCGAGAAGACTAGTGAGAGTCTTTCCAGTAATGACTGGTATGTAGAACGTTGATTGATTATTATGATTGATGTATTATATTATATTCGTCTATTACCATGATGTGAATAAGTATATGTGAGGAATGTGGAAGTCCTTGATATTGGATATAGCAATGTGCGCCACGAGCGATAGATGAAAGTGAGTTCATGGATTTGTAGCGCGAGTGAGTAGTGTGTACTCCGATGGAGGTGTGTTACCGTAAGATGTGTGGTGAGTGAAAGGTGAACTAGTGTGTGTACGCTTCATGGGTTGTAAGGAGAGGTGGAGTGAATAGAAATGGTAGGGTATTATACCAATGTAATGTTATTCTTGTAGGTGTCGGGGACGGGCCGCAGAGCCACCTCGATGAGCACAGGGGATAGGCCAGCATAGGGCCGGAGGCCACACATAGGCCAGAAGTGAGGCTGTCAGTGCAGGACAGTAGAGGCACATAAAGTCGTGGCAGTCAGGCCACGGACAGGGACGTAGATATGAGAGTGAATGAGATACTATATTGTTGCCATGTTGATAGGCTAGTGAACTGATACTATGTTGTTGCCATGTTGATGGCTATGGAAATAATAATGTGTTATTGCCCTGCTGAGGTGCTAGGGGAGTGCTAAGGTGTATGACAATAGGAAGGTGATATTGAGAGACTGCGGTGCCAGTGAATTATTAATGTGCTATTAAGACCCTGAGGGGAGAGGCTGAGGCCGAAGTGCCTTTAGGAGTAACTACCGGATTGTGGATCCGAGGGAGAGTGTGTGTGAGAATAAGGCCGTTGTACGGCAGTCATTTCAATAATATAATGTATGTAATTGCGCTATTATATGTATAATTATGTTTAATAAATGTGTGAGTCTGATGGGTTGTTTTGTTAAGTGTTAAACTTGTTTGTTCGTGATTGTCGTCCTGTCATAAACTATTACATCTCCCAGTCTGGGATTTGTGACAGACATCGTCGCCCTTCCAGAAACCAGGCTCCCTGAATCAGGATCTGTGAGGGAGAGAGACTTCACCCTTTTCTGGCAGGGCAAACCATTAGACGAGGTCAGAGAAAACGGCGTGGGATTCGCAGTTAGAAACAGCTTATTGGGGACCATAACCCCATCGGCAGAAGGAACAGAGCGAATCCTTTCTCTCCAATTACAAACATCATCAGGACTAGTCAGTCTAATCAGCGCATACGCACCAACTATGACATCCACAGCAGAGGCAAAAGACAAGTTTTATGACAACCTCAGTGCTGCCATGAGGAGAATTCCCTCCAAAGAACCACCGTTCATCGCCGGCGATTTCAACGCTAGAGTGGGTGTCGACTACAACTCCTGGCCCTCCTGCTTGGGTCATTTCGGGATCGGGAAAATGAACGAGAACAGCCAGCGCCTGCTAGAGCTCTGCTGTCATCATGAATTGTGCGTCAGCAACACCTTCAATACGAAGCTTCAGCATCGAGTCTCCTGGAGGCACCCACGATCCAAACACTGGCACCAACTCGACCTGATCCTCACCATCAATAAATGACTACAGAGTCTTTGCTCTTTAAATTGAAATGATTCGTTTATTAACAGCAATGAAATAAACAGTCTTCAAAGGATTATGAACTTGCAGTCGGTAACTGCCATTATTCTGTGCACTACGTCACTGACCAAGGAATCCTTGAATGGTGCGTTACGGTGCAAAGCTGAAATAATAGATACAAGAACATACATAATAAATGGTAATCCTCTATGCCCCCCCAAGTCTTTGAGAGGTATAAATACAAAGACTGAAAATGAACGATCCTACATAATCACATAACTTATTTTAGGTATAAGAAACATTTTGATTATGTCAACATAGAACTAGAGCCATGGAACCATAACAACTTGTAGACATCCATGATAAAGTAATGCTCCTTGCATTAGTGAACGTAAAAGTATAATAGCGACAACATGAAACTGCTTGTTTGACTGGTAATTGTCCATAAATAGCTCATGATGATCTATTAATAATTGGATGAATGGCCATTGACTTTGCAAAGCTATAATTGTCTGTGCTAATGAAGGAACAAAATGTATCTCAAGTGTGACCTGAAAGTGATGTACATGTATTATTGTATTATACAGGTTATTGGGGATAATAATGTACTCTATGAGTCCATAGCTTTGACATGTTAAAGTCAGAGGGAGAGAGAGGTTGTGATGGTTGTTATAATTTGCGCCTTAAGCGAGTTGAAGGTAATGTTTCTACTTTGAGGCCAGCTTTATTGAAAGTTTTCAGTGCTCGCAAGGCTCTGGGCGTGCGGTTGGGTGTCTTGCTCGGTGATTTATCTGTAATAGGGGGGCAGACAGGTTGCGGTGCATTAGCCTGGAATGGGTTGTCATCAGGGCTGCCACCATCCGGTTGTTGGTGCTGCAAGGGTTCATCGGTTGGTGATGGGATGCGGCTGTGAGGAGTGGTTGGCAACGGTGTTGTTAGTCTAACCTCTGGTGTTGAAAAAGGTTCTGACATTTGGGGTGGTGCTACTGGATGCACTGATGGTCTGCCTGTTTGGGTTGTGGTAGCTGGTGAGGGTAGAGCCGCCAGTGGTGATCTGGGTATGACTGGCAAATATTTCCTCAAGAACTTCCTGTTGCGAAGGCTCATCCTGCCTGAACCGTCCACTCTCACTACGTATTGGTCAAATTGGCGAACCTCGATGACAATGCCTGTTTTATCCCATTTTGTTGGATATGGTCCAGTTTGATTCTGTATGCGCACACAGTCACCCACTGATAGTGCAGGGAGGATTCTTGTGTGAGCTGACAATCTCTCTGCATCACGCATGTGTCTATTTCGTAATGCATCCTCTCGCAAGGCCAATGTCTCCTGCCATGTCTGGTGGGGTAGGTATTTCCCAGGAAATATTGGAATGAAATCCCGCACAGGCCGACCGAATATGCATTGGGCTGGCGAGATATGGGTATCCCTGTCAGGTGTGTTGCGGTATTGGAGGATGGCTCTCTGAAAGGCATTAGTGTTAATGTCACCATTCTGACCACTATTGTCAACAATCAAGCGTTTGATCGTTTTGACACCTATCTCTGCCCTACTGTTGCTATGAGGAAAAGCCACGGATGATATGCGGTGGTGCACTCCCCAGTTGCGTAAAAATGTCTTGGTAGCAGTAGAGGTAAATTCAGGTCCCCCATCTGAGGATAGCTCGTCACTTATTCCGAATGTGGCAAATGTACGTCTGAGGCTTGATATGAGGCCTTTGGAGCCGTCACTTGCTCTCTCCACAATGGGCCAGTTACTATATCTGTCCACTATTACTAGGTAATTGTGTCCTGCATAGTGGAAATAGTCTGCACATATGGATTGGAAAGGGTAATGTGGCGAAATAGGTGGTGTAGGTGGAGCACTGGGTTGTGACGGTGTCATTCTGTTGCAGGGCGAGCAGCGCAGACGCATTTCGGTGATGGCTGTGGCCATGCCTGGCCAAAAGAATGAGGCGTCTGCGCGTGCATGCATCTGGGAGACTCCCTGGTGCGCGGAGTGCAGCGAGTACAAGACAGCCTCCCGGAGGCTGGGTGGCATGACGATACGGTCATTGTATAGGACCACACCATCAAAGCTGGTGAGCTTATCTTTGTATTGGTAAAAGGCCCTCAGCTTTTTCGGTAGATCATCCTTGGATTGTGGGAATCCGTTTTCTACATAATCAATCAGCTCTGAGTATTCACTGCTTTTAGCTACACGAACATTTTCCCATGTGAGTGAACTGGCACCCAACATCTCGTCTTCACTTGAGCTAATAGTTGTGGTGTCCGATTTAGCTCTTATTGCCATGAGGAAATCATGATGTCCCGTCGGGATATTGTGATCCACCTCCATCACAGTAGTAATGTCGTCGGGCAGGAATATTTGGGTGGGTGGCCCGACTGGGTGACGTGACATAGCATCAGCAGCAGCATGGCGAATCCCTGGGATGTGAACGATTTGGAACCTGAATCTGAGGGTCTTTTCTTTCAAGTTCCTTAGGCGTGGGTTAGGAATGGCATCTAGGCTCCTGTCACCAAACACTTTGAGGAGGGGCTTGTGATCAACAACTATTGTCAAGTTGGGGCATCCAAGTACAAAATGGCGTGTCTTCTCGAGGGCGTCTACCACTGCCAGTGCCTCTCCTTCTATAGGCGCATATCTGGACTCAGCAGATGAGGTAAAGCGACTGCCAACCAATGTCATCTTCCATCCTGTACGACAGCAGAATGGTTTTGTAGATATGCACGCACAATGTTTCTGGAAAAGCCAGAAGCCAATACCTTCCTTGCTGTAATCTGTTGCAAGGCATGTTGGTTTGGCTTTGCTGAATATCTCCACACCATGTTTGATTTCCTCGATAATGATGTGCTTTGTCTCTTCAAATAGATCATCCATAGTGTTTGTCCAAGTGAATGGCGTATTTGGCTTTAGGAAGGAGCGGAATGGTTGCATTCTCTCAGCAGAGGCAAATGCGTATGCAACTTGGTTCACTAACCCAAACCAGCTCCTGATGTCTGTCACGTTTCGAGGTTTGGGGAAATTCTTAATTGCCTCAAGCACTTGTGGGCATGGTCGAACGGAGGTGGGGGTGATATCAAACCCTGCAAATGTAACAGTGTTCTTAGCGAATGTGAATTTGCTTGGGTTAAGGGTGATACCGTTTCGGCCACAGATGTCCAACCATTCAGCAGCCTGGAAGAAGCTATCCTCTATGGTAGAGGACCACATTATGGTGTCGTCAACAACTTTTGTTTTGTTTTGAACGTCACTGACAAGTTCATCAAATCTTCTCGTGTAAGCGTCTCCTGAGGCTATATATCCTTGAGGGCAGACACAATACCTGTACCGACCCCATGGTGTGATAAAAGTGGTCAAGTGTCTGTCCTTCTGGTCAAGGAGAATGCTGTGGTAGCCATTCCAAGCGTCGAATGTTGTTTTCCGGGTGTTAGGTGGAACTATGCGAGCCTGGTGGAATGGTGATTGGGTGTGGTGTGTCTCTCTGGTGGCGTGGCGGTTCAGAGCCTGAAAGTCGACCGTGCGCCGTGGCTTGCCAGACTTCTTAGCGCATATGACCATGCGATGACACCATGTTACCGGTGTGCCCACAGGGACAGGTTCGATTACCCCGAGTTGTACGTCTTGATCCAAACCAGCTTTTACTTCATCTTGCCAGTGAACTGGTACTGGGATGGGATTATGGTATGCCACAGGCTTGGCATCTGGGTCAATCATGATTTTCATTGGAGGGCCTGACATCATGGGTAGGGGCTGATGTTCACACACATTAAATGTGCTGCTTTTGTAATGTTTCAACAGCCACTGTTCTAGTTTTTCCCTGTTTTCCTCTGTGGCGGGGAGGGGAAGGGATTTCGGAACAGTTGGAGGAGCTTGTCGTAGAGGGCATCTGCATTGATCAGTGGTGCCAGGGTTGTCTTGATTTTCATTCTCCAAACTGGAGGTTGAGCCAATTGAAGGGAAGTTGGTAGACAGTAGACCTAGGGCAATGCACGCTTCCATGGATAAAAATATTTTTTCTGTTGACTCTGTAATGTACACTATTTGGCGGGTTGTGCATGGTTCTTTCCCTCTTTTGTAGCCGGTTATGCGGAGGACAAGCGCACCTATGATGCCGATGGGCTCTGTATTTGCTGCCTTCATCCTCATAGTAGTGGGAAGTAGATGGCTCTTGGTCAGACCAAGTTGGTGAAGCAACGTGGTCCCGGCGAGGCAGGATTGGCATCCTGTGTCTGCCACAGCAGGTGACCTGACTGTTTTTGATGCAAGCTCAAAGGTGGGTTTGATTCCCAAGTCCACAGCATCTTCTGGGAGCGCCTGAACGCTGATCATGATGGTGGGTTGGGGGTCAGAGGGCCGTCTTTTCCACAAGTCTTGTATAGAGTCATAGATATGATGATCAAGGGAGATGGATTCGGCCATGTGCTCTGAGGGTGTCTCGTCGTAGATTGTACAAAGGGACTCGAATACCGCAGTCGCTGAATCGTTTTGTGGTTTCTTGGATTTCCTGCATACACTTTCAAAGTGGTGGAGTAAACCACATTTGGTACATGTGTGGTTGTAGGCCGGGCAGTGAGCCATTCGTTCTTGTTGTCTTCGGCCATGGCCAGTTTTGCCACAATGGCCACATGGAGGAGTGTTAGGTTTTTTATCCGGTGGGCGGGTTTGAAACTTTCTCTTTTCATACTGTCTGTATGTGCTGGTGGCATCAACTGCTAATGGGACTGGAGACGGTCTGATGCGTCCAGCCGAGCGCTTCCCACTTTCTTTTGCTTCCACATACCGAATGGTCTCCTCGACCGTCATGTCCTGGTTAGCCTGTCCTAACACATCCAGGCGAATGTCATCATCTGCCAGGCCGACAATGATTGTGTCCCTAACCATTTGGTCGCTGTAGCTGATCTGGGCACCACACCCGCAACCGACCGAGTATTGACAAATGCCGGCCTGTCCCTTTAATCTAGCCGAGAAAGCCCTTATTGGTTCATCCCTGTCTTGTTTCATCTGCTGCAGTTCAAGCCGTGCCACCATGACATTCTCCTGGCGCACTGCCAGGGACTTGATGAGCTGGAGGAGTTTGGGCTCGTCGTTTGATGTGAGGGATTTGAAGCTTCGTGTGAGGTCTCGCCTGAGAACATCGTCACAGCACTCAAGCAGTTGGAATATGATGTCCGGGCCAGAGAGTTTAGTGGCCTGTTTGTAGTCGGTCCATCGTTGAACGAAGTAAGCCCACTCTTCGCTGGTACCCGAAGCAGATATTGACGGCCTCCTTACTTTTTCTGTCTTGGCCCCTGTGGCATGGGGTGTGTGTGCAGTGACCGGATGAGCTGTACGCTCGTGAAGGTCCAACAACCGCACCAGGACTTCAGCAGCTAGGGACGATGGCCATGACGCTGTGCAACTGGGGGCAGGGCATTTGATCTCTGGGTTTGACATTCCGTTCGGTTTATTTCATAAATGACTACAGAGTCTTTGCTCTTTAAATTGAAATGATTCGTTTATTAACAGCAATGAAATAAACAGTCTTCAAAGGATTATGAACTTGCAGTCGGTAACTGCCATTATTCTGTGCACTACGTCACTGACCAAGGAATCCTTGAATGGTGCGTTACGGTGCAAAGCTGAAATAATAGATACAAGAACATACATAATAAATGGTAATCCTCTAATCAAGATCACCCGCAGATACCAGAGCGCCGACTGTGACACTGACCATTCTTTGGTGTCCAGCAACGTGAGGCTGCGTTCGAAGAGACTGCACCGCACGAGAAAGGAGGGCAGACCTCGCATTGACACCAGCAAAACACGCGGTCAGGGAAAAGTGGAGGAGTTTGCGCGCGTGTTAGAGGACGATGGGAATACCTCAGAGATACTGTCTACAATGCAGCCATGTCCACCTTTGGCAAAAAGACCAGCAAGTCAGCTGACCTGGCAGGACAAGGTCCCAAACAGCACTGTCCTTGAAAGAGCTGGATGCACTAGTATGTACACGCTGCTGAAACAGAGACGCATGCGCTGGCTCGGCCATGTCGTGCGCATGGACGACGGACGGATCCCTAAGGACCCCATCTACGGAGAACTCGTGCAGGGAAAACGTCCCACAGGCAGACCACAGCTGCGATTCAAAGACATATAATGCAAGAGGGACCTAAAAGCTTTGAACATCGACCAGAACAACTGGGAGGCAACAGCCCTCGAACGGTCAGCCTGGAGACAGACTGTGCAGAAAGGTCTCTCCAACTTCGAAGAGGCACTTGCTCAGCAGTACGAGGCAAAGAGGAGAGGAAGAAAAGCTGCAACCCAGGCAGTCAGATCAGCCTCACACTTCATATGTGCCCTCTGCCACAGAGACTGCCATTCCCGCATCGGACTGGCCAGCCACACCAGACGTTGTACCAGAAAAAAACATTCAGAGCGTAACTTCACAGTCTTCCGAGACTGAAGGATGCCTACTAGGTCAGTTTGAAATCTGCATTTCTTCAGGGGAAAGGGAAATAAGTAATTCATAAAGGAAAAATTTTAATTTGGTCTAGGCTAGCAGAGTGCTGTGTCGTGGATGGAATCTTCAGGCTTAATCGAATTTGATGTGAAATGAAAAGCTTCGAGTTATGATGGCCGCCCTGATTTTGTATCATTATTTATGTATTTGTATAATATGGTGTATATTTTATTATGTTTTTGTGTGTGTGTGTGTGCGTTTTGACTTCCCGCCACGTCACTTCTTTTTACTTTTAAATTCCGCCATTTGTCTCTAAACTGCAGTTCTTTTTTTTTTTTTCCAACTATTCTCATCCGTTCCATCCCTAGCTTTATGACAATATGTTTCTCTCGTTAGCAATGCGGTTTTATGTGAAGGAAATTTACCAGCCAGAATTTGATGATTGCTGATCTGATTTGGAACAACAATTATTCTAGCATTCAGTTTCATAACCAGTCAATGGCCACTTTGGTTGTCATGCTATAACTTTGATCATGAGATCTATAAATCATAATTATACTTTCATTGTTGTTCTCGGATGTCTGCAATCCAGAGACCATTCCTTTAAAGAGTTCGTTAAAACTGGACCAGTGCGTTATCAATACTTGTTTGAAGACAAACACAACAACATGCATAAACCCTGGGACCAAAAAAAAAATAAAAATAATTATGAACACTTCTCGATTAGGACACTACACGCCTTTATTAATTTCTATAATGTGGATTATAATTAGCCTTTCAAAGCATTGTATTTTGCCATGACAGAATAAACAATTTCTGCAGTTTGACTGAACCCATACTTTTCACCATTTCAGGATAAATTTTATAAATCAATCAATCACATAATAATATGTTTAGGAAAATAACATCTTTACAGTCATTCCTAATGACATAAGGAAAACAAAGTAGGCGAAACAAGGAAATATTTTGACGTCACGACATTGAGTTTCAATGAGACCTCGGGCACCAGCCAGGCTAGCTGGACTTCACTGACAGTGTTATCCCCACTGACATGCTGTTTATCAGTCAGATATTATTTAAATGATAGAAGTCAGAACGGCCTTAACGGAAGATCAAGTGGATAATATCAACAGTCTTTGACGGTCTGTACATGAGACCTGACATTTCAAAACAAGAATAACAGTGGTACATGCAAGCAAAATAGTTGTGAACTACAAAGCAAGTTATTACAACAGGGTATGGACACTATAATATAATTATGATATTCAAACAGTTCGAGTAACTTGTGTTTTTAAGAGGAAGACGTTATGTGGAATAGCGCAAACTGGTGCAAAACATCGTAAATATTTCTTGGAGAATGAAAGGAGCAATATTCAAATCAGAATGACTAATTTGTAAGAAGCAGATTTGTACTGTGGATCAGATTAAGTGCTCTGAACATCAAAAAATATTTGATAAGAAATGAAAAACATTCAAAAGGTGATTTAGATAGTAAAAGTTCATCAGTGTTATACTGCAAAAAGAAAATCAACAACAAAAACATACATTTACAAGCAACCATTTCTACATTAAGCTAATTCAGAAATATCCAAAAGTTCCTTATTTACTCAGAACGTACAAGAAAATGAATCAATGACAAGACGTTAACAACAGAAAGAAATAAAGGTAAATTATGTATGACATTGTAACCGTCATATAAATGAGCTGTGTTTGGATTTGACATCTTTCATTGCAGCTTACGTTTGTAGCTCTGTCAAGGCATGCGGTATTCATGTATACCTGCATAGTACCACATACTTGCCTCAATAAATAAACTCATATAATTGTAGATCTATTATTATAAACTTGAACTTTGGAGGCTATGTTAGCCTACTCCTCCGCTAATACTTAGCCCACAAGCTTCAAATTTTACAGACGTCCACAATATCTACATACCCAGGTTTTCGTCAGATAAAACAAACGAAGACTCCTGTCCCCGAATTTATCGAAATAGATTTTTTTCGGTCATTCTGTTTTAATTGACCATTTTGAGTGAACCGGAAGAATGATACCATTTTGACGCGCCGACTGAACGCGGAAGTTTTGTTTTGTTGCGCTTAGTACATGGAAAATTTGCAAGATACATCTTCTGCGGGTCGGCTAGTATAAGAAGAAAAGAGAAAACTGTCGATTGTAAAAAGTTCTAGTTCTGCCAGTTCAAGGAGTTGGCAATTGATGAACACAATTGAGCACAGGATGTCGTGAGCAATTTTGGGCTCTCTCAGATTTACCACAAACAGAAAGGAAGATTGACAGACATATAGGGATAGCCAGACAGATAGAATGATGCACTGTTGTCTAGTCAAAGTCGTAACAGCATAACAATATGCAGCCACAAAGTGCAGGGCGGTGAAAGTTTGGAGTTTTTCCTAATCTAAAGATGAAAAGTAACAGCTTTGGGAATGTACAACAAGGAAAATGTATGCTCAAATTGCAGAAACTGAAAAGTTTCTCAAGAAATTTAAAGTCTGGGCATTGCTTAGTAAAAATTCTATACTTAACATCCTCGTCGACTTTTGCTGTATACACTTTATCTGAGCACTTTTCAGAAATTATTCTTTCTCTGAGGAAGAGATAATACGAATTAATTGAACTTTTAGTCCAATACAAGACTTTATCTAATGCATCCGATTGCCAATAATGGGAACACACTAAAGGCAGGGAATTTGACTCAACCTCTATATCTCTCACTTATCATCTACTTGTCTTACTATTTGTCAGTGGATCCATTCTGTACGTCTATTCCTCTGTCCATCTTCAAGACCTTTTTTACAAAGATATTCATAAGAAACCTGAAATCTAATTTGTCACATGTTGAACTGGTTCTTCCGCCTGCACAAATGTCCTGTTGCAAAATTCATACATCATACGGCCTATCTGAACTTTCAGACACAACAGACTCCACATTATAAGAGCTGGAGAATGGCACATCACTATTTGGGTTATTTACAAAGTTTCTTAAATTCAGAATCAAAATGGATCTTTATTCAATACGATGTTCTATGTAAATATATAAAAAAGAATAACAAAGCCATGCAATTTCATGCTGATATTATTATCAGTGTTAGAATATTCTAGTAGTCGTGGGAAAAAAAGGTGGGGGGGGGGGTGCTGAGTTTAGGTTGTTGTTCTTGCTGTTTTTTTAGAAGGGGAGGGAGTACTGTAGCATTACATTTTAAGATTTAATATTTATATTAATGTTTTGACAGCAAAACGGAACTGGTTTGCATTATAAACCAACACAGTAATAACTACCCTTTATCCACCGTCAAGATTTTGCTTGGTTATCAAATATCACTGTCGCCAACAAATTTAAAACCAGCTAGGAACTAAACACTAAGCTAAAATAAATATAAATATAGACAGCCTCATTTTTAATATGATTAAGTTAACTGATTAGTGATGCAAATATACAAGTATTTGATCAAGTGAGCCAAGAAAGAGATCAAACATAATTATGAAGGAAGTAACTAATGCCTATAGATACTGTACTGGATATACAAAGAAGAATCAGTAATCCATTGTTTCCACCTCTCAAATTATACTCCTCGTGCTAATGTCGTCCAATGAAGCTCTGCAGAATTCTGCATGCAAAAGTAATTTATTAATAGGTCAGACTTCCATTTAATTTCTGTCCACATTAGCATAAACTTTAGCTTCATCATCGGTTTCCTCGTTAGATTGGTCATCGGGTTCTATAGTCTCAGCTGTGGACTGTTGATTGACTACAAAATTATGTTCTCCAAAATTTGTGTAATCACTGCGGGTCTCCACATACCGTTGCAGGACATCATAAAGAGCCTTGTATTGATCCTGTTGATATAGAGAAAAAAAATCTGTTTTTTGTGTTCAATTTACGCAGTCTAGAGGTAATTCATCCCTGTGATATTGAAGCGTAATGATCAAACACAAGAACGTAGACATTAAAGTTTCAAGACAGCTGAATAAAGTGTAAACACGTTACATTAAATCAAAAAGCCTGTAATTGGCTCATAATGTGAGGCCCAAGACGTCTTATTAAATCATTGAATTTTGCATGATTTATTTAGAAATGTTGGCAACTTTAGGAACCGTTCTTGTCAAGCCTTTGCCATGTGGCAGTAGGATCTTTTCTCATGATCGCAAACTTCATGGTGCTGAAAGCCAAACCGTTAGAACATTGCTTGCATTCCTTAATCAGTATCAAAATGTCTACTAACCTAAAGCAGTCCTGCCCTGATCTTTCTGATAGCTAATGAAAGACACTATGAATAAAAATATGGAGGCTAAATAAAACACCTTACATTCAAATTTGCCTGAAGAGAATGGAAATAACGTGCTTAAAAATGTGGAAATGTAACATCGCCTTTTCAGTCTGTCTGATCCTTACCAGTGTTGGGATGACCTGTGGACGAATGCATTTGACAGTACCAACGACCAAAGGTACAGTCAAACGCTGGTCATTGTCCAGTCTGTCTAGCAAAAGAGTCAAGACACAGACCAGGCCACTGTAACTTGCGCCATTTCTGGAACACAAAATATGTTCAAATAATGACAATTCAAAGAAATGTCGAACTTTGTGTCTTTTCAGTTGCATCTTTAGTATAAAACTGATTGCGACAGCGACTGCATCAGCCAGCCCAATAATCTAATATACATCTACCGCTGTAAAATAAAATAATAAAAAACAACAACACCAAGCAGAAGTCCTTTGTAAATGACATCTCCTTCTTACTAAGAAACAGTATGAATAATGATACATCATGGATGGTTTACTCCCGGGTGGTACTGATTTCGTAACCCCCCCCCCCCCCCTTCTCCCCTCAAATACATCAAATTATCTGGAAACTGCATAAAACCTTTTCAATGAACCGTCACTTTAAACGCCCAAGTGTTTCCATACAATTCTTTCCCGGTATTTAAATAATAATAATAATTATGACAATAATAATAATAATAATAAAAAATGTATGCATGTAGCGGCCTATTAGCTATGGAGTCTCAAGGCACTTCACATTTTTTCTTTACCTTTCACAAAAAACACAAAACAAACGATTAAATATTGTAGGAAATGTACATAAATGACATAATGTGCGACATTAGCCTGTGACTTAACAACACCTCACGACAAAATTAATGAACATCACGTCAGCCATCCGAGTATCTTTCAGCAACCAGCCTCACCTCCACTCAAAGCTCATGTAACACAGGAACGGGACCGAGCGGGTCTCCCTCTATCTATAGCTAATCTAATCTGACACCAAATATGTAACACAGGAACGGGACGAGCGGGCTCCCCATCTCACACAGTCAAACATACAAACAAAACTATCAGGTTTTGAGAGGACAACAATTTTATTAAAAAGAAAAGGAAAAAAACAAATAATAAAAACACTACAATACACGGGACAATACAAGAAACAAGACATTACGATAAATCCAAGACAATAAACAGCACAATAAACCAGGACAATACAATAAACAAGACATTACGATAAACCACGATAAACCCAACCGATAGGCGCGGTGAATTAACCAAATGAATTCACACTTGATCTACATCATCAGAGCTGGCACTTCACAAATCTTGAAATATAAAATTTACAACTTCTTTTACTTTTATGTTAGTCTGGACACAACGACACGTCCTGCTGTCTTGAAGACTTGGCTGGAACTGACTGACCCACGCTATCATCTAAGCGTCACCCAAACACGCGCAACCCATTTACTCCTTACAGTTCACTAAGTGCAAATTCTAATACAACATTAAAACAAATAAAAACATTTTTAAAAGCTACCCTCTCGCTCGTGTATGTTCCAAATACACTATCTTAATGAAATATTACTTAACAAGATAAATTCTAAACAAAACCTACAATGTAGTGATACATAACAAGATTCTACTTCTGGCACCAGGGATGGTCACTTAAATTGACCAATCCTGGACAATACAGACAACGCTAAGACTATGGTCTAAAATTGGCGCAGTGAGTACATCAGTTGGCAATGTTACTCAACACCTGCATCACTCATCTCAGTGCGTGATAAACAATAAGGGGAGATTATCTATGGTTTCTGTGTGGTTACTTCCCCTTGACCACGTCTAGTGATCTAGCTAGTCAAAATAACGGGTTTATCTCCCTTTCACTGCAGTGAGCTATAAGTAACTCAGCCCTATAATGGTTCACCCCATTACACTCATAAAGGAGAAAACAGCACTAACTTGCACATGTACAAAGTCCGCCCCTGACTGGAAGATCTCAAAGATCTGATCTGTCCCACAATGCTCAACAAGTTCTTGGCATCAATGTTGGTGCATGTACACTTGAGATGGTGAATCTGGAGCTCACTGTATTCCTGTACAAACACAGTCCTCAGTCTATAGTCAAATTCAAATCACGTATCCTGCACATTTTAAAATATTTCTTCTGTCGTTTCCTGCAAAATATTCAGTTGCTCACTAAGTATGTTTATTTGCCTTACGTAATGTTTGAATATGATGAAAATTAGGATATCTCATTGGCTCTTTATCTCGTGCCATGTTTCAGAGTTGTCACAAACTTTAATCTGCTCCAGTACTACTTATACTGAGCAGTATTGTTGTTTATTGCAGTTTTGTAGTTTCGATAACGTATAAATTCACACTTTATTCCAGAACCCAAACAGCTGCTGTGTACTACACATATGCATGCACCATGACAAAACATCTTGACATAATCAGTCACGTTATTTTCCTCTGTCATGCCAAAATCTACGTGATCACAAAGGGACTGATGAATGTATCTAAGTATAAATGTTTGCAAAAAAATAATAATAGAGGCCTAAATTAGGACAGACCAGAAGCTTTAATCTGAAGTGTAGAGAGGATAACTTACAATGGGACTGGTAGCTGACATGGAACTGCATTGATCATTGGTGGAGATCACCAGTTTTTGTTTTTCCCACAGACTGGCTGAAGTTATTGATTCTGTCTTGATATCAAATGGTCCACTTGTAACAACGCTATTCTCACTTGCTGGTAAGTATTCTCCAATAGTCTGTGTGTGTTAAACGACAGGCAATAAATGTATTACAGGACAAAGATAAACTAATGAACTAATGATAGTGCAAAACAAATTTGAATATATCTCATACTGCCGAAAGTCATCTTTTTATGTCGTCGCCATTATATTATTTTCTTTGCTTTATGGTTTTATTTGATGGTGCCAGACATGAAACTCTAAATAATGATTCGACGATTTTGTTGTTCTTTTTTTTTTTATCTTTTACATTACATAACTAAATAATTGTGATGCACAACACCTTGCACACAGACATGATCATCCTCTTCTCATCGTGCCTCATACCTTTTTATACTTGCTCAGAAAAAAAAGTCAGTCTTTAAAATAATCTGAGATTTTTTACTGACCTCGTCTGTGTCCCTAGAGTTAGCCTCAAAAGCTACAATGACAGTGACCTGATATTGCATGACCAGACGCCAAAAGTCCAGTACAGTTCCTGGCATTGGTAGCTGAGTCAGTATCTGACCATCTCTCTTTGTGAAGCTCTGTTGACATAATCGTTTTGTACAATACTTTCTCCGAATGTTTCAGTGCAGTAAACTTTCTGCATTTTTAAAAATCTTTTAAAATATGGTTTTGCTACGTTCTTTTCGAGATGGACAGTTAACCACAGTTTAATATCTTACAGCATGATAGAATAATAATTATTTAAAAAAAAGTTTTTTCTTTCATGAATGACGGTAAAATCACAAGAGGAATAGTGGGGCAAAAAAGCAACCTAGAACTGTAGTGTGTACACTGATTGTCATGGAACTGCAAACATTATTCATGGGCAAAATCATATTTTTTCGTGCCAAACCTGTGTGGTAATGCTGTATTGAACAAAATGCGTTTAACGAATCGAGAATAAATTGATAGTCCATACTTTGGATGGGGTCTGGGAGTTTGAGCAATGAAACAATGCCTACAGTCATGTCTCCAACAATAGCCTCAATGCATGTTCATCCTCAATAATTTTATACGATGAAAATTTGAAAATTTCGCATTACCGGCACCAAGATAGCATTGATATAATCTCCAACATCGTTCAGTTCACAGGTTAAGACAGCTCTGTAATTGTCATCTGAGGAGATAAATAAATACGTTCAACACATGTACAGCGACGGACACTGCTGGATTAAGCATCTGAAAAATTAATGGACACTGTGAATTTGCTGGGATTGGAAACCACTGGACACACCAACTCGGGTGGAGCATACTAGAATGGGGAGACGGGTGTTGAGTTGGATGTCCGTAGATTCATGCTCAGAATGATGATGTTCGGCAAAATGAAAATTCTCTGTTACGATGCATCATTTTATTCCGGGTATCACAACTTACAGCATTTTCAAAATGCTTCACTGGTCTTTCTATTGAAATAATGTAAACCCATCTTTAAACTCAATCAATCTGTGTCTTGCAGTAAAAGAGATGTACTTTTTCATATATTGTCCTGGTAGATTTGGTTCCTGATTCTCCATAGATTCTTTGAATCAATTCTACTCATGTGTAATGCAGATGTTGCTCAAACTGTTATCAATCGATCTCTGAAATGTCACACTGTATTTCACATTAAATTTCCCTCTAATAACTAGAAGCTTCATTAAACTCACTTGGCAGAATGTTGTTGACTCTATTCTTGTGCTTGTTATAAGCAGTTCGGCTATTCTGGTAATCACTTTCAGTGACGTCATCAGATTCTGTGCTCTGATCTGAGCATGCCTTGTGTACTACCTATTTTCAAGATAATGATAAAATATTGGTAATGACTTTGATGAAGGATGAAACATGCCAACTCACTGTGCGCTTCCATAGAAACATTATCATCAGAGTTAAATAATGTGAATACAATACCAAATGTACTGAATTTAAGGCTTACATTAATATTCATTATTTAGCTCTCTGAGAATGCAGAAAATTGTCAAACAGATATAAGGACTGGGTAGATTGATATTTACTTCATATTCAGACTCCAAGTTACTTTGTCCTGTTGATGACAATGTTTGCAACATTTCAAGTCTGTCTGTGCTCTTGCTGGCCATCACTGTTGTACCCTGACAGATCATTGCCACATGGGCAGCTCTATGCAGAAATATGTATTGATCCTGGAGAATGGGAATGTGGAAGACAAGATCACATACACAAAATAATGGAAGCCAGCAGTCATGACAGACAGACGTACGTACGCGGTCTCGAATGTTTATTAATGCATTGCAGAATACGACAATATAAAAGGCTTAAATTATGCATAGGACATACGATGAACGTTTACTGTATCTAACATCGAAACTCGTTGAACGATTTCACAAATCAGCAAGATCTGTGATTTACCAATAATTTCTCTGCACGATATAACTTAAGAATATAATTGCCATTTTTGAAAATCTAACATCTGCTTCATCGCTGTACGTCATAAAGCGAAACAAAAGTACTACCACTCACATTAAATGTGAACACATTTTCTACCAAAATTTGACAAAGCTTACCAGAGTTTGTATCATGTACATCCTGGCATTTCTTAGTTTTTCCAGTGTTGAGTAGAAATCCATTGTACTTTTGTCTTCTGCCTCTCTCATCACATGATGTAGAGCAATGAAAGTCCCAGTGCGTCCCACGCCAGCACTGACCAGAAAAACTTAAGTGTCAGTTAATATCATCGCACCAATATCAGTTTGTGCTCGAATTATCATAACCTCATTTATTATGTTTTGGATAAGCCATGCTTGAATCGGTATTGCCTCAAGAATTACTATCGAAAGAAATAGACAACTGTAAAATTTCTACGAGTGGCATATCTTGTGTTGGCGATATCCGGGTAACTAAAAAGATGACACCCCTTGAAAACTGTTTTTGCAAAGTTGGGCAATCGAAATTGTTGCATTATTTCACCATATCATCCCTCCCACTCCTGAATTCGACCTCGAGGATCCCCTAAGTGGACGATAATAGTTTTCAGAAACAATGTGTGCCAGCCAGTTATTGTCTGCAGCAACTGATGTACAACAACTGCAAGGCCGCAATGTGTAATGTATAAAGAATGTATCTTGAGAGCTGTTGTGTGCTGGTCAGTCATTCAAATACTGACTTAAGAAGACACTGTTATAATCTAGATCTAGCAAAGTTCAGCGCCGACTTCCTTCATCAAATCCACACTCTCATCTTACTTCATGAAATTATTTTAGGTACACTCTGTAGTGGCTCAGATTGAACTATATTGGTCTAAACTTCTTTCCTCTCCAACACAAATATGATGGTGAAAAAAGAAAATGATCCGAGTAGGCTCGCATAGAATGAAAATAAACATACGGTACATTGCTTAGAATTCCATGGACTGCCAGAAAGACAAATGAAGAAGTGTTGAGACAAGCAGAAGAAAAGGTCAGGAAAAGACAGGGAACATTCTTTGGACATATACTGAGAAGACGAGGACTAGAACACATTTAGTAACAACAGGGAAATTCAGTGGAAGAAGAAGCCGGGGACGACAACGCATAAAGATGCAGGATGAACTAAAGGCCTGGCTGGGAATGCACAGCACCAACGACGTCATCAGGGCTACGGAAAATCGTGAGAGTTGGAGGGTCATGATCGCCAACGTCTGCCGGTAGGGCACTTAATGATAATGATGACATTGTGGACCCCATGAAAGAGATTTACTGAAGTCTGAAATACTTCACTTTTTCAGGAAGACTCACCTGCAATGCACAACGATAGGTTTGGTGGTTGGATTGGAGGCCACTCGTTGTTCAAAATCTACCAGTGGCCAGGGAGTGACGGGAACACCTTTGTCTGACCAGGCGGTGAAGTGGAACTGGCTCAGGTTGTGGGCTGCTTTCTTCTGTATAATGGAATATGTTCACATGTCTGCTTTATCCTTCAAACATATTTGATTTGGAGTGTCAACACAAATTTCTTTTACAATGCACTTACGCATAGATCCATACATGTCCACATGTTATAGAAAATACACACCTTCCTCAGACATAGTTTTCTGATTGTGTAGTCAGCAAAAACATGTGTAGTTTGAAGTTCTATAGTAATTCCACCGACCACCATCTCCCCATCATCTGGCCAGTATTGCTCACATCTGGCCTGTTGTAAAAATAATAAAATTAAATAAAAGAATGGCATGCATAAAAAAGCAAAAAAAAAATAAAAAATACCACAACTACAAAAAACAACTACACAGCCATCCATTATACAATTTATATTCAAAATAAAAATAATCATTTCATTAGCTTCTGGATACTCCCCCACCCGAGTAAAGATAAATTCCAACAATAAATTCATACATTTCAATCCAGAGATTAATAATGCTAGAGGGTATTCTTTTGGTCATTGCAAAATTATTATTTTAAATAAATATGCATAACACATGAATCAAAATGGATGAATCAAAGTTTTAATGAAATTAAATGAAACTCACACACACTCTCTCTCTCTCTGATAAATTGTCAGTCTAATTAACCGTACGGACGTCTAGATGAATTATGAAAACCCTCATTTGACCCCGCCACGCTCTATCATTTCTAAACGAAAGTTTGATGAACTAAAAGTTGCCTAATTTAGATGTTCTGGGACATTATTTTCACTAATAATGACATGTCGCGACGGATCGGTCCGAATTGCACCGCTGGTCAATCTGAGATTTTAGACTTAACTTTTGGGTCGTAAAATAAAAACACTTTTTATATTTACCGGCAAGAATACTTTTCGCTCCTTTGTTCATTTACTTTACATTCTGCGTTGAAATAAAACACTGAAACTCAAACAAAAGTGTATTTTTGAGCATTTTGGGGATGAAGGATTACGTATAATTTTGAAAGCTTTCTGTTTGTCGTGCGGCCCATTTCCAAGGGTAAGTTAATAAATTGTGTTTCTGCGTCGTCATTACCGCATAATCTGTTTGTGGTAGATAGTCTCAACAAGTGTTTGAAATCATCTTTGAATAGCTTACATAAAACCAACCTACCAGAGCGATGAAATAACAAAATAATGTAATCAATTAAGTTCATGTTTAGTTATCGGGAAATTTCGATGAGCAAAGCACGCTGCTCTCTCATTGGTTGTTTATCGGAGCTAGCACACTAACTGCTTCTGTTGTAAATACAGTATGAAAGTAAAAAAAAAAAAAAGAAAAACGTTAACTGTTGTTGAGGAGAAGGAAGTGAGAACGCTTGTAGATGATTTTAATTGTCACTGAGTCTGTGTGTACTGGCACTATGGAAGGGGAAAGCTTTGAAGAGCAAGAACTAGTCGAAGCATATTAAAATTATATGAGACATAACGATCGAAGTTCTAGATCTAGATCTACACGTTTCAAAGAGGAGGATGGCGGTATCACAGCTGTTATAGGTTCAGTGTTGTCTGAGTTGGAGGGTTGGAAAAAAAAATCGAAAGCCGAGAAAGCCAGACCATACTGCTGCCAATGTGAATAGAAATCAGTTGCCAGATGATCTCTACGCTTATAATCTGGCATTAAGCGTGATGAGCAAATGTTGGTGGAAACACTTCTTTCACATTTTTTTTTTCAACAAATGCTTTTCTGTTCTAGTGTGGGTGTGAAAAAATACGACCATGGTAAAAAGAGGCTCGATGAGATAATTATTAGCTTTGGTGTGAGATGACAACCTTCCAGTACAATCTTGTACATAGTAGATCTAATTGGTCTAGATCAAATGACAACTTCTGCAGCTCGTTTATAATTACATTACATCATGTCTTAGTGGTGCGAGGCAGCAATACTGTAATGTACACATATGTGCATTTCTGTGCCTCTCATATTGTTGTAATCAAACTGAATTACTATTAGAAAAAATGCAGTGCAATTTCATTTCTTAACAGACAATATAATAATTTAGATTTTTTGGGGGGGAGGGGGAGGGGGTTGTCCTTGTAAGACTTGTGCTTTTCATTGATTGATTCATTAATGTAGTAATTGATATGAAAATGGATAGTTTGTAGCAGGATCATGAAATTCTCTTTTCCTCATCTGAGGGAGATTGTATAACGTACTGGAGGTAGGCTAGATCTACTTTTTCTCCCAGACTCGTCGGGAGAAAAAGTCTATCAGACGAAATGGGTGGTGTCTAAGACATAAGCATGAGGAAGAGAGGAGACCGCTAGCATGACCTTAAACTAGCTCATAGGGTATTAGGAAATGTCTCTGCTCTATTTGTAATATATCAGTACATGCACCACACGAAATGGATTGCAACTTGCACCTCCGTAAATAACTGACTTATGTCATAAGGTCAGACAGGCAAGCCTTGCTCTAAAGGAGCTTTATATCCACAATGTAAAGATCTTTCACCATTGCCCAACCTGTCCCGAGCCACAGTGGGAGTATCACTTTGTCACCCTTTTCTTTCAGTTTAAGTAAGAAGGAATTACACGGGGAGTATGAAAAAGGCTGTAAAAGAGGACTTCAGTGTCAGTGAACTACATCTAACAAGTCTGAGCCGTGCCAATTTCAAAACTATGAGATCCACAATAAACCTTATGCTATCTGCCCCTCTGATGCATTCCAATTCGGCAGGGCTACACAATTCGATCAATGAAGCAATATAGGCCCGCAAAAGATTAGCTAGGGGATATTGGATGTGCACAAAATAAAAAATGAATTATGCAGACAATACGATAAAACCATGGAGACTGCTGTTTGGTCACAGAAAGATGGATGAAGCTGTAAACTTTTAACATTATTATTTGCTGCTTAAGCAAACATATTTCCAGCTCAGGAAACCGCATCTCTCAATTTCATTGCAATCAAGTTTTCTTTTTTGAGTGCTGTCACTCATTATTCAACATCATCAAATTAAAAAAGGTTAGATGCAATTAAACACGAGATGGTAGGAACTTTTGAAAGAATAATTATACCGATAATTGTATTTAAAACAGGAAATTCTCAGCAGAATCGCAGAAAATGATCCCCAGAACGAGAAATCAAAATGAATTACTTCATGTGCTTAGCATTTCGAAGCAAAAGCCTGAAATATAATATCTGCACCCAAATGGCAAGTACCTTATGCACTAAACAGAAATTAAGCACGACAGTCCTACTTTCACCATCATGCCATTCTTTAGGGAAGATAAATGCTTTTTCATGTGAACCTCGCACGTTTTAGTTTGACATTAATATTAACAGTCAGCACTACAGTTTTTCATTTCTGGGATCTCAACATGCAAACATATTTTTTTTTTTTTTTTTTCCATAATGTGATAGGAATGAATCTGTAAAAGGCAGTAATTATCCTGTGTCTGTGTTCTGGGTAGCCCAAGTAAGCATACTCACATAATTATTATGTCAAGCCTTGATACATTTTGGGACAAAACAAACAAACAAACAAAACACAACTTATTGCTATGTCGTCCAATTAACCGGTTTAAAACAAAAGTAAATGGCATAATACATGACAGAATTTGTCCATCTGACTTTTTTTCTGCCCCTTCAGTTGGCTTTTAAGGTGTCCTGTGCCAGGTGGCATGTATAGTTAAGGATTTCATATGCAGTTCTGTTGTTTTTTTCTGACACTACCTGGAATGACATGTCCTTCAACCATTTGGGTCACAGGATGCGGAGAAATATATTTCCGGCCTGAATGTGGCCGATTTCAGGTTTGCTTACCTAGAAGGATCCGGTATCTTCGTATAGAAATAAATTAAATGTCGATATATCTTTTCCAAATTAAAAGATTTAGAAACTAATTGAACAATTAATCAGGCGTATGGATGCAAATTAATAATAATACTCACATTCCATTTCTGAAATGCATCTGCTTACTTTAACAATTTCGACAATTAGTGATGCTGAGAACAAAAATGGCAGTCAAACCTGAAAATGCTCACAGGCGTACGTTAAATAAAATAAAACGCACCAGTTGATACATACTATGCAGACACATCGCTGACCTTTAATGGCAATTTTCTGAAAACTGTTTTCAAACCAACTGAGAGACCCAAACTTCAGCCGACAATAAGTCAAATAACATGTTGATGAACCTGGTGTCAAGTAAAAGGGGACAAACACAGGTGTTCTATGCGTGTCAACGACTCTAAAATAAATATCCAAAATGTACCATAAAAACCGAACCGACTCAAGCATGGATATCACCTATAAACAAAACCTATGACATTGTCATTGTAGTGAATGTACTGCGGAGATGAGTCAGGATTCAAACTGTCTCTCTTTTTTCTGATATTGTCTTAGGTCAATTTTCAGCAGTAGACACGCCTGCGTCTCAATGAAATTTGTCACACTACAAATCAGAGCAAGACATTCATTTCAGAGATAATAAAAAACCTCACTTTTCATATTTCTTTATGCAACAAGACACTAGCCTAATTATTCCAAGAGAAAATGATCAAACCTTTCCATCTTCAATCAGATTGGTCAGCATCACCACTTTGTCGGGTTTTTGTTCCCATAACATCCTAACGAAATCGTCAAGCATAATCTGGTTAGGCGCTGTGATGGTATGGATATAAATTAATTCATGTTCATATGATTGTGTGACAGTGGGATGGTCGAATCAATGAAAAATGGGGCTGTCCACTTGTATCTGGTTGTATTATACAACTTGAAACTGTTAAAGGCCAGGCTCAAAGATGCACAATTGCACCTGCTCTATGATCATGTGATGAGCTATTGAAATACCCAATGCACGCGATAGATAAGATCATCCACACATATAATATAATAACTCTAACAAGTTGGAAAAAAATGCCTCAGCACTTATTTTTCTTGTATTATTCCATTGTCCCCCAATGGAAAATGCAATGCAAGTTAACCCAATCTTTGGGTGTCAAATGTCGATGTATTTGTAAATGGAGTAATTCACAAAATGATCCATGATCCACCGCTTAAAGGAGATGATTTTGGAATCACAGCTATATCCTAAATATGTCTGCCTGGCTTTAATCTAGGACAAGACAAGGTGTAAAAATACAAAACAAATTAATACTGACCCTGAGATGCAATGTATTTCTCTTCACTACTGTAGCCCTGTGGAAAAAGAAAAGTGCAGTGACCACATATGTGTAAATCACAGCCATGGCACACAAGCTGACCAGAAAAAAAAAATGGCCAGACAAAAATATCTGAGATGGAAAGCACGTGAAGAACAACTTTATACAGGGATTGTCAACTAAAAGCATTCACATTTTGGGTGCATTGGATTTGTAATATGGCTCAATAAAATGATTTATTTCAGTTCACCTTCCAATTTTATGATTTATCTAGCTAAGAAAGAAATAAACTCTGCAGAGCTCTGGTTTGACACTGATTTAGGAGAAATCAAGACGACACGGGAACTGCCATAATTATGGTGCTCGGAAGAAGGAGGACGACACACAGACTGGACTTTAGCAGAATAATTATGACAGATGGAGTCTCTACAAGAAGCGCCAGCCACCCACCAGTGAAGAGAAGTGGTTTATTTTATATTTCCCCAGACACATACGTTCATATGTTTCAGGATTGAGTAAATTAATTAAAGCCACATTCCTCCCATCGTGTTTTTAAAAAAAAAAACAAATGCCACCAATAGCCAGAATGATCATAATAGTAACAACAACACAATAACTTGAAATAATGATAGGTTTCTATTACCTCCACATATGATGCATTGATGTAGTCTCCTTCATGTCTGTTCCGATTTATTTTCAAGTGGACACGAGAATGGTCATCTTTGAACGGAAATTATTCACAGATTGTCAGATGAAAAATGTTTGATTTTTTAAAAAATGCAGCTAATATTCCAACTTTGAGCAAAATCAATGTATTGAGATACAAAGTACAAAATGTTCATCAGACATAACAAGTCTCAAAAGGAACGAAGGAAACCAATTGTTCTGTGTTCTAACTCTTTTGTCAGGAAAGGAAATTCTCCTAGCAGAAAGCAGTGTGACTGATAGTCTAAGACCAAGACGCTTATCCTCTCCCTACAACATTCCTTTTATACTTGATAACCCGTGCCCACAGGCAAGGAGATTCTGATTAATTCATAAAGTACTGGGTACATCTACACAGAACATTCTTGTCATTTTGGCCCTAGCAGATTTCTGCGTTTGTTATAATCGTGAAGACGAGTGTTGTAAGATACCGGTACTAACTATGCCGCCCGACTTGGGAATGATGATTTAATATTTTGAACCGTAAACCACGTCTACTAAACATCTTCATAGGTGTGTTAAGCATTATGCCAGTGAAGACTAATACTAGAACAAGCATAGTGTAGTAATAGTAAGATAATACATAATATTATGTCGATTAATGTACTTCTGTTCCCTAAAGTGATCTGTCTGCAAATCAAAATTTATACTCCTACACGGACTCAAGCTAGATAGAAGAATTGAGAGTCAATGGGACGATCACAATGTTTTTTTGAGTTACACCAGATGAATGAAAAACTTACATGGACAAATATTCTTGTATCTGTTCTTGCAATTGTTCTCACCACTAAGTCCCACATCCATGGTAAATCTCTCAATGACGCCCGGCACTTTCTAAATAACAACAAAACGCACATCTAGGAGTGTGGCCTCTCTGTCATTAAATATCTAAATATTTAATTTAATTAGGGTGTAGCGCTTAATCTTTGACCTCGTCTTGTTTGAAACCCAGAATTAAATGATGAATTCAAACAATTTTGCACAGCAGCCATTGTCTGCAATGGCATTATAAAAGTTAAAAGTACCAAATAAAAAAGCCCTGAACCTTCAGAGAAAAGACGTGTCATGCTGCTATGGGAAATAAAGGTAATTACTGTGTTGGTGTCATCTTTCTGACACCATATGGCAAAAATTAACGTTTCTTCTTCCTAACAAGATGACAATCTCTTGCTATCTCCCCACTTTTTCCTAATACCATAGGGCCACTTAGATTGTAGGACAAATTTGAAAAATGTTATAGGAATTTAGAGTTTGACTGTTTCTACAGTGGACTGACTATCTTCGTGGCAGGAAAGAGCGTAATGAAATGATGATGCTATACTAAAATTGTTAACGTTAAACACAGAAGAAAGTTGCACTCATCTAACTCTATGTAGTGTGTACCAGGGTGAGGAAACAGAAATTGCACACCATGTATAAATGTTTAAAAAAACAAGAAACAGCTGCGGGGTCGCCGCAGGGCTTGGGACAAACATAAATAATGGTACACAAAACACACAGACAGAAAAAACAAAGAACAAAGTTGCATGTGCAAAGCCCTGAGTTAGAAACTCTCAACTTTTGTTGTTGTTGTTGATATATGTTAACATTAGGCATTGACCAATGATATGAAAATAATTATTATGTAACATTTATACAGTAGGTATGGACAAATATGACTCATTAGATATTGCATGCATGTATCATCTGTGGAGAAAGTAGTATTGTAATGGATGGTATGTTTTCGTATGAGATTAGTTGTTTATCACAGCGTACATACCTCAAACTGGTTCTTGTAGTAGTCTTTATCATGGCTGGACAAGAAAGCACCCAGATCTTCAATACGAATGGCGGTCATGCTCTGTCCCCCACATACACTACGTGTGTTGTAATATCCACCTCTTGCATTGGTCGCCGGTGTTTCAGCCGTAACAGGAGTATCTATTATCATGAAAAGCACTTACCAGAGAAGATGTACAAGGGCCAGTGATTTCCAAATTGGAAGGGCTAAATGTAATGTACTACAGACAATGTTATTATTTCAATAAAATTATTCACTCAGCTGGCGAAAAAAAAAAAAGGTTAATGGTAATAAAATAAGAAATATGACAACGACAGACCGTCCTATCAAAAATTAACAGATTTGTATGGCAACCGCTTTATCAACATTGATAGCATGAATGTGGCAAAATAGATAAAAAAAAACAACAACAACAACAACTGCATTTTGCTCTCTCTCTCTCTGTCTGTCTGTCTGTCTCTCTATCTGTCTATCTATTTATCTATCTATCTGGGTGTGTGTGTGTGTGTGTGAGGGTGCATGTATGAGTATATGCGTGTGTGTGTGGGCGCCTGTATGTGAGGAGGGGGGAGGGAGGTGTTTATCACCGTGGTCATTTCAATGAATAATAATGGACCACTTCCTACTCAAAATTACCCCCCCCCCCCGCTTTGTCAGTTTGTCCCGAAAGAGATGCTACTGTATCTCTCACCCATCTCCACTCTCCTATTGATATTATTTTTGCCTACAGATGTTTTACCTACGAATGGCGTTCGATGTCTCAAAAGCTTTTATTTTCCCTTTAGAACACTTGACTTCCAAAACGGTAATGATTCATCGGCGGGCATGATGCTACAGAAACATGACTTATAATCTTGTTCTACACATTTGCTGTCCGTTTTCACTTTCTTAAAATTCCTACTTATCTGAAGCATCTTCAAGCAACGTCAATGAAAACTTCATTTCAGTAAATTATGGACACACGGGAAGACACTGCATGTACAAAGAAAGCATTACCAACTGCAGTACCATCTCCAGCATCATCAACTGTGTTGTGGACATCCTGCTGCAAGGATGCAGCTCTCTTACGCTGAGAGAATACAGATTTAATCTTGTCCATAGGCGTTTCCATGTTGGACTGATCCTTTGGTGTAGAATGTCTTCTTCTTCTCCTTGGTGAAAATAGTATTCTTGTGCATTAACTGATTTACCCCAATTCAATATGCAGTGAAAATACCTACATCATTCTCTACATCTGACATCGACTACAGAGATAGCTATTTTACCTTTGGATTTGTTAATAGAATGTCATTCAAAATTCTGTTTAATGCAAATTTTCATTCAAAGGTATGCTGAAACTTCAGTCCGTTGTGGCACCTACCAACATCTTGAAGAGAAAATCACACTATGGGCTGCCGCTCACAGATTACAAAAATGATTGCCTTGCAAAAATTCCGCCTAAGGCTCGGCGCGCACTATGTTAAAATTAACCACCCGTTCAATGCAAGCAATATTTAGCGTGGCGTGCAGCATGGTAAACACTTTGCCAAGCAAGCAAAATTCTGCGTTTGCACGCCGTCCAGCAGGCGAAACGGGATAGTGCGCGCGGCGCCTAAGTCCGTCGGAATCTGACGGAAAAATGCAAACTCGCAGCCCCCAACACGCAACGGAACGTTCACTGGCCACGTTTCAGCTGACAAGGTGGTGCTTAGTTAGTAGGAAGTAAAAACTATTCTGGTGATGGTACAAGAGAAAAAACGTCCAGGTTTTGATTCCATCTTATTTTCAAACAACGTAATGCATTAGCAGAATGTCTTCTTTTACTTGGAGAAGCTTTTACAGATGACGAGAAATGCACAGAACATCTCAGAATGAGAAAGCAAGGAGCGTCTGAGTTTTGATTCCTCGTGTATATAAAATCCAAAGTAAAAACGAAATACAGAAATATTAAGACACCCCACCCCCCTTATAAACTCTCTAAACATATTCAAAACTTCTCTTAGCATCTATACTAATAAAAGAGAAACTTTACGACATTGCGGGCGCCTCTGTCGCTACTCCTCCGTTAATGTTGATTCTATGGCCTTCAAATTTTACACAGTGCTTAGTATAGTCTGTCGTCGTGTCGCCGGCACATAAAATTTAAATATATTTGAGAAATAACAGAAGGTTTGTTTCCGTTTTTGTGTTGCGACACATCAAATTTTCGGCAAATTTGCGGCAATTTTTTGTCATCGATTATAGTATTCTGTGCGCAAATTGCTTGAGCGATTACATTCGCCGATTTTGTTGAATCGCCTCGCAATATAGCCGATTGTGCTAAACTGCCTCGGAATAGACCCCCAAATTACATGTCTTATCATGAGGACTCAGATCTAATGATTTACGTGCACTGTACCTTCAAGAATGCATTTTCTCATAATATTTCATCGACTGAAGTAATCAGACCTATTTAACTCATGATGTTTTACGCCAACGATTACCGCCAACTTCCGCCGTCACACATTTTAAAACAGTGCACAACTGTCGTTAAGTTTCAACTTTGTTCTGGTTAGTTTACATCTAGTCTAGGTCTATATATCTGTGTTTTAGAATGTGTTTTCAATAGCCTATGCCTACATTCTAGACTAAATCTAGGAAAGGAAAGATTCTGGATTAGGTCGGGAGATTGACGCCACAGTGCAGGGCCAACGTTTCAAGCGGCAACGATTGTTGCACGTGGGTGGCCATCACACATTTTAACTGTTTAAAGCAGCGCCCAACAGCAGGACTTTCATTTCGTTGCTCAACAGCAAACGTTTTTGGCTTTGGTTAGGTTTCAGCTTTGTTCTAATTAGTCTAGACTAGATCTAAGTTTTTAATATGCCTAGGAAAAGGAAAGGGTCTGGATTAGGGAGATTGACGCCACAGGGCCAACGTTTCAAGCGGCAACAATTGTTGCATGTGGGTGGATCTGCTACCACCAATGAAGATTCGGCAACTGGAGAAGATGGAATTGCCATGCAGTCTCTTCAAGCTATTCAGTCAGTGCCTCAAGTGCCTGATGAGCTTGCTCAAGAACGCCGTCCACAGGAAACGCCAGTCCCTGCCCCAGCTCCACACCCGCATGAAAGGCCACCCCTTGCCCTAGCTACACACCCGCAGGAAAGGCCAGTGACATCACAGGAAGGGAAGAAATAATGGGTGGAATTACTACTTTACTATGTGGAGACTTCAGGCAAATATTACCTGTAGTGCGTGGTGGCACAAGGGCCAACATTGTGAACTCATGCTTAAAGATGTCCAATCTATGGCAGTATGTCAAGATTCGAAAACTTCAAACAAACATGAGAGTTCATCTTGGTGGTGAAGCAGAAGCTGGTCAATTTGCTGAATTCTTGCTTGATCTTGGCAGTGGTACATATCCATTGTGCAAGGAAGCAGACAGCATATCTCTGAATTCATTTGGAACCACAGTATTAACTACAAATGACCTAATTACTTCTGTATATCCAGATTTTTTGCAGAACCATACTAGCTCATCATGGCTGGCAGAACGGGCCATATTGGCACCACTAAATGACACTGTAGCCACCATCAATGCCAGACTTACTCAAATGATGCCTGGGCTGTGCAAAGTTTACACCTCCTTTGATAGCACTGTTACGGAAGAGGAGGCAGTGCATTATCCCACAGAGTTTCTTAATTCAGTAGAGGTCGCTGGGCTTCCGTCTCACAAACTTACCATTAAAGTTGGGATGCCAGTTATGATTATGCGGTCTCTCAACCCACCACGTCTAATGAATGGCACAAGGTGCACTGACTGCAAATCTACCCCCAATGCTTTAATAGTGCAGATATCATCAGGACCGTATAAGGGGGAAACACATGCCATTCCATGGATAAATTTGCAGCCTTCTGACAGTGCATTGCCCTTCACTTTTCGACGGCGTCAATTTCCCGTTCAGCCATGTTTTGCCATAACTGTAAACAAGGCTCAGGGCCAGACTTTAAAAACCATGGGCTTGGATTTAACATCTCCAGTATTCACACATGGCATGCTATATGTGGCACTGTCCAGGACAGGAACAAATAAATCTGTCTTTGTGTTGGCTGCGGAATATCAGACTCCCAACGTCGTCTATCCAGAAGTTCTACAGTGAAGGTATATCACAATAGTTAACCCATTGTCATCATCTGTCACTGTCACACTGCCTTTTCTTTCTTTCCTATTCCGTTCGTAGAACGGGTAATCAGGCTTGTTCCATATATTAATCAAGTTTTTTTTTTTTTTTTAAATGTTAAAAAGGCTTTTCAACATGATTTAAAACAAATTAGAAAACGAATCATTCTCAGGTAAATGAACATAAAAGTGGAAAACATGTATTATTTAAAGATATAAACGATTTTATACATTTTACACGTCTTGTAAAGAGCGCCAGTGGCGATAACTTCAAAACAATTTCGATCTCCTGCAAATGATGGAAAATTTCGGCTGGGCTAGGCGATGGGGAAAACGCTAGGAAGTCTCCGTCATTTCTACCTTGCTTCGGATATATATATCTGCATTTGTGCAAAGATTTTGAAATGCAGTCGGAGCTAATATAAGCATATTGTGCGTTCTTTGACAGCCGCGGAGATGCCTAGTCAATGGAGTCCGTGCATTGTGCTTGTAGTGAATGGCATCCAGTGGATCGAGCCTCCTCACCATAGGGCCCAGGGAAGAAGTCCCAGAAAAAAAAGGAGACGTTTTTAGCTGGCTTGTTTGCTGATTCTTTCGGCGCTTTCATGATTTCCATAATTATCAAAGTTTGAACTCTTCCCGTGTTTCTCCGTTCACAACATGGGTCATTAAAATGTCTCATATTCCATCTCTGGCATAGGTACTGGCGTAGGAGATAGCAGTTTGTTTATATTCGTCAAGTTGTCTGCATCTAAATCTGAATGTCCCTCGATTGCGCCCAGATTGCATCGTTTTGTGTAGGCCAAAGAATTTATTGAACACACTAAAGTCAAAACTCCCACGGTGCGCATGATTCTCGAAGTGTACCGAATTGAAAGCTAGACATGGTGGACGATTTGGGGCAAGTTGTGCGTGCTCATTTCTATACGAAGGGAAAGGGAGGAATGGCCAGCTATGTTTTCCATTGACTGTGTGGCAGAACGATTGTGCGAGAGTCAAACTTTCAGCCGCTGGTTCTGAAAGCTTGAATTCCCAAAGACAATCTACTGAAAAATAAAACCAAGCCACTTTCACAAACCTCCCCACTTCCCTAATAAAAATGACAAACGGGGACAAGGTGGTCTTGAGGCAAGGTGCTCGCCTCTCATGCCAAGGGTCTCGAGCGGTGCAGGCATGTTGGAAGTTTGGGATTTTTCTCATATTTTTGTGTCCCTGATCCTATTGGGGGGGGGGGTAGGTTGAGTATCTAGTCTTCTCGGATAAGGACGAAAAAATTCGGAGGGCCCGTGTGCACGCTGCGCACGTTAAAGATACCTCGGCAGTTGGAAATCGTAAAGAACAGACCGAACAGGTCGCTGTCAGGGCAAAATTAAATAAAAATTTAACCATTCCCTCCCCCTCCCTCCCTCACCCCCCCAACCCCCCAAGAAAAACAACAACAACCGTCGACCGGCGATGCACTGTGGCGACGACGTGCCTGCTCCAGTTGTAATTGGGCTGCAATGGCACAAAGGCAAATTTCCCAAATGGGATTAAAGAAGTATACAAATACAAATACTAAAGTAAACAATATCAAGTAAAACGACCAGTGCCATGGACTGAACAGTGATTCAATTACCTGACCTGTGAAAGCCTGTTAAAGTGTGTCTCAAAATTCGTGGCCAGTTAAATCGGCAATATATTTAAAACGGATGGATGGAATAGCTGAAACTTTGCCTGAGGTGCTTTTTCTATTTGTCTCAGCAGAAAATTATTTTTCAGTGTAGATTTATGTAGAAACAAGCAAAATCCTTTCATAAAAGTATATATTTTATCAACGCAGACCGCCTTTTCAAATTCTAAAGGCTTTACAATAGATGAAGTCACACGCATGACTTTAATTCTTCTATGCGTGAAAGAGAGTACAATTTTCGCACTAAATTGACGCAACCTAATAAAGCGTTGACAATTCTCAGAATACACCCAAATGTGGACGCCTGCACAAGCCTGGCATTCAGCATCTCTTCTTTACCACCCAGGAATCAACAGAGAAACCGACGGATTGGTTCAAACATCAAGAGATCATTGATGGAATCAAGACGTTCTTTTTGACTCTGATATATGTCTTTCAAATTCCAAGTAAATAATATTTGCAGAAATGCACCTTTCCAACTAAGAAACATCAACAGAGTTCGAAATTTCCCCACAGAAGCCATTACCAAAACTTTAGTTACTTCACTCATTTTATCTCGAATAGATTATTGCCATTCTCTTCGCGCTTGAATAACATCAGATAAACTGTTTAAAATTCAAGTCATTCAAAACAACGCAGCTTAATTGATTACCAAGAAAACAAGCTGACCACGTTACGCCTTTGTTGAAAGAACTGCACTGGCTTCCTATAACAGAAAGAATTACATACAAAATTGCTGATTTTTGCTACAAATGTTTAAATAACACCGCACCCAGCTGTCTCAAACATTCTTTACAAGTCTACATACCATCTCGTTCACTAAGATCATCAAGTGACAAAATTATCTTATGAATCCCATCTAAAAAATATAGAATTATAGGCTATAAATCCTTCAATTATTTTGGACCTTTTGTCTGGAACCAGGTGCCCTTGAACATTCGTGAATCACCGAATCTTGAAAGCTTTAAGAGAAGCGTAAAACATCACCTTTTCCTCTGAAACTGTTAAATTTTCAAAATTCTATTCTGTACTTTGTTGTTATGATTGATTATATAAGCTAGTGCTATGTGACGAAGAGCGTCTATGTGTGTGAAACAGAGTGTGTATGGATGAGAGAGCGTGTTTTAGTATGAGATTTGGAAAGTGTATGCATGAATCATTGATGCAATGTACAGCGCATTGAGTAATAATTTTATTACAAATGCGCTATAGAAATTCGATTTACTATTATTATTATAATAAGACTCACCAGCTGACGCATTGCTGGAGCTTTGATTCAATACCAACACGGCCATTTAGTGATTCTAGTCCTACTACCTAGCAATGTATCTCAAACTGCTGCCAGAATTGGACAAGAACAGACGTCCCCCCCCCCCCCCCCCGCTAAATACGAGAGTAATGTAAACTACTACGTGCCCCAAACAACAGACCAACTTTCGTTGCCACTTTCATTCTGCTATTCATTACTGTACAATACGGACGAACAGCACAGCGATCTGGCAGTGGATTACAACACTGATTGCACTGGTTCAATGCAGGTCACTTTTATTTGATAAAACACACAGAGATATTTTTAAAAAAAGTATGGAATAGCATTATTGGGGAAGTTGAAAGATGAAACTCAAAAAGTGACAGCCAGCGTTACAGGAATGTTTGATTTAAGGACATCCATGATACCATATAATACTCCCCGTGATAATTCACATAATTTGGGCGCAATCGAAGGACTTTCAGATGTAGATTCAGAAAACTATAGAGGGTTTATGAAGGGGTCAAATTGCGACGGAATTAGACAAAAAAAGCAACCCCAAGGCCCCCGATACGCAACGGAACTCTCACTGGCCTACTTTGCTTGTCAGCTGACAAGATGGTGCTTAGAAGGAAGCAAAAACTGTGCTTCTGGTAATAGTGCAAGAGAAAAAAACGTCTATGTCAAGGGATGGAAGGGGGGTGGGTGAGTCTATTAGATCTCATTTTCAAACAACATGATGCATGAGAAGAATGTCTCCTGCTTGGAGAAGTACTTGTAGATGTCGAGAAATGCACTGAACATTTCAGGATGAGGAAGTATGGCGTGTCTGATGTTTTAAACCCGGTGTTTATAAAATCCAAAGTAAAAATCAGAGAAATAAATAAATATTAAGACCCCTTCATAAACCCTCTATTATATAGTTCTCTGCATCTAAATCTGATTGTCCCTTGATTGCGTCTAAACTACGTAAATTATCACAAGGGGCATTGATGTCCTTCCATCAAATATTTCTGTAACTGTCACTTTTTGAGCTTCTTTCAATTTCTCCAACAACGTCATTCCATTCTTTTTCTGACATTATTTCATTGTCTTTTCATCAAATAAAAGTGACCTGCTTTGAACCAGTGTAATCAGCCTGTCCTCATCCACTGTCAGATCGCTGTGCTTTTTGTCTGTATTGTACAGTCGTGAATAGCAGCATGAACGTAGCAACAAAAGTTGGGCTGTTGTTAGGGGCGTGTAGTAGTTTACATTATAATCCATAGCTGACCAGTGAACACAATTCACTATTTTCTCTATTTGGCTTTGTAATTAGTCCATGCGCCCTCTAACACTATTCCCAAAGTTGATCAGTGATCTCTCCGCACCGACGGACGATGAACAAATCTCGAGCATGCAGTGCTGTTCCATTGCGTTTCGTGCTTGTCTCTTCTGTGAACTGTGGGCGCTCAGCTGACCGGTGTACAGATGATAATTATGTGGGAGATTTCTATTGTACTATGTTTTTTCGTCCGAAAACGACGCAATATTTCCGTTCCGTTGCCTTATTTACTCCGTGCGCGAGAGCTCTAAATCAGCCGGCAGGAAGTATTGACGTCACCGGCCATGTGCTCGTGAAAACAAAATCATCGGAGGCGATCTGTCAGCGACCCAAAGCAAACTAAAACAATACTTCCCTGCCTCTTGGGACCTCCAAATATAAAAAGTAAAAAAAACTTTCTGCAGGGTGAAAGAAAGGCATTATTCAGAATTTCACGTAAATCCCAGCTGTATGAGAGCAGCTTGGTCTTGTTAAAAATTCCGAGAGTTTTTAGTATTTATATGAATAGCACAAGAAGTCGTTTAGCCTCATTAGTCCGCCGTCCTAATTTCGCCTTCCGATCCACAATATAAGAAAACTTCAAAATACATGCACTTTCAAGGTAAGTTTTAAAATCAGAAATTGCAGCCGCAGCAATAATGATGTCATTTTCCTCAAATAATTTAAGTCATTATAATGACACTTACCATAATTACCTCATTCTGAAATAATGAGTTCAGCTATCATAGTTTCAGACATCTGTTCACGAATGACCATGTAAAAACAAAAACATACCTCCAGAAAATCACAGCGATAATGGCGGCCAGGATTAACACCAGCACAGCTGCCACGACCAGACCTATAATCCATTTTGCATCATCGCTGTCATCTGTAGCTAAAGGTCAAAACAAAAACTATGAAAATAATCTATTTGACGATGCTATCACCTTCAAGTTACTGAAAATAATCAATACAATCAATAATAACAATGACACTAAAGAGTTACATAAATGGTTAAAAATTATTTAAAAAAAAAAAAACTAAAACTCTATTGTGCAAACTTCACGAATGTCGCAATATTACACTTGTATTGTTTTTTCAAAAAGTCTTTTTGTTCACACACAATATATTTAGGAGTCATAGCTTAAAGCTTGCAGGGGACTGACCCAACTAAGGACAGGAAAGAAAAGGGGTAAATCCGTACGAAGAATATAGATTTTGTTCTTATCGAGAACCCCCAAAAATGTCGCACATTGCACCACCAACACAATGTCCACTGCGAGTTTTTTTTTTATTACAGTCCTGGCCATATCTTCCTTTTGTCTTTGTAGCATGAAAGGGGGAACAAAAAAGTGGAAATAATACTGTAATAGTATTGTACCAACTAGACACGGACTGACATGCCAAGACACATATTAAAAGACAACGCCCCCTCCCAATCCTCTGCGATCATTGCACTTTCTTCAACCAGGGTAGCGAACTGGGAGGTTTAATCTGAGAGGCACCCTTCGATTCCCCCCCCCCCCCCCCCCTCCACTCCATAAATTTAGGGCCAGGAAGGTTTTGAGTTTATGTATTAAGCTGAACTATCCATCTTCGATACTCTGTGTACCGATACAAGGCAATTATAACTTGATTTCTTTGTGAAACTCCCATCTGGTCGTGGAATTTACGGATACGTATTCTTCACCATTTGTATGAAGTAAACCGATGTTAGTTCGAATCGTTTTATCGCAAACTGGCAAACGTTTTGAGATTAGACATCTACAGGTGAGTATTTGATGTGTGCTGGCTTATACTTCTGTAACATGATTATTATATATTAAAGTAACCAAATTAGCTATGAAAAGTGTATTCCCAACCACAACTATAATAATTATGCACAAATTATTAATTTGCTTTATTAATTTAAATGATAGTAATTATAATAATACAGAATACCGTCTAGCTTATAACATAAGAGGTTCGGTTTTAAACCCTTTTGTGTCATGCAATTGATTTTTAGAACACTTTTCTTCGAATCTTCAACAACACAGTCATTATCGTAGGTGCTCGAAAAACGAACTGCAGCGCAAACAACCAGAGAATAGATTCGATAAATGCACTATTTTCGCGGGTATTTCATCCCATTGACCTTTAACAAGAAGGCACGATAAAATTGTTTCTGCATTATTGATAGGAAAATGGTAATTTCAATAATGCAAAACTAAGCAGCTTCGACAATTTTGCTCAAATTCGAGTTTTCAGGTGACACCATCATCACACCGTTAATAGGTAAGAAAAAAAAACGTTTAAATAATTTCTATGTGGCACAAACGATTAAATAGTAGCCCTACTGAAAGGCCAAGATGAGCATATTTTTATCTTACACTAATAAAACTCACATTTGTGTGGTCCCCCTTCCCAAGGTAAAACAAAAGTTACGGATCTTGGGTGGAAAACTGCATGTATTATGAATAAAATAAGATAAGATATAACAAACCATCTACTGAGTTGAACATCCTCTTGAAAACATAGATCTTAATCTACTGAAGGTATATTCAACAGTTTTTTCTTAATACTGTTATGGCATATCATCTGTATAGTCAAACAAAATGGCAATAAACCAACTTTAACCTTCATTGTATAGCCTATACTAATAATGATAAAAAAAACACCTCGTAATTAACCTTTTTCGCACTGGTCTCCAGACTTGCCAGGTATACACTGCTGACATTTTCCCCTCATCCTATCACACAACTGGTCTGTACAGCTGATGCTGCACCTTTCTCTACAGCTGATACCATAACGTGTGGATGGACAGTCTGGATAGAGATAACGGCACTTGATCAGAAAACAAGTACTAATGAACATGGTGAATGTCAGAATCATAATCAAAATCGTTATTTATCTCAAACGAGACATTTACTGTCGTCACACAAAAACTAAAAAGTGCAGCTTCAAAGACACTGACATCCATAGGTTGATTATTTTGAGATTTGATGTTTGAGATTATCATAACTGACTCTCTCTGCTTCTTCCTCTCTCTCATCATATTTGTACTCTCATATTTTTGCCCACAATCACGGAACGATATGTTTTTTTCTCAGTGCTCAATCTCTTAAAAAATTAAACATTTGAATGTAGAAAAGAGAAATGCTGTAGGCGGGGGTGGAAGTTTGGGGTGGGGGGGGGGGGCATTTTCGATATTGAACGTGTAGTCATTAAGATTTTATAATAATAATAAAACTGGAAAGAATGCTGTATTTTAACTACAAGAGCGCACATACTTAATATTTAAATCACCTGTTTGACAATCCTCGCCATAGAATCCAGCAGCACATCCAGACGGACATCCTCCAGTACTGACAAAACATGCCTCACTTTGTATTGCACAGTTACAATCTTTCTCACATTCTCTGCCATATTTCCCTGTCTGACATACTGAGTCTGAAATAAACGTTAAAGTAATTAAGAAACATTGTCCGTTAATTCTGACTTTCTGAACCACCACGTGAAATTATTCAACCTGTGGCTGGATTTTACTTTGATGAGAAGATGATATTAATGCATTCTGGAAAGCATGGTAGCAGGTAATGCAGAGATATGTGTTTCGCTGCATCAAACACAGCATACCCGCTTTAAGGGCGAAGCAGACAAAGGCTGATGTGGGCGCGAACCTGATGGCTACCCGGATAACTAATATTATGCGTCACACAAAAACACTACTCAACGCCCAGAATGCCGCAGTGTGGGCAGTGAGTAGTGTTTTAATGTAATACATTATATTTGGCGGAGAACTACCAATCTGGGGCTTACGCCAGCCTTGGTCTGGTTCACGACGTATGTACATGATTTGAGACAAAACTTATAAGCCCTGTTCATGTGTATACAATCGTTTTAGAAATCATGAGAAAAACTGGTGCGGCTCAAAACACGCTGTATCTTTGGTAATGAAAGGCTAATTAAGTGGTGACAAAACTAGCAGTTTCGTGCACAGACTAATAAATTAACCAGACTGGAAACACAAGCTTCGGGCTGTGTCGTTTTTTACGGAATTTCCCGAGCGGGGACCGCATAACCAACATGGCCGCCGCTCGGGAAATTCCGATTCTAGTTCTATCTGCAGTAGAAATTTCTTTTTATTTGTCAAGATTGGTTATACATGTATTAATTTCTTGGTGCGGAACCAAACTTCCGCGTTCAATAGGCGCGTCAAAATGGTGTCATTCAACATTGTAGCTATGCTGAAGCGTCGGTCGTTAGCGTAAACCTAATATGGCGGATGGTTCATGACCTTTCGCTGTTTTGTGACGTCACACAGTGGGATCATCCAGTCTGTATATTTTATTAGTCTGTGGTTTCGTGTGGGAAATATCGTATCATTTTTGATATCTCTCTGTAATTGCATAGTCGATGTTATGATACTATTAAACATTAGTGTACCCAACTCCTCTAATAGTAATATAACCACTGGATAGTAAAATATAAAAATCTCATTAATAAGTAAAATACGGTAATTAAATTGAACTGTTCAATACCATTATGATTTCATATCAGAACATTTTAATCTTTACTATACAGACAGTGATATCATATCAGATACACTAATGTCAAGAATAGATTTAATTCATAAATGTTTCCACTGACTAAATTTTTGTGAGAGAGCAGTGAGTAATTTTTACAAACGTAATTATTGTGCGAGCCAGCATAACTTGGTCTCGTAAACAAGTTGTTTTGAACAGTTTTTTTTTTATAATAGATAGACAGAAGATGTGGGGAAGGATAGACGGACAGCGTAGGTGTGCATGACTGAGCACTTGTTGTATCTCGTGTTTTGAACTAGGTTTAGTAAAGAGGGAAGGGGTGAGTAGGAATTAAATGTTATTGAGACGTCTGTTGACGTACAGAAAATACCGTGATCCAGAGTAAAAGCTCGGGGTTTTGAACATGTTAAGAATTTATTGCTATAAAATTACATTATATTGTATGAAGTAATTCGACCTTTGATGTCGACCCAAGGTCGTTGCGTAGGGCTGTTACTTAAAATAACTCAGTTCGGCAGCTGAGCTGGAAGTGGTTGCACCAATCACAATCCAGGAATTAGACGGTAAGCTGCAGATGCAGACCAGTATTTAAGGCCATACAGAACTTAGTTCTGGGCCACATGTAGACAATCCATTTACGAGGTGGTCGGCGATAGTCCTCAGCCAGATGAGAGACATAGAGACGCAGTTGAGCAGTCCATTGTGAGGGGCCTGATTTAAAGCTCCAGAGCCTAAGCTACTTGGTTTGATATAAACCCACAGCGTTTACATCCAGTGCTCTCACTCCTAGTGAGGGCCGCATGGTGAGAGTCCATACTAATTTGTAATGATGAAAGTGAACCGTTCTACTTACTTTTGAAGACAGTTTCAGAGCTACCGCCAGACAACGCATGGTTGTACAAGCATTCTCCATGGCGTGTCTAGAGGAAATGTCCATATCCTAACATGTCTCATTGAATTAATAGAATTTAAACTGTTAGATCCGTCGCCATGTGCGCGGATTCTTTTTGCCATATAACTCATATGACCTGCAAGTAGTTAGATTGAATTCGTTAGTCTTTATAAAAGCTGTAGTTCTATTAGTTAGATTCAGTTGCCTTTGAATTGATATTTATATTTATAATTATATTTGTTACTTTAATTCCTGTAATTAAACTGCCCTACAGTTCTGCTAAAATTGAAAGCAATTGATTTATTTAGTTTTTAGAGTGCAAGTATTTATTTTTGTGTGTTCGTCGATTGTGGGAGCGGACCTCGAAAGAGTGCCAGTCGAAATATCCCCATGTAACCCACATCGCGACACTGGAGGGGACACTACACACCATTGTTTAGTTTATAGTTTATTTAGATTAGAGTATATCGTTTTTCTCTTTGATTAACTTTTGTTTCTTTTCAGTTTCAGTGCTCACGTGGTCTCGCACGTTGAGCTAGTTTAAAATTATTTATTATTTAGTTTGTATACTGCTTTCTTCATTATTTGTTCCACATATTTCCGGCTCTCCCATTGACCCGAGGATCGAGGCCAAGGAGACGTCAACATAACTGAACGGTGAAAGACAAAAAAGACTGACTATGGTGTACGCAAAGGCTAAAGGAATCTCCACCAGTTCCTTGAGTTAAGTGATTCCATCCTAAAATTTTGTCTGCGTCTGGGGAGTTGAGTGTTCCTCCTCGTGTTTTACAGGCTTTTTATACTTTTTCTCTGTGTTTAGGAACTCACGGGCGGTGGCGAGGGCGTTCTTACGTTTGCGGGTCCCCCCTGCCAAAGTGGTGGCTTGGTCGCAGACTCTGCCGTCTCGACGACAGATTGTGCGGTCTCGCAACACCAGTGGTTATTGAAACTGTGGGAAGTCGCATTCGCGAGAACGGACTTTGATAGGGATCTGTACACTTTGTTTAGATTGTAGCGTTCCATCTTCCTCGTTGTTTTAGGAAGACGTCTCTCTTGTCCTCTTCTCACCTATCTGTAATTATATTCAGAACTTGTAGGGTCTGTTATCGTTCGTCTTTTCTTGTTTGTCTAGCGTCGTGTTTGGTGTATTTTTTTTTCATTAGACCTTTATCATTATGGTGTTGGTACATTCCTTTGTTTAATATAATGCCTGTGTGAGTCATGTGTCTACATTGACGCATTGATTGAATTTATCTGGTTATTGTGACGTATAAGGCTGATACGCCAGAGTATATATTTATATATTGGGAATATTGATTCCCCATTCAAGTGCAGTTGTGCACCTGCCTTGAATATCCAGTATATAATTACTGAAGTTATTGTTCTTTAAAGAGAACTACCGGTAATAAAATTACCTTGCAATTGCAATTATACAAGAGCTATAGAAAAATAGCTAAAAATATTAATCAACGATCTAATATTCGTTGATTCACGTGTATTTATATATTACATCGGCAGTGATAACAGTAAGGACACTGCGATTTCATTGAAGAAGAAACAGTTTGTATTTTGTCGTCTACTAGGGACGTCGACCCGACGAGTGCAAATCGCCTCAGGGATAAATAATCGCGGAGTTAAACAAGTAAATATTTTTTATCGCGTATCGGATTAACGTAAATACTACAGTGATAACATAGTACACTGTCAGACGGGCTATTGCGTGAATTTATCCGGATACCTGTCCATTAACATTAATAGATCTCCTGTAGAGACCTATTGTGAGTGTAACTAATCATAATGGCCGATTACACTTCTTATATAAATTCAGCGAAGCTGTTAGGCATACCCGAGGACCAGCTGGCTTCTTGGTGCGAGAGTAAACTACAAGAAGACCTAGCTAGAGAAGAGCGTGCCGCAGATAGAGCCGAGAAGGCCGCGGAACGCGAACGACAAAGAGAAATAGAAGAAAGAGCCGAGAAGGCCGCGGAACGCGAACGAGAAAAAGAAAAAGAAGAAAGAGAACGACAAAGAGAAATAGAAGAAAGAGCCGAGAAGGCCGCGGAACGCGAACGAGAAAAAGAAAAAGAAGAAAGAGAACGACAGAGAGAAATAGAAGAAAGAGCCGACAAAGCGGCTCATCGAGAGCACGAAATTGCCCTAAAGAAATTAGAGCTGCAAGGAAACCAACCGACCGCGGCTCCAAGTGTTCCAACGAATAATGTTAAAGCAAAACCAACGCTTCCAACCTATAATGATAAGGTCGACCAGATCGATTCTTATATTCATCGTTTTGAGCTCCACGCGGTAGCCGCCGGATGGGAAAGAACTGAATGGACTTCGTGCCTTGCAAATTTATTAACGGGACGTGCACTTGAAGTATTCCATGGCCTCAACATCGAGGATTCTAAAAATTACGACATCCTTAAAAAGGCTCTTTTAAAGCGTTTTCAACACACCGAGGACGGTTTTCACCAAAGATTCCGGACTTGTAAGCCAGACCCGTCCGAAAATTTTTCAACGTACGTCGACCGCCTAAAGCACTACTTAGACCGCTGGATTCAGCTGGCTGGTGTCGCTGACGGTAATTTTAAAGGGCTTTATGAGCTCGTTCTGAAGGACCAAATATTTAACGCGTGCCATTCAGAACTAGTCTCCCACATTAAAGAGTGGGCACCTAAGACGTTAGCGGAAATCACGTCCTTAGTGGAACAGTACGCGTCCGCACACCCTAATCGTTCGCTGGCTAAAGCCAAAACTAGCGAACCGTTTTATGCCGGAGTCGGTGGAACTGCGCCAATGGGTACAAGAAATTCTCGACCAGTTCATCGCCAGACGCCGCCTCCGCGTGCATATTCCGAACCGCCGCCCAATAAAGCTCGCGGTTTTCCAAGCCGTGCTGGACCTCCCACTCGGGGACATTTTATTCGCTATTCAGGTCCACCCCGTCGTGACGTTAACGAGGGCTACCATTATCAGAGCCCACCATGTCCACCTCCTTGGGCATATTATAATAATCCATATAATGCACCTCCAATGCAACCCAGACGTAATATATATGACAGCATTAGGTGTTATCGGTGCAATAAACCAGGTCATACGTCAAAATATTGTAGGGTTCAGTTTGAAGCTGCAAATGCTTGCACCGTCATTGTTCCGGCTGCACAGAGTAGCCGTACCGTTGAAATTACGTCGCCCATGACGGGCACCGTTCCGGTTATGTCGGCCCTCCATCAACACGGGTCATTGACCTTATATGAGGGTCATGTTAACGCCATACCCGCGTCTGTCTTACGCGATTCAGGTTGCACCACTATCGGTGTTAGGGAATCACTGGTCAGACCGACCCAGCTGATTGAACAACAGGCAACCTGTATTACTTTCGGGGGCTCCGTCGAGCGATTCCGTCTCGCGGAGATATACATGGACACGCCATTCATTACAGGTGTCGTAACGGCATGCGTATTACCAAATCCGGTCGCCGATCTAATTATTGGTAATTTACCACAGGTTAATGATACACCTGACGGCCAGTTAAAAGTTTGGAACGAAAACGTTGCGTGTGTCACCACACGACAACAGTCAAAACGTCCACCGGATGGTACTTTACAAACCCCTGCGTTTGATTTTAATGTCACGCCTACATTTTTCTATAAGGAACAACAAAGCGATCCATCACTAAAACCGCTGTTTGCGAAAGTTCAGCCTCAGAACCGAAATGCCTCTCCGTTTATCATTAAAAATGAATTATTATACAGAAATTTCCTAAATAAACGTGAGACCATTGAACAGCTCGTGGTGCCTAAGTCGTTCCGTCGCGACATTCTGCGTCTCGCGCATGATACATCATTTTCAGGCCATCAAGGTTCAGCCAGAACCAAATCACGGATATTGGCTCATTTTTTCTGGCCTGGTGTATACGCGGACGTGAACCGTTTTGTGGCGCGCTGCGATGTATGTCAAAAACGTACACCTAAAGGTAAAGCATCACGCGCACCCCTTCAGGAGATGCCACCAGTCTCAACACCATTCGAGATGTCGCGGTTGACATAGTAGGTCCTCTTAGTAAATCAGACAGAGGCCATCGATTCATCCTTTCGGTAATCGACTACGCGACGCGCTGGCCTGAGGCTATTCCTTTGAGAGACATTACGGCTGACCGTGTCGCTGAGGCGCTTGTTACTATTTTCTCGCGAGTCGGATTTCCGACCGAGATTCTTTCAGACAGAGGACCACAATTCACCTCTGATCTATACAAAAAGGTACTAGAATTAGCGGGAATTAAACAGAAATTAACGTCCCCCTATCATCCGCAGTCAAATGGTTGTTGCGAGCGGTGGAATGCGAGCATGAAGTCTATGCTAGCACGCGTATCCGCCGACAAACCTGGAGACTGGGACCGTCAGCTCCCCGCTATTCTCTTCGCCTATAGGGAACTCCCGAACGCGTCCACGGGTTTCTCCCCATTTGAGTTATTATACGGACGTAAACCACGTGGCCCGATGGCCATACTTAGTCAATTGTTCGCCGGTTCTGAAACCGACGATTATGATACGCGATGCGCGTATCAATATGTTGTCGATCTCCGACAACGAATTATTAATGCATGCAAAACCGCTCTGCAATTTGCATGCGCTAGAGCGAGTTCTTCAAAATTTTATCGCGATCAGGGCGCCCAAATGCGCGCCTTGTCCGTCGGAGATCTGACACTTGTTCTTTTGCCGCAAACGCAAAACAAACTCCTTCTAACTTGGAAGGGACCATACAGAGTCCTTAAGAGACTCTCCAGAGTGAATTATTTGATAGATATTCGTGGGCAGAGGAAAATATTTCATATTAATATGCTGAAAAAGTACCTGCCTAGCGATGATCGTCGTAACAACTCCGTTCATGTCGTCCCAAGGGCCAACGCGGCTTTAGTTACTGTCGACGACGAGGACCCTTTGAGTATCGACAAATCGTTGCCCATATTACAGGCCACCGAGAGTATAAACGATGTTAATATCAATGATGAGCTTGCGCCGTCGCAGAAACAGGATCTTACACACCTGCTCCAAGAATTTGCCACGGTGTTCACGGATTTGCCGGGTTCTACGTCTTTAGTCCAACATGTAATACGACTTCAGACAGACGTACCAGTGTTTGTTAAACCGTACCCGCGCCCGCTGCACGCTCACGAAACGATAATTACAGAAGTACGTGCCATGCTACGGCTAGGCGTCATAGAGCGATCAACAAGTCCGTATTGCTCGCCGATTGTCTTGGTCAAGAAGAAAGACGACACCGTGCGTTTTTGTATTGACTATAGAAAGCTCAATGCTATAACCATCTATGATGCCGAACCCATTCCCAATCAGGAAGACTTATTCGCGCGGTTATCCAATGCAAGTATCTTCTCGAAAATAGACTTATCCAAAGGATATTGGCAGATTCCTCTCGAAGAAGGAAGTAGACAATATACAGCTTTTCAAACCCCTTTGGGTTTAATGCAATGGAAATATATGCCTTTTGGACTGGTTACTGCACCAGCCACGTTCGCGTGCATGATGAACATCTTACTAAATGAATTGCGCTGCGTTCTATCATATTTCGATGATATAATGTATTTTTCAGGCTGATTGGGCTGGCCACTTAATGGCCCTTCGTGAAGTTTTTGCCGCTCTTCGCCGAGCTGGCCTTACCGCGCCACCCAGTAAAGTGTTCCTGGGATATCAGCATATAAACTTTTTGGGTCATACCATAACCTACGGGGTTCAGACTCCAGACGATCGCAAGATCTCCAGTATTTTGAAACTACAACCCCCTAAAACTAAAAAGCAAGTCCGTAGCTTGTTGGGACTTTTGAATTATTACAGGAAATTTATACCAAACTTTTCCTCTCTCTCAGCCCCGTTATCTGATCTAACGAGGAAGAATCTTCCAAATAGAGTCGTCTGGACGCCTCAGTGCGCTGATGCCCTTCAGACTATTCAGAATTTATTTTCTACTTTCCCTCTGCTTGTTTTACCCGATATACGCCAGACATTCGTCGTCCGAACGGATGCATCAGATAAAGGAATAGGCGCCGTGTTACTCCAACAGCGTGACGGTTTCTTGCGACCGTGCTTGTATGCAAGCCGGAAATTACTTGATCGAGAGACGCGCTATGCGATTGTCGAACGAGAGTGCCTCGCAATTGTTTACGCGGTAGATGCATTTTCTCGATACTTATTAATGTCCGAATTTATAATTGAAACGGATCATCGACCATTACTGTTTCTTAAGTCGAACAGAGCCAAGAATGCTCGACTAACCAGATGGAGCCTTGCGCTCCAGGAATACAAATTTACTATTCGGGCTATACCTGGGGAGGATAATTTACAAGCTGATGTATTGTCCCGTTTGATTTAGTATTCTAACATAGTCTGTTGAACATTGAGGTTGAGCATTTTTCACCTTTTTCGGAGACCGTGGATGGTTTCACATTATATTGTCCTACCAATTATGGACATTCTTTCTCAAAATTTCCATGTGATTCCTTTTTCCATTAGCGTCCATCCTGACCATGACCTGAGTTTCAGACAACCTTGACGCCTTTGTCTGCGGGTCAATGAGATGAGGAAATGGCAAACCGAGCGACCAGACCTACTGCTGCCAGGATACCATTACTTTAATTAACTATTGTTCGTTCATGTTCTATGAATGTATTAATTACGCTCAATGAAGCGATGAGCTAGTTGCTCAATATTTCAGTCTTTACAGTATGTCTGTGTGAGAGAAGTTTATCACTTTAATTCTTAAGTGCTACAATAATTATATATTATCACAGAACGTCGCATATAAATATACATATGCTATTGTCCATCGATAATGCACGTTCTTAGAATTATTTTTTTTTTGACTTTCAGTAACGATATATTTTTTACTATATAGCCCTTTCCAAAGTACTATTACATAGCAACGTTAGTAGACAGTTATGTCGTTCAAACCCTAAGTTTTCACTGGGGTGGGGGATGTGTCAAGAATAGATTTAATTCATAAATGTTTCCACTGACTAAATTTTTGTGAGAGAGCAGTGAGTAATTTTTACAAACGTAATTATTGTGCGAGCCAGCATAACTTGGTCTCGTAAACAAGTTGTTTTGAACAGTTTTTTTTTATAATAGATAGACAGAAGATGTGGGGAAGGATAGACGGACAGCGTAGGTGTGCATGACTGAGCACTTGTTGTATCTCGTGTTTTGAACTAGGTTTAGTAAAGAGGGAAGGGGTGAGTAGGAATTAAATGTTATTGAGACGTCTGTTGACGTACAGAAAATACCGTGATCCAGAGTAAAAGCTCGGGGTTTTGAACATGTTAAGAATTTATTGCTATAAAATTACATTATATTGTATGAAGTAATTCGACCTTTGATGTCGACCCAAGGTCGTTGCGTAGGGCTGTTACTTAAAATAACTCAGTTCGGCAGCTGAGCTAGAAGTGGTTGCACCAATCACAATCCAGGAATTAGACGGTAAGCTGCAGATGCAGACCAGTATTTAAGGCCATACAGAACTTAGTTCTGGGCCACATGTAGACAATCCATTTACGAGGTGGTCGGCGATAGTCCTCAGCCAGATGAGAGACATAGAGACGCAGTTGAGCAGTCCATTGTGAGGGGCCTGATTTAAAGCTCCAGAGCCTAAGCTACTTGGTTTGATATAAACCCACAGCGTTTACATCCAGCGCTCTCACTCCTAGTGAGGGCCGCATGGTGAGAGTCCATACTAATTTGTAATGATGAAAGTGAACCGTTCTACTTACTTTTGAAGACAGTTTCAGAGCTACCGCCAGACAACGCATGGTTGTACAAGCATTCTCCATGGCGTGTCTAGAGGAAATGTCCATATCCTAACATGTCTCATTGAATTAATAGAATTTAAACTGTTAGATCCGTCGCCACGTGCGCGGATTCTTTTTGCCATATAACTCATATGACCTGCAAGTAGTTAGATTGAATTCGTTAGTCTTTATAAAAGCTGTAGTTCTATTAGTTAGATTCAGTTGCCTTTGAATTGATATTTATATTTATAATTATATTTGTTACTTTAATTCCTGTAATTAAACTGCCCTACAGTTCTGCTAAAATTGAAAGCAATTGATTTATTTAGTTTTTAGAGTGCAAGTATTTATTTTTGTGTGTTCGTCGATTGTGGGAGCGGACCTCGAAAGAGTGTCAGTCGAAATATCCCCATGTAACCCACATCGCGACAACTAACATGGTTTATTATTGTAAATTACGAAAGTATACTAAAAATGTTCGGTTCAAATGACAATTACAATGTTGAATCCAGTGATGGTTATAATAACATGTAGGCAAGTAACGGCGATTTGAGCCATCTAACTCACCCCCATAAAGTTCCACTTCGCAAAGAGTTAGGATTGGCACATTATCACGTGTAATGACAGCCATTGTTACATTGACTCGAACACTAGTGACTGGTTGTGTATCTATGACATATGTAACATTGTATGCTAATGAAACTTCAGACGTCATATCTGTATAACTGAAGACAACATCGCCACTGGGGCCCAAACTTGTCAGAACGAATCCTTGTAGTCGCTTTCTGCAGCAATCTGTAAACAAAGCCAAAGGCAAACATGTATAATTATTTGACCTGACCTCCCCCAGGTTTACTTCAGCCAGTTGACAAAATACTGATAGAAAGGTATCAGAAAATCATCAATTAACCCATGTATATTTCAGATTAGCTAACACATTTAATTTTCTAAAAAGACATGTTTTATTAATTTATTTCATCTCGTTGTTCCTCACCTGTCAAAAACATTGGTAAAATTTATTCATTGTAAAAAATTCTTCTAAAAAAGTACTGGCGGCAGTACTCAAATGTATTGCAATTATACCCCGATCTCCTTCTTATCTCGGGGGGGGGGGGGGGGGGGAGAGACTCAACGCTACATCCTGCATGACAGTTTCCAAAATTATCAAATTAATTTTCATAAGCAGCAACCAAACCCAATCGCCTTTGTATCCACTTATTGCATGTATTCAATTTCCAGCCAACCATTTAAAAATGTTAAAAAAAAAAAAGGCGCACTTTCTGGTTCCCTTTGATAAGCTCAGATTAAAATTTCATACCGGACATATTTTCAACCGCGAGCAGCCACAAGAGGGAAAAAAATGTAGAAAAAAAAAAGACATCGGGTCAACTATTCCACTCCCATAAAACAACAACAATATCAACAACAACAATCAAATAGAAAAAAAACAACAGCAACAAAAACAAAACAAAAAAACAAACTACTGCAATAAATATACTGCCAAATGTGGGGAATCTCAATCTAAAGAAAGAAAGAAAGTGCTGTGACAGGGACAGTATTACAATTTCCAGGTAAAACCAAACAGAGAAAGTATTGAAAGTTGTATCCACTGGTGAGATATTATGTTCTCCTTTTTCTGCTTCACGGGGAAACTATCCACTATCCATACCTCAGCACCTCCTAAACTAGAAAAACAAAAGTAAACAAAAAAGTCTAATCTTTTACCTCCCCTGCGGGAAAAACCGCTGATTCAGCGATAGGCCTATGACTGTGTTGGTCTGTCTTATGATTTGATGTATTGCGGGGCGATTGTTACAGCAAGCGACAAACGAACATAAATTATTTATTTATTGTTGTCTTTGCCATTAACATCAATAACTCCTGATTACTTTTACTTCCGCCTTTTTTTTTTTTTTAATCAGCATTCTATTCTGTAGCCCTAGGATGGCTGGGAACATTATATTATGACAATACCAGTGTGTGTTCTTTATGACATTCCCTGATCTTTGTGATTTTGATAGGGCTTGGTTCCATCTCCCCCCCCCCCCCCACCCCTCCTGTTCATTGAACGAATTCAACACTTTTATAAAGATTTTGCTCAACGCTACAGCAGGAATGAAAAAGGTAACAGAAAAAAAAGTACAAGTACTAGATTAATGTTTTAAGGCTCCACTGATCTAATCCAGTTTCTTTTGTATCGACCTGTTGTGTTTAATCAAGTTACTCTGCAAGCTACAAGATCTGGATCCTCACGTTAATTGCTGAACAATTCTCTAATGACCGACTACCGAGCGAAGCCCAGACGTACTGAAAAAGGGGTGTTATGGGTGTGGGATACTGCGGTCCTGTTTTCCCACATTTAATGACTGATCTTAAATTGCTGGCCGCAAGCGGCAACAGTGGGGAAATATAATAGGAGAATAGATAATCATATAAAATGGTCATTACGTAAAAAACATAATTACATTTAAACACGCAAACTTTCGGTCGCTATGACCAGGCACATGTAAAATTATATACATAATATATAAATGGAAAAGAAAAGGAGAGGGGGCACAATTAATGTGTGAACAACAAGAGAAAGATTTTAAAAAATGTGTGATAATCTAACCTGGGCAAAGAAACTCTAGGAATAAAGTGGTAAAGTGATGGTTGACATGGTAAATCAACAGACGCGTGGGGGGGGGGGGGTTGAGTGAGAGTATATGAAGATAAATTGGACTGGTGGTGGTTGGGGTAGGACGGATGAAGGAAAATGTAAACTTAGCTGCGCTGCTGATCTGTGAGATGCACACTGGGTGGCTGAAAAAAGGTGAACGAGCCCTCTAGGAGCCAGTGTGTTAAAGAGGTATTACACGTACAGTTAAACCGGATCAGTTTTGGATTTACGTTAGTCGTCAGTCGGCCTGCAGTCGAATTGCAACGTGTAATAAGGAAACCGGACGAAAAACGTAGAAATTCGACCTGGCCGACGGTCGCGTCCTGAAAATCAGGCGCTGCCTGATATTTGGGATCCGGCGGCCTTGCTGGCGTACGTGATCAGCACTTTTCTCTGCCGGCATTAATACAAAGTTATCGAAAACGGCGTCTGAGCATAAAAATGATATCAAATCCGGAATCAGCGTATCAAAATTAACAAAAATACTCGCGAGTGACCAATTTTATCGCCGCATTATTTATTTCATTTTTTCCATGATATTTTCATTGTTCATTGTGGACGTGGGTGTGTTGTTTTTGTCATGACGATGATCACCCTCGTTGCTCTATTGAATGGGGGATGTAGTGTGTACCCTGGGGAATTATGTATGCATGAACTCTCTGTGGTACAGGGTTAAGTGATGCTCGGTTTCGCTGTTTTCCCCTCAAACACGGCGATTTCCATTATGTCTTCATGGTCCAAAGAAACAGTTTTTCAATTTATTGAAATTTATTGTTCCACAGAGTGTTTGTGGAAAATTAAATGTAAGGATTATAGCAATAAATTTTCAAGAGAAAAGGCCTATGAAAAACTCGTCGGCATTTGCTAACAATTGGATCCCAATACGAACAGAGACTCACCGTTTCCAAGAAAAAAAAAAAAAAGCAACAATCTCAGGATTTCTTTCAGAAAAGAACTAAAGAAACAAGAGCAGCCATTTTTGTCAGGTGCTGGAGCTGATGAAATTTACGTACCAAACTTATTTTATTTTAAAAGTCCTCAGAAAAGGTTCTTATCTCCTCCAGTGGATTTGTATGTGAGAACACACTCATCTTTAAAAGCCAGTATTTTGACCAAATACGACGTTGTTTTCTTCTCTTGTTTTTCAAAATAACATAAACTGCTACATTATCAAGCAGTTCCTCTGTCACCCATTGTATGTATTGATTGCCGTGTGTCTGCTATATGCTCAACACCTGTCTGCTTGTATGTGGACGGCCTGCAGTAGGAACGTAACGTGTAATAGCAAACTTTGTCGTACGGTGGACTGTGGGCCGAGTGTCGACCGAAACTGATCCGGTCTGAAAAACTGGTCCGGTTTGACTGTACGTGTAATACCCCCTTAAGATTGGTGTCAGTGTCAGTTAATTTAAGGGTGGCTGTGTGGTGCCTATTGTTGAGTGCGGGAGGGGGGGAAAGGGATAGTGTGGGTTCAACAGGTTGATGTGTAGAGCGCATGAGTAAAGAGCTAGTTATGACTGTGTATGTTTGCAGAGGAAGTAGTAGAAGGCCCATGTATCGAGCTGATGAGTAAAGAGCGAAGTGCATGTGTAGAGAGGAGTGAGAGAATTGAGAGTACATAAGTGGAGCCATGGAAGAGGAGAATGTGGGATAAAAACATGACTGGAATTAAAAGTTTTCTACAGTGGGATAGTCCTCTGATGTCTTAAGTGATGTAGTGTTGTATGTTGATGCTCTTGGGGTCAGAGTGCCCAACTCAAAGATAAGGCGCTGCTCTGTTTCAAAGCGTTGCCTCGCACCTGAGTGGCATGACAGCAGCCCCATTATTCTCTCCGTAGGTGGGCTTCTAAATACCCCATGAACAGACAAGCAAAGCTGGGCCTTATTTTTGTTCCCGTGGTGACACCACTGACTTGGTAGTAGAACTCTTCATTAAACTCGAATGAGTTCTGGGTGAGGACCAATTCAGTGAGGCGAAAGAGAATGTGTGTACTAGGGCACTTGTTGGTTTGTGAATAGAGGAAATGCTGTACAGCTTTGAGCCCTGATTCAGAGAAAATATGAGGCGAACCAAGGCCAGAAGAGCAAAGCGGGAGTGAAAAAAGGAAGAAAGAGAAATGATCAAGACGGGATTAGAACCCGCAACCTCTGCCACGGCACCCGTCGCCTTGTCAAGAAGAAAACAGACCGCTTAACCGTTAGGCCACCCCGTCTCTCCATTAAAATGGTAGTCACCTGATGTCCGTAAATAGAATTGGCTACACATCCGGGGATGCATAACCGGATGTGTAGAGAGTGCGTTCTTGCCATGTGCGATTTCACGGGCAGGTCACCAGTGCGACGGTGGAAGATAAATTTCAATGTTGAAACTTTACAAGCCTTTAAAATCAACTAGTTTCGATCAGTTTGTGATTATTCACTTGGGAGTCAGTGTTATGAACATTGGCAGATGGCCGAGATAACGTGGCCGAGTGAAAATTGACAATTTTACCATAGTGAAGACCTACACGGTCGATCACGTCAACTGTAAACACGGGAACTGGAGGAGTAGATAGCATAGATCTAGATCTAGATAGGCCTAACTTGACCACACAGAAAATAGAATCAGTTGTGAAATCCGAGGGAAGTGAAACTATAACTACAGACGCTAAGTTAGATTAAATTACAGAACTACTTCAGACTTATAACTCTAGATTGTCGTTAGTCGAATCTAAAATTGAAACAATAGAACAATCTACACACTGTGAGGCTACACAAAATGAAACAGGGCCAAGACCCGAACAGAACAGTACTAACCAAAGTGCCAGTCCCTCGGCTATCGGAGCCGCAGCTTCTGACATATTAAAGGAGTTCGAAGCGGTGAAGGAATCCGTTTCCAGAATCGTCTTGCCTCCTGCATTAAAAGTACATGATTCCCAAGTGGGAATTAAACAAGAACATAAACAGGCACTTAAAATCCTATTCAAATCAGCCAGGTTCACAGAAACAGGGCTAAAGCTATTATCAACGTTCCAGAAAAGAGACAACAATTACATTCTATCAGATGATGATATCAACGCACTTTATGTAACATTTTGTGCTTCTTCAGACTTTCTACAAGCAGAATACGCAAATATCGTGGTCTCCGCAGCTCCTTTGATGAGGAAACGACGCGCCTCTTTGGCAATCTAGAGAACAATACAGCAGCGTTTAGTGAAAAATCCCTGCAAAATATTCGTGTAGCAGCAGAATTGGCAGCGGTGTCTAACCGGGCCAATCAACGAAAACCTACAAGACCACCATTAAGGGAACAGGGAGGTTTCCGCTTCCACAACGCTAATAATTGGCGCAGCCGTTTCCCAGGACCACGTCAGGCATTCCCAAGGCAGCCCTATAGCCACAATAGCTACAACACATACATGAATCAGAACTTAAGTGGTTGCGATCAATGAACGCTTCCAGTTCCGTAGACTTCTGTGGAGCAAGTTTGCGGTCCCATTTATCGGAATGGGAAAATATTACTTCATCCAATACAATTCTACAGTGGATCTCTGATGGAGTACCTATTCCTTTCAAGATTACTCCTGACAATCCGGTGCACGTGAAAAACTACAAACAGTATTCCCGCGATGAGAGACAATTTATTAGTGAGGAAATTCAGAGATTGTGTAAGGATCAATGCGTGGTCAAATGTAATGAGAAACCCAGATTCGTATCACCTCTGAATGTGGTTCCTAAGTCAGACGGCGGATTCCGATTGATTCTAGACCTTAGAGAGGTGAATAAATTTTGTATACCTAAATCTTTCATTTATGAGGACATTAACACTGTGCTGAGTACTATTGAGCCAGAGGACCAATTAGTGACAATCGACTTGAAAAACGCATTTTATCACATACCCGTATTGGAAGAACACTCATCTTATTTGGGTTTTGAATGGCAAGGACAATTCTACAAATATGTTGTATGACCTTTTGGTGCATGTTTTAGCCCTTACTTTTGCTGCAAGGTGATTAGACCTGTGATCCAATATTTGAGAAATGTTTGTAATCTCCGTATTGTTGCATATGTTGATGACTTCATATTGGGCGCACATGAGAGAGACATTATTGAACATATATATATATATATGGCCTTTAGCGTCTTTACAGACGGTCTTAGCAGCTAGAATATTCACTTTCACTTTGACTGACAGCTTCTCTCGTGGCTTATTCTACCAATGTTTGACCCGAGAGTGCGATGGCAGTGATTGCAGGTCAGTCTTTTGGGTTCACTTTGGCGAGTGTTTTCATTCCGCCTCTGTCGTTTTGTCAGGTATGTTTCTTTTGCCTTGAAGTCTATTGCGAGCGTGCCACTGCGCAATTTTTGTCTCCATCTGCTTCGATCATTTGCAAGGTTCTCCCATTCATTGGGGTCGATGTTGAATGCTTTCATCGTGACCTTGCAAGTGTCTTTGAATCGCAGATGTGGCCTACCTCTGGGTCGGTTGCCATAGCAAGTTCCCCGTAGAGAATTTGTCTGGGGATGCGATCATTTTCCATACGGTGGAGATGTCCAAGCCACCGCAGTCTTTTTTTGCCTAGGAGAGCCTGAGTTGATGGAATGTTGGCTCGGCTCAGAACTTCGATATTTGAGATCCTGTCTTGCCACTTGATCTTGAGAATTTTGCGTAGGCAGCGCAGGTGGAAGGAGTTGAGGGATCTTTCATTTTTGGAGTAGGTGGTCCATGTCTCTGAGCCATACAGCAGGGTGCTTAGGACGCAAGTTTGGTACACGAGTACCTTTGTTTTGATGGTCAGCTTGCTATTGTTCCACACCCTTTTTGAGAGTTTGCCAAAAGCTGTGGCCGCCTTTCCTATTCTGGCATTTATTTCAGTTGTTATGTCTGTGCTACCACTGATGGTTGAGCCTAGGTAGCAGAATTTTCCCACTTGCTCCAGAGGAGAGCCATTCAGCATGATTGGGTTGGGGTTTCTCAAGCCTTGTGTCAAAACTACAGTTTTTGAGACACTGATCTTTAGCATGAATTTGTCACAGGCTTTGGCAAGGCTATTGATGAGAGCCTGGAGCGTGGTTTCATCGTGGGCCACGATTGCAGCATCATCTGCGAAGAGGAGCTCTTGTAACATAATATGCTCTGTACGAGATTTTGCTTTTAGTCTGGCAACATTAAAAATGGAGCCGTCCACTCTGGTGTTAATAAGTACTCCACCTGAACATTGACCAAAGGCATTCTTGAGTAGGGCTGCAAAATATATACCAAATAAGGTAGGAGCAAGAACACATCCCTGCTTCACACCGCTGTTTACAGCAAATGAATTGGATGTGCAGCCCTCAAAGTTGACACATGCCCTCATGTCAGTGTGGAAGGATGCAATAAGTTTTAGCAATGTTGGTGGACAGCCTATGGATTTAAGGACTGCATACAGGCCAGATCGGCTTACGGTGTCGAAAGCCTTTGTTAGGTCCACAAAGCATGTTATAAGCGGCCTGTTTTGTTCTTTACATTTTTCTTGGATTGTGCAAATATCATGTCAATAATTGATCGTTTGCTTCGAAAGCCACATTGTGTTTCTGGTAAGACTTTTTCCGCCAGTTGTTGAAGGCGGCAGAGGATGACGCGAGCAAAAGCCTTTCCAGTAATGCTGAGGAGGGATATGCCTCGATAGTTGTTGCAGTCGCCTTTGTCTCCTTTGTTCTTGTAAAGTGTGACAATTTTGGCGTCTCTCATATCATGTGGTATCACGCCTTCTTTCCAACACTGCAGTAACAGATTATACAGGTGTGGTAATAGTGGGCCTTTTAGGTCTTTTAATACCTCTGCAGGAATGTTGTCACTTCCTGTGGCTTTTCCAGCAGACAGGTGGTCGATTGCATTGGAAAGCTCGACTAAGGAAGGTTCAGCGTCAAGTTCGGCCATTATTGGCAGTTTTTGGAGGTGTTCCTCAAAATCTGGTGGAATATTTTTCTCAGTTGAATACAACAGAGAGTAATGCTCTACCCACCTATTCAGTTGTTCATTTTTATCTGTGATGGGTTCACCATTTACAGACTTAAGTGGGGCGCTCTTGGTGATGATTGGCCCAAGAGCTACTTTCATCTGACTAAAGGCGGTTTTCATATCCCCCTTTTCATTTGCCTCTTGTATGCTGTTACACAAGTCTGTCCAGTATTTGTTGGCGCAACGTCTTACCTCCAGCTGAAGTTTAGCTTTTGCATTTTTCAAACAAGTTTTTGTACTCTGATTGCAATTTTTGTTATACTCATTGAAAGCAGATTTCTTTTGCTCAATGAGAGGTAGGAGAATTTCGCTGTTCTGGGCTACCCAGTCGTTGTTTGAAACTTTATGCTGTCCAAAAGACTTGATGGCACAGTCATGAATTTTTGAACTGAGAGTGTTCCATGTTTCATCTACCGAGTCACATTGGGTGACATTATCAATGCTTTCAGCAAATAACTTTTCAAATGACTTTCTATTTGATTCATCTCTGATTGCTGTTACATTGATCTTAGGGATTGAAGGGGCTTTTGATCTGTATATTTTCTTGGCCGAAATTTTGATTTTGCTGACTACCAGTGCATGGTCGGTGTCACAGTCAGCACTGTGGAGGGAACGAGTTATTTTTATACAGCCCAAACTCTTCCTCCTTGAGAGAATAAGATCTAATTGATGCCAATGGCCAGACCTGGGATGGCGCCATGATGTTCTTTGGCATCTCTTAAGGTCAAAGTACGTGTTTGTAACACATAATGAGTTTACGGAGCATAGCTCCAGAAGGCGCTGCCCGTTTTCGTTGATGTTGCCAATGCCGAAGTGCCCAATGCACTTTGGCCATGCGGAGTGATCTGCTCCCACTCGAGCGTTAAAGTCACCCAGAATTAGCAGGCCTTCGGTGAGAGGGATGTTGTGGATAGTCCTCCGCAATGCCTCGTAGAAAATGTCTTTGGTTTTGTCAGAGGAGGTAAGTGTTGGGGCATAGACACAGATAATGTTGGTAAAACCAGACCGGGTGTTCAGTCTGAGTGTCATGATGCGTTCTGACACTCCAATTGGAGTTGCGATCGAATTGATAAGGGAGTTTTTTACGGCGAAGCCCACGCCGTGGATTCTCGGCTGTTCGCTGCTAAGGCCCTGCCAGAAGAAGGTGTAGTTTTCTTCTTTGACTGACCCGGAGTCGGGAAGTCGAGTTTCTTGAAGGGCAGCGATGTCGATATTTAGTAGCTGAAGTTCTCGATCAATAATTTGGGATTTCCTGATGGAGTCAATATTAGTGAGATCTTGCTGTTGCAAGCCTGGGCGCATTGTTCTGACGTTCCAGGTACCAAGTTTTAGTATTTTTCTGTTTTTGCCAGGTGCACACTTTACGTCAGCTTTTTGACTTTTGGTCTAGCTCCAACCACCTTATGAGGCAGACTGACGTGGCGGAACAACACCCAACTGCCTGGGGGCTGCCCAGGTTACGGCGGGCGGTAGTTGATCAATGCAGCTGAAAAGCCGCTCCCACCGACAGAGGGGACCCCTGGCGCTCATCCGTACGCCAAATGGATTGAGCTTATCACCGGTAACTGCCACCTCCCGTGTTGTGCCCATCCGTAACGGATGGCTGGAGTGTCCTCTCCAAATCGGAAATGGGTGGGCTTATAGAGGAGAGACAGACGCTTGCCAAGCCCGAGCAAACGCCTCCTCGTTTTGCTGCCTTGCCTGGGCTATTTTTAAGAGATGGTGCTTTGCCCAGAGGCACCACCCCTCTCTCTGCCATTCTAGTTAAACCCAAGGGAGAGACCAGGTCAATACATTTGGAACTAGTCCGGCTGCAGGAGATGCTGGAAGCCAGTTTGATGCAGTTCTCCCTGACAACCACCTTCGGGTCTCCACTCCTGATTTTCTGTCTGGGTTTACTCCCATAGCCTTTGCTATCATAGCAACACACAAGGCAGTGTGGTATTTGTATTCAGGGTTACCTTCCCCTAGTCTTCCTCTCTCCCGAGATGACCCACAAGACAGTGGGGGTGACAGTAGCAGGCTGTATTGTGTACTGTCGTACAATAGCAGAAAACTCTGGCCTGACACTATTGAACATAGTGCTTTGGTAATAGAGACATTACAACGGCTAGGATGGTTTATTAATTTTAAAAAGTCGGACCTCAAACCTAGTTGTACTAAACAATTTATTGGCTTTGTCATTGACACCAGAACTAGGCCGAACTCCATATTATTGAAAATTCCCCCCAAAAGAATTCAAAAACTCAAAAAAGATGTAAAAAGACTACAATTAAAAGGTAAAGCTACAGCAAGAGCTATTGCTAGGATCTGTGGCCAGTGCGTGTCAATGACAAGGGCAATTTTCCCTGCAAAATTGTTACTTAGAAATTTGTATAGACTTTTGGCTTCAAGATGTTCATGGCAGGAGGTGTTAACTATTGACCAAGCCTCTTTAGAGGATCTAGAATGGTGGTATACATCCTTAGATTCTTGGAATGGTAGATACTACTCTTTAGAGGAACAAAACCGACCCATTTTTCAAATAGCTACTGACGCTTCGGGCGTTGGGTATGGGAGTGTTATAGTCAATTCAGACCACCAAACCCAAGGCTTTTGGCCAAGGTACATCGCTGAAAAATGTTCAAACTACAGGGAAATTCTGGCCGTGTACATGTCCCTCCTGGCACTTGTAAACATAGTACGGGGTCAAGCGGTTCAAATCTTGTCCGACAATATAACAACGGTCTCATACCTGGCGTGCATGGGAGGCCCGAGCCAACAAATATCGGATATGGCCAGGGACATTTGGTCTTTTGCCATCAGAAACAATATTTCAATCAGCGCCAAATTCCTTCCAGGAATACAAAACGGGGTAGCCGACAGATTGTCCAGGTTCAGTTCCCAGTACGAGTGGTATCTGCCTACCAGCGTATTCAATCTTCTCAACAAAATGTGGGGCCCATTTTCTGTGGACAGGTTCGCAAGCATATCAACGGCCCAGGTGCCCAATTACAACAGCTTGTTCTTAGATCCAATGACATCAGGTGTAGATGCGTTCAGTCAATGCTGGACCAACGAAAACAATTTTATAAACCCGCCATTACGACTCATGCAAAGAGTACTGGACAAGATAGTCATGGACAAAGCTATAGCTACAATAATATGTCCAACATGGCCAGCACAACCATGGTTTCAAAAGCTAAAAGCAATGTGTGTGTGCCCTCCTGTAAAGCTACCCAAAAGCAAATTCATTTGCATACCTCTGTCAAACAAAACACCAGAACCGCTGAAGAACCCAAATTGGAGATTGTTAGCTTGGAAAGTAGATGGAAATCTCATTTAGGTATGGGTTTGGGCTGGTCGGCTAAAGCCTCCTCATGTTATCAATTTTATTTGGCCCCTTCTACTTTGAATTTGTACAATAGATACATTGTAATGTTCAAATCTTTTTGTACTATGAATGACATGAAGTTTCTGCCTGACGCACAAGTTAGATCTGCGGTCATTGCTGAATTTTTGTGTGAAAAGGCGGAAAGTTCAGACCGCCCAGAATCTATGTTAACTGCTATTTTGGCAGCACTGGGACATTATTTCCAGGCATTGGACGGGGTGCCATTGCCTGTATGGTTACACAACTTGAAACATGCACTGATAAGATCATGCTCAGTTCAACCTAAGGGGCGCACTCCATGTATGCCCATAAAACCAGTGATCGAGCTTTTCGAGTCATGGCCCGATAACTGTCAGTTGCCGCTGAAAAAATTACGTCAGAAGTCGATAACTCTTCTTGCGTTGTGCGCGATGTGCCGACCGTCGGACTTAACTCGGTTTAACAGAGAACACATTGTCTTCAACTCAGACAATTCAGTAACTCTCATTTTCTTTGGTTTAAAAAATGACAAAGACCGAAAAGGGTTCGAGGTCCGTCTTCAGTCCGCTTTGAATAAAAAGAGTGGCCCAGTGGCATGCTTAGAGATATACATCCTGCATCCATCCTTCCACATCCATCACCAATCCATTCGTCATCATGCATTCTCACTCATATTTTCCCCCACCTCACATTTTTTATTTTTTTTGGTTTATCTGATGATTTACCATGACAATCATCACTTTATTTCTAGAGTTTCTTTGCATAGATCAGATTATCACACATTTAAAAAAAAATAATTTTATCTTTTTCCCGTTGTTCATATATTAATTATACCCCCCCCCCTCTCATTTTCTTTTCCATTTATGTATACATGATGTGAGTGATGAAGGTCCTAGCCACCGAAAGCTTGCGTGTGTAAATGTAATAATGTTTTTTACGTAATGACCATTTTATATGATTATCTATTCTCTTATTATATTTCCCCACTGTTACCGCCTGCGGTCAGCAATTTAAGATCAGACAGCAATGTGAGAAAACAAGACCGCAGTATCCCAAACCCATAACATCTCTTTTTTCTATACGACTGGGCTTCGCTCGGTAGTCAGACATTAGAGGATTGTTCAGCAATTATCGTGAGGATCCAGACATAATTATATCTAACAGCCTCTTGTAGGTTTATCAATAAATATATCTTGCAGCCTCTTAAAGATTTGTTCTATATCATTAGCCCTTACTGTGTACGGCTGATTGCTGCTCGGCTGTCATAATTGAGGTGAAACATCAATTATATACGTTGCAGCTGGAACAAGTACTATGTAAGCCCTTACTGCGTATGACTGGGTTCTGCTCGGCAGTCGTAGTCAAGGCAGTTCACCATAAGACTCAAATGAGCGTATTATGCTGCAACTACTCAACAAAACTTAACCATTCCTACAAGCTATAAGTATAGGTCTCTCACTCCACAATGTTGGACCTTATTTGGTAATTTTTAAATTTATTTTTTATTATTATTATCTTTTTAAATTCCCTTGTATTTTTTTCTTTACATTCATGTTTAGTTTGTAACATTTTCTATTTCTGTCTGTTCACATCCATCGGACTCTGCAAATACAATGCTTTCTTTTATTGTCAATTTTCTTCCTTTCCATTACCTACCTACCTATTTACCTACCTACATGTCTACCTACCTATCTACCTTCCTACTTACCTGCCTGCCTACTTACCTACCTATCTACCTACTTACCTGCCTGCGTACCTATCAACCTGCCTACCTTCCTGCCTACTTCCCTACCTACCTACCTACCTATATAACTACCTATCTACATACCTAAATACTTATATATCTACCTTCTTACCTACCCATCTTCTTATCCTACTTACCTACCTACCTACCTACTTACCTACCTACCTACCTACCTACTTACCTATCTACTTACCTACCTACTTACCTACCTACTTACCTACCTACCTACCTACTTACTTACCTACTTACCTACCTACTTACCTACCTACTTACCTACCTACTTACCTATCTACCTACCTACTTACCTATCTACCTACCTACTTACCTACCTACTTACCTATCTACTTACCTACCTACTTACCTACCTACTTACCTACCTACTTACCTACCTACCTACCTACTTACCTACCTACTTACCTATCTACTTACCTACCTACTTACCTACCTACCTGCCTACTTACCTACCTACCTACCTATCTATCTACCTACCTACCTTCCTACCTACCCACATGCATGAAAACAGTACGATATAATCAGTAGGACAGGTAGACTCACATACAGACTGATACACTCCCTCATGCATAAATACAAACATACATAAATACACCCACACTCTTCGTATCTCTCTTTGGATAATCTATCTATTTATCTATCTATCTATCTCTCTATCTATCTCTCTATCTCTCTATCTCTCTATCTCTCTATCTCTCTATCTATCTATCTATCTATCTATGTGTCTGTCTGTCTGTCTGTCTCTCTGTCTATCTGTCTGTCTCTCTGTCTGTCTGTCTGATAATATAGTATAGTGTTTTCTCTGATACAAAGTTTCACCATGTTCATCATTGACTAAATTAACCGAAACGTGTTAGCAGTGAATACATTGAGTGCATAAGTGACATCTTATTTATGGGCTGATGGTCACAATTGAATCATTTGAACTTACTATCTACATTTCTATGATTGCCGAGTTTTATGTTACCAATAGTTCAGCTGCCCCCTGTCGTATAGATTCTCCCTACAACATTCGTCAGACATCGAGCTGCTATCGTACTCTGGCACCTTCGCAGTAATCGGGATGGGAAGGAAAAGTTTAAAGGTTATTTAAATGAGTTATTTTGGTCTTCAAACAGCATTTGTCATAGAAAAACAGTAATCAGTGAGAGTATCTATACCGGTACGTTTACTGCAGACCAAAACTCAGAGTTGGCACATAGCATGATATAAGCCCTGATGTCAACACTCTTCTTTACAATCGTTGTTTAATTGGGATAGGAAAAAAAAAAGGGCAGGGGCACTAATCGCACATGACATTTGATCTTGTTCATTTTGCACACTAGAAACAACCATAAATCGTGGAATACCTAGATGATCCACTCCCCGAAAATAGCGTCCTTGCTCGCCCCCGGCGTACCCTAGGCGAATGCGCGGACAGTCAGGCACTGCTGTATTAACAATGGCGACCTCTGATACAAAGAGGCCCTAAAAAAGTCAACACTGTGGAGCTATCGGATGCACTAATTCAAGACAGCATCATCCGAATCTTTCCTTCTTTAGATTTCATAACCGGTAAAAAGTAACAATAACATTTATTTCGTTGATCTAAGGATAATTACTTTGCTCAATCTAGTCTAGACAAGATCTCTACTTGCGAACAGCATTAGGTCCCATTCATGCCTTTAATGGCCTTGACATAATGTGTCAGCCTGTAACCGACATCTAGACTAGATGATTGTTTGTGTGTTGTTTTTTTCCACCAATCCTTCACTAGAGTTGGATTAAAGAGGAACAGAAAAAACCCTGAAACTCACTGCTAAAGTTAAGCCTCATGTGGTTTCATAAGCTGTGTTTGAACTGTCATTGTTAAGGTTGTTTTAATTAGGTCTAATGTTTTATAGTTTACTTGCCCTTTGTAATAATTTGTCTTTTGCCCATCTTCTTTTTGCCAATTTACCAAGTTCAAGAGTTGATTCTTCTTCTTTCGATACCAGTCTTTGCTCTCAGTGCATGCTTTTTTCTTCTTCTTCTTCTTATGGATTTTTTCCCATCTTTCATTATTCTTACTAGTAACTGCCCCATTCTTTGAATGGTAAATAAACAAAGCTCACTACTCCAGACAGAAAGGCATCAGCACAAAGACATTGACGTGGAGACACTTTGGGCCATCCACATAAAATCGGCGATTAATAGATAGATAGGATAATATTCGTACACAGTGCGCAGTAGTGCGCACCGAGAATTTTTCAAGAAGTGATGATGTTATGAGCTCATGTGTTCGTAAAAAATGAAGGATCGGAAGTACTCAATTAGCGGCATAAAGCAAACTCAAAAAATTATTCCACAGCCTTTAAAGACGCCAAATCTAACAAAGAACCTTTTACGGGTCGAAGGGAAGGCACATGTAAAATGTCACGCAAATCCGAGCTGTATAAGCGGCAGTAGGTCTTGTTAAAAATCACGTGAGTTGTTTTTTTTTTTTTTATATAGATTACATTTTCCTTTCTTTGAGCATTAGTTCTAGAGTTCGAGGCGTGAGAGTCCTAGCCTTTCGACAAAGTTGTCTTGGCATGACTGACACTCCGAGATCTATAATCAAAATATTTCCCTTCGAGCTTGAAGCACACTATACATGTTTCTACACCGTTTTCTTGGTATCAATAAATGGCACTCACCTCATCTGTATAACACTATACTTGGTATCAAAATTTCCTTGGCGTGGCTGGATCTCGAGTGAACTCTAGTTCGAGGGTTTACATTTCGGGTAAGAGGCGGAAATTACGAAATTGACGGAAATACATTATCACGTCGTATTCGCAATCATGAATTGATAACTGATAATTATAACTGAATTTCTGGAAAAAGTAAAGAGTTTCGGGACAAAAAATGAGTCCGACACGTACAGGCTTGATACATTTTACATACATGTGCCAAGTTTCATTTCTCGACGTTGCGTAGTAAAAAAGCCTTTGCGGGAACAAAGTTGGGCCCAAGCTCCATTATTATGTGATTCTATATATTAATTCTTTTTTCATTTAATATAATCATTATTATTAATTTTTAATGTATTCTATTCTATTACATTAATATATATGATTATATTTTCCTTTCTTTGACTACTTTGAGCATTAGCTGTAGTTTGACCCTCGAGGGGTGAGAAGCCTAGACCTAGCCTTTCGACAAAGTTTTCTTGGCATGACTGACACTCCGAGATCTATAATAAGAATATTTCCTTCCGAGCTTGAAGCACACTCTAAATATTTCTACAGTTTTCTTGGTATGATTGAATGGCACTCACTTCATACGTATAGCACTATTCTCGGTATCAACGTTTTCTTGGCGTGGCTGGATCGTGAACTCTAGTTTACATTTCCGGTAAGAGGCGGAAATGACGAACTTGTCGGAAGTACATTATCACGTCGCATTCGCAATCATGTATTGATAACTGATAATTCTAACTGAATTTCTGGGAAAAAGTAAAGACTTTCGGGAAAAAATGAGCACGACACGTACAGGCTTTATAAATGTTACATACAAGTGCCAAGTTTCATTTCTCTACATTGCGTAGTAAAAATTCACGAAATATCATAAAAACCACAGAAAAACTGTGGGGTCGCAACATACAACCTTTTCTTTTTGCCCAATTTTGACATTGCGTAGTAAAAAAGCCTTTGCGGGAACACAGTTGGGCCCAAGCTCCATTGTTATATGATTATTTTTATTTTGGCATGCTTTCATTCGATTTTTTACTGTCCTCTTTTCTCATATGCCTTACATACTTGATCATGAAATATTTAAACAACCCCTGCAATTAGATTCGTAACCTTACGCCCTTAAAACAAGTCACAAATTTGTTGTCAGTGTTCTAGATCTGTAAAATCAGTGCGTTAATTATTGATATTACCTCACATACAGACAACTTCAATGTTACGTATTTGAGAAAGAGAGAGAAAGACAGAGAAAGACAGAGAAAGAGAGAGAGAAAGAAGGAGAGAGAGGATGTAGAAGACAAGAAAATGACAGTGCGGTGATCGCTAACAGTACGCCTTGTGTCTCGGGTGCCAGCGGGACCGCTGTCCGCGCAAATTTTAATAAGTCTCGCGCTAGCTGTGCCGCGCGGGCTTTTTAACAACAAAGGCGAAGAAGGGAGTGGATAATCTAGGTATTCCACGTTCTATGAAACAACTCACCATGCAGTCTGTTGTACAGAACATATCTATTGATGAAATGCTCCCCTGTAAGTGTCACAGTCCAGCTAGGCGATGGATCTGTTGTGTTAGTGTGAGCACAAACCGTCTCTTCAGTAGTACCATTTCTAGCGCGTCCATCCACTGCTTTGTCAGCTGTCCAGATAAGATATGTACTTGTCTGCGTCGCATTTTGTCGTAACGCTACATTACGACCTAAAATACAAGTGAAAGTGAACTCTTCTTTATGAGATTTTCATCTCCGTTTTTGTCCATTTCTATTTGTCTATTTTTTATTTCTGATGAACATCATCATACCGTTGAATAATCGTGCGGCAAAGTACCAGATGATCCGTTTATCATCAAACTTGTCTGATTTATTTTTTTCTATTGTTCTATCAGTTAAAAAAGTTACAGATGAATTGACTGATTATGTCAACTCTCGGCAGATCATTTTATTATAGGATTTAATTTTCTCGAGAGTAAGTGAAATTTCGTTCATGTTTAACAAAGATAAAGAATTGTCGCATATTCTTCACATCAATGTATAATGCGGTTGTGACTTCTTTTATTCATCCGTGTTTTCTATTTTCTTTTACTCCAAGAAATAACCATGGTCTGTAAATAATTTTCGGTATCGATAATGACATACCTCCACTGATGTAGAGAGAACAGAGTGCCTTGATTCCCTCCCCTGTAAGGATAACCTGAGAGATTGTAACACTCAGATCACAGTGAATGTCCAGTGCTGTGTCAGAGATGGCGGCGTTCTGACGATTGGTGCAGTCAATGGTTGGTGACGATGTGCCGTTGCTGAACTGTACAGTGATGTTGTGTAGGGCATCTGATGTGACTTGTTAACAAAGGAACAGACAAAATAATTAATATTTATACTGACTTAACAACCAGGTTGGATTTAATTTTAGTCAAATACCAATTGGGGAGGTAATACGTTTTATGACGTATCCTCTGATGTTCAGTATGTCATGTAGACATTGTATGTCTATTGTTTGAAAAAGTGGTGATCACAGGATAACATTATTGATAGTAATTCATGTGAAACTAATGGACTCTAGTAGGAAATTCATTGAGAAAATCTAAAACCAAACATTGATGTAAACAATAACAGAGTGTTCAATAAGTTTTTGCTCCTACTGACATAATACAGGTAATTTAAGCTCACCTTCATTACTGACAAGTAACCTGAGCCAGGTGAATGGATACAGTGTATTCCATGTAACAGTTACAGACTGAAGTGTTGAGTTATTCAGGCAGGTTGTGTCATTTCCATCTGTCAGGTGCCCGAGATTAGTAGTTGTTGGGTTGGATGTGACAGTTCCGTCCTGTGACAGATCCACTGTGAGGAGGAAGAAAGGCAGAGGATTATTGTGATAATTTTAAACATGGATTTGGTTTAAGAAAGTTTATTTACTCAGTAGTCAGGAATGTGGTGTTAATCTACATGTTAAATGTTGTGTTTAGACGTGGATAAAGCGTGAGAAATTGACAATAACAATCACCCCCATAATGATGTCATTGCCGCCAACCATGTTCTCTCATGATAATTATACAGGCCACAACTTTAAACCTGAGCTCATTATACTTTGTGTTTGGGGTGAGGGGGGGGGGCGGCTATCAGTGAGTGCGTTTAACGTTGTTAAATGTGATTGTTGTTAGCTGGAACTTTCAATATTGTGTCATCCTGTTAGATGCTTTTTTCTTCTTGTCAATGCTGTTTGAAAAAGCAGGTAAGCAATAAAATATGTCACTGCAAATGTTGGTTACTTTTCTACTTGCCCGTGGTCTATACAAAACCTAGGGGTGAGCTCTTCCCACTCCAGTGCTCTATCAAAGGAAAAAACGTCCTTTGTTTGTCCAGAGGCCGCAACAATAATAAATGTCTCTAAACTGCCGATTTCGGCTCTATAGGGAGCTATTGATGTTAGTTGACAATGTGTTCCTGTCCGGGAGCTATTGGTGTTAGTTGACAATGTGTTCCTGTCCTGACCAACAACTGATTTGATGAAAGAAACAGCAGCTGCAGCATGGTGAAGAAGGAGGGAGTATTGATTGAGAAAACTGATCCAAAGGGAGCAAACTCTTCCCTATGAATTTGGCAGCAAAGAGGGAGTTGGGAAGTAACTTTGATCACGGCACACTGAGAATGTCCCAGGTCAAGCCTCCCCGTCTAGATCTACCTGTCGGGCGTCTTAGAGTAAAAAATCTGCCGAAAAATCACCCCTTGTAACAATACTGTCATAAATGGAAGTTAGGTACTCATAAACTAAACATAGTAAATATATAATAATTATGTTCTCAATCTGCAATTAGTCACCGCTTCAGTGGATGGATTGGCTCATGTGTCACAAGCAAATCTCTCTTTCTCTGACATACTAGCACATACAGAACTCACACACCGTCGCTTACATGAATGCATTACTTCTATTAAACTAACGGGATCCACAGATTACTGAGTGAATCTGATCATGAATTCATCTTTCCTAATACACTCGACAAATCCTAATAGGTGTCTCTGTAAACAACGTATTTTCACTGAGAGTGAGGGATAATTCCATACACTGTGCATCATGTCTATTACATCATATATATTATGTTTTATGAACTGTTCAAGACACATACACTCCTTCAAAACCATATTTATGTCCCTCGTTGAGTAAGAAGAAAAAAATCCATATATTTTTTTTACATATAGAGTACACGTACACTTGTGGCCACGAGTGAACTTTGACCTACGTTCGGTCGTAGTGAAGGGCTGTGACTCATTTGAGTATTGTTACATGAAGTATTTGGTCGCGCTCTGGTACTACAAGCTTTAGATTTCAATGGCATTGCTTGTTTTGTGAATATATATGACCATATATACTTCAACTTGGTGTACCATAGTGCGGCCACGTGCCCCGGGTGCGGCCGCAACTGTGACCAAGGTGCGGCCATGTTGAAAATGTCAACATTTAAGAACTGTTAAGCATTGAATGGTTGCACGAGAGCCGAAAACATGACAAACAAGTAATAATACACAAACATGGGTTTTAAAACTTTAAAACTCAATGAAAAGCGGCTGATTCTGTTGAGCATTTATGATTTCTGTCATTCATCATGAATTTACAGTCTTGCAGGCAATTGAAATCAATTCATTAATCCTAGTCCTGTCAAAACCTCTTTTCCCCATTTCCATAAGATACTTGATAATATCTAGCTGCTCTTCAGGTGTCAGATATGTTTGGGGAACTGTCTCCATTCTCCTTCTTCCCAACAGCTTGTCAGAAACTGTGCCCCAAGGTATGCCATGTACTTCCGCGCTGCTCTCCTTTTCACTAACCCCTGCTCTACCTCCTCTATTGCTTTCTTTAATGATTCTTGCGTCCATTTAGGATCTCTCTTGCTCCTTGACATGGCATTTGGAGAATAAATAAATGTAAACAAAAAGGTTCTGATTTCTTTATTTAACTTATAATGGGATACTTTTAATGTTCTATAATTTTGCCTACTTAGATCTAGATGCAGTTATCAGTATCAATTTAAACCCTTGATTATGTGCTGGAATTACCCTATGTAGTAATTAGCCATTATAAAGTATATTTGGCCAGAAAATACGATATTGGCCAGACACTGGACATGTATCGGCCCACCATCAACGTGGCCTCTAGTGGTCTTATTAAAAAACGAACCCGCCCAGGTTGCGGCCACCCGAATTCCTCGTTTAGTTTCAAAGTGAGAAGAATTCTCGACATGTGCTTAGATAAACCTATTTAGAACATGTTTAAGTCATATTAACACAAAAACGTCTATTAACTTAAGAAAAAAAACGTATTTTAATTGACTTACCTGAAAACTCACAAGGAGAAGTTCTGGCGGCTGAAATTTTCGCCGCGTGAAAAACGTGGGTCAAAATGACTGGAAGCAACCGAATGTAAGCGATATACTGTGCTTTGACTTCAAGGTCAGCGACTCTTTTGTTCTCAGCTGTGTTAAAAGCAGAGAAACTATACAACCCGAAATTGGCCGCACAATGGTACATGTACTCTGTGGCTTTTTATATTATATTAAAAAAAAAATAGTTGTTGAGTCTCTGGCTCTCAGTATCCACCATCATTAACTAATCAAGTTTTTGTCTCAGTGGGGATCTACCTAGTTTATGATAATTACCATACTGACATGAAGGACCGAACCATCCCTTCTGACAGGTAGTACCATTAGTACATTGTCCTTCTGTGCCACAGTTGTTCCCAGAACAATGACATTTGTACTGACATGATGATCCAAACCAGTCTGAGTCACAGCCTGACACGGAATGTATAGAGTTCAAATTATTATTTCATCAAGACCAACTATAACAATAATGACATTGTAAAAATGTGAGTGCATCATCTCTTCAGGACATAATTACCATCATGCATTACCGCCCTGAAAACCTCTGTTCTTGTCACTGATTCAACCCACCTCCCCTGGTATAATAAATTTAAATTAAATTTTGTGGAACTGATTCATAAATACTGAAACTTGATAGATACAAGACAGGCCGGTCATGGTACGGAACTGCATCGCACTGAACATTTATGGAAGACAATCAATCGCTCCTCAAGTTCGCCTCGATCGACATCAAACTGATTAATGTTTCCAAAAAATAAATAAAATATACAAACAGACAAACCAGACAGACCGGACGTCACTTTAGTAATCATCGCTGTTTCAAATTATCACCCATGGTTCAAATTTCATGCCGTCACAGGTCAGCCGATTGACCATCTACAGACAACAAACAAACATACACAAAGATAGATATCTACACGAATACGGTACTTAAACATTTTCATTTTTTGAACACACATTATAATATGATTTCGACCTCAGTGACGAACAAATCCACATACTCAGGTATCCATTCATGCACTTACTCGCTTGAATTATATTATACTCATCCATCTATTCTTTTTTTAGTTCGCTCACATCCTCACTCAATCCCATTGTCATTAAGTCAATCAGTTCAACTTACAATACAATCATACATACTGGTGTACATACCCTGGGCTATTGTAGACTCTGACACGAGAGACACCGTTAAGATGAAGAGATGGACGAACGTCATTTCCTCTGTCATGTTTTTACCTGCCCGTTGTCCTGTTTTACTGGATGTGAACTGTCAATGACAATGTTATTCTGTTATTTTGCTTCAAATAGTTAAATTTTAAAACACCCTGTGAGACATGTAGCTGTGTCATTTCAAATAATGTGTAATATAAATTAATAGTCTGTCAGATAATTATGGTGGCGTGTATCCCGAGTGATTCACTTTCAGAATATTATGCTTCCTGCATGTCGCCACTGGAAAGAGGAAACATTATGGTGAGAGTGGAAAAATTTCAGCTAAATTGTCCATGTGAAATTTCTGTCCTTTTTTAAAATCCTTTGATCTCTGATTTTCGTGGGCACCAGACAGAGTTCATTACTGCACATTTTGAGACACACCCTTAAATAGTAAATAAATATATTCTCTTCTCCGTTTCTTTCCCTGCAAGGCAAGTTTTGTCGAAACAATCGTGAAATAAACATTCCAACTATCCGTTGGATTTGCTGTTTTTGTCTGTAACAGCTGAGGTTGATTCTAGCACGTTATGAGAGGGGGGAGTTAGTTGATCTAACTACAAACCTTTAGAAAACGAAACTATTACAGCAGTATAAAAAAGTAAACACGAGATCCGACAATCGATTAAATAATATTAAAGTTTAATAACTGTACACTGAACAATAAAATACTAGGTAAGCACCAGAGAACGCCTAACAACTGACTATCCTATGCTACACGAGGAAACGTGAAAACTCACTTACTCACCAACCAACCACTTACATGAGTCTATATCTATTATATATTTCAGTAACTCGCAACCTTTGGCATGACTAACTGACCAAACTATACATTCTTCAGGCCTTAAATTTGGCAGGAAGGTGGCAATTGAGATAAGGAAGATGATGGCTATAATTAAAAGTTGTTTACTTTAAGCATGTATTTTTAAAAAATAACAATGTTTATTGCTATGTAACATCTGTATATTTGCGTGTTTGTTCCGTAATATAATAGTACCGTGCATGTCATAAAAAGTAACCGTATCAAGTATTCAGTTTGGTGCGTAATGTTGTGGTGCGCATGAGTTCTGAAGCAAGACTGCAGTTTATTACTTGTATTATACTAGAGAGAGGGGGGCATCACATGATTGTTTATTCTGGGCAATGCCCGGTAGCTCATCTAGTATATAGATATTTCTATAGAAAGCTCCCGAAATTAATCTAGCCTCTGCCCTCGCCCGAAACACACAAGCTAACCGATCACGTATCAATACGTCACCAGTTTACATCACTCAAGGCCAAATCTGGCGTAAACATCTACATCTACGACATTATCGAATGTTCAGGAATCTATACTAATAAAAGAGAAACTTTACGACATTGCGCGCGCCTCTGTCGCTACTCCTCCGTTAATGTTGATTCTATGGCCTTCAAATTTTACACAGTGCTTAGTATAGTCTGTCGTCGTGTCGCCGGCACATAAAATTTAAATATATTTGAGAAATAACAGAACGTTTGTTTCCGTTTTTGTGTTGCGACACATCAAATTTTCGGCAAATTTGCGGCAATTTTTTGTCATCGATTATAGTATTCTGTGCGCAAATTGCTTGAGCGATTACATTCGCCGATTTTGTTGAATCGTCTCGCAATATAGCCGATTGTGCTAAACTGCCTCGGAATAGACCCCCAAATTACATGTCTTATCATGAGGACGCAGATCTAATATCGCCTCGCAATATAGCCGATTGTGCTAAACTGCCTCGGAATAGAGCCCCAAATTACATGTCTTATCATGAGGACGCAGATCTAATGATTTACGTGCACTGTACCTTCAAGAATGCATTTTCTCATAATATTTCATCGATCGAAGTAATCAGACCTATTTAACTCATGCTGTTTTACGCCAACGATTACCGCCAACTTCCGCCGTCACACATTTTAAAACAGTGCACAACTGTGGTTAAGTTTCAACTTTGTTCTGATTAGTTTACATCTAGACTAGGTCTATATATCTGTGTTTTAGAATGTGTTTTCAATAGCCTATGCCTACATTCTAGACTAGATCTAGGAAAGGAAAGATTCTGGATTAGGTCGGGAGATTGACGCCACAGTAGAGGGCCAACGTTTCAAGCGGCAACGATTGTTGTACGTGGGTGGCCATCACACATTTTAACTGTTTAAAGCAGCGCCCAACAGCAGGACTTTCATTTCGTTGCTCAACAGCAAACGTTTTTGGCTTTGGTTAGGTTTCAGCTTTGTTCTAATTAGTCTAGACTAGATCTAAGTTTTTAATATGCCTAGGAAAAGGAAAGGGTCTGGATTAGGGAGATTGACGCCACAGGGCCAACGTTTCAAGCGGCAACAATTGTTGCATGTGGGTGGATCTGCTAACACCAATGAAGATTCGGCAAATGAAGAAGATGGAATGGCCATGCAGTCTCTTCAAGCTATTCAGTCAGTGCCTCAAGTGCCTGATGAGCTTGCTCAAGAACGCCGTCCACAGGAAACGCCAGTCCCTGCCCCAGCTCCACACCCGCATGAAAGGCCACCCCCTGCCCTAGCTACACACCCGCAGGAAAGGCCAGTCCCTGCTCTAGATCCAGGAATTCCAATGGGTCTTAACTATGCACCACATGCATTTGTTCAAAGGCATAACAATGCCATCGGAGGGATGACACAGATATGTCCCCATTGTCATGCATCAAAATTTAAATTGGAAACTCCTGGAATGTGCTGTGGAAACGGTAAGGTAACTCTGACTCCTTATCCACCTCAAACTGAATATTTGCACACCCTCTTTCACCAGGAAACCCCTGACGCAGTGCACTTTTTATCAAATATCCGGAAATACACCTGTGCTTTCCAGCTGATATCCTTCGGATGCAGTGAAATTAATATTCCAGGTTGGAATCCGCAATTCGGAATCCAGGGCCAAGTCTGTCATCGCATCGATGGACTTCTACCAAATACAAATACTGACGCCAGTGTTCACGCAAAATTTCTTCAGATCTATTTCATCGATGGAGAAATGTCTGAGGTAACTGCCAGAATGGGTGTTGTTGATGGTCTTCGACAAAACATTGTGAGGGCAATTCAAGAGGAGCTTCATGCACACAATATTTATGTTCGTGAACTGAAAGCAGTGCATGAATTTGCATTACACAACAATTTGGAAAATTACCGCATCAGTATTTCGAATCACAACCGTCCACCTGGAGAGCATGAAAGACGCTATAATGCCCACGAGACGAGTGAGGTAGGTCTGCTTATGCCCAATGATCCTGTAGGTGAGAGAGACATCGTCTTGAGGACGCGTGATGATACCCTACAACGCATCAGTGAATTTCACCCTGCGTATGATACCGTGCAATATCCCATACTGTTTCCAAGAGGTACACATGGATGGAATTTGCAGATGAAATTCACAAACAATAACAAACTCACCATGCTGAAATTTTACAGCTTTCACTTTATGACACGACCAGGGAATTACATTTTGCTCAGCAGAAGGCTACTGCAGCAATTTTTAGTTGATGTCTATGCCAAAATTTAAAGTGAACGCCTTTTTTACATTCGGCGTGAACAGGGCAGACTGAGGGCAGACAGTTATGGTGCTCTGAGAGATACCTTCACCTCTGGAGATGGTGACCCTCGGAATGTTGGTCAACGTGTAATATTACCTTCGAGTTTCACTGGGGGACCCCGCTACATGTTTGAGCGACAGCAAGATGCAATGACATATGTCAGACAATATGGAAAGCCAGATCTGTTTATTACCATGACGACTAACCCAAAATGGAAGGAAATTCAGGACAACCTCTGTCAAGGACAACAAGCCCATGATCGACCTGACCTGACTGTGCGCGTCTTCAGGCTAAAGCTACAGCATCTCATGGAAATTTTAAAAGATGGTGACTTCGGTACACTGCAAGCTTGGCTGTACTCCATTGAGTTCCAGAAGCGTGGTCTGCCCCATGCACATATTCTATTGTGGCTGACCAAGGACAGCAAGATAACACCGGAGCATTTTGATAAAGCAGTTGTTGCAGAAATTCCTGACAAGAATCAAGATCCTGAGCTGTACAATATTGTTACATCAAACATGATCCATGGGCCATGTGGTCAACAGAATGTAACAGCACCATGCATAAAAAATGGCACATGCTCTAAAGGATTTCCCAAACCATTTCTCCACCACACTGAAACTGGCACTGATTCTTATCCCAAGTATCGGCGGAGACATCCAAGTGATGGAGGCCATACCGCTGTCCTGCAATGCACACGAGAAGGAAGAAGAACAGAAACAGTGGTAGATAACAGATGGGTTGTCCCTTATAACCCTTGCCTTCTCCGTCTAATGAATTGCCATTTGAATGTTGAACTCTGTAGCTCTGTCAAGAGCATAAAATATGTTTTGAAATATGTCCATAAAGGTTCTGACCAGGCAACATTCCAGGTAACAGACCAAGGAGAAAGGGATGAAGTCAGTGTTTTTATCAATGCCAGGTATATTGGCAGTACCGAGGCAGCATGGAGAATTTTCCAGATGCCAATGCACGAACGTTACCCGCCAGTTATTCAGTTAGCCGTTCACTTGGAAAATGGCCAACGGGTATACTTTACTGAGGATACTGCACAAGAGAGGGCTACAGCTGATCCACCAGCATCAACACTCACAGCCTTTTTTCAGTTCTGTCAGATAGACCCCTTTGCTGCTACTTTGCTTTATATATAGATGTGCCACGTTTTTATACATGGGCCAACAAAACATGGAGTCGCAGGAAACGTGGAAAGCAAATAGATGGTGAGGATATTTTTGAAGCCGCAGCAATCGGTAGAATGTATACAGTTAGCCCCCGTCAAGGAGAGTGTTTCTTTTTGCGACTGCTGCTTCATCACGTGACCAGTCCAAGGAGCTACAATGACTTAAAAATTGTGGACCAGAATGTGTACCCTACCTACAGAGATGCATGTTTGCAGAGAGGGCTTTTACTAGATGACAATGTCCACCACTTAACTTTGGAAGAAGCATCAGTCAGTATGTTGCCCAAACAGATGCGTAGTCTGTTTGCGGTAATTTTGGTGCACTGCAACCCAAGCTACCCTATGGATTTATGGTCAAGGCATACTGAAACCATGTCAGAAGATTTTGCTCACAGTCTTGGTGCAGACCGCAATGATGATATTGTTCTTCAAGCTGCTTTGGCAGAGATAGAAAATATGGTGTTGGACATGGGAGGACTTCAGCTCACACATTATGGCCTTCCTCACCATGAAAGAGATGCTGTGCAGAGAGCTGGAGCGGACTACAGGCGGGAAATGACATATGACGTCGTGAAGGAGAAGGAAGTCTCTGCGAGAAATATCCAGTTACTTAATACAGAACAACATATTGTCCATGATGAGTTTGTTACAGCTGCACTTAATTCTGAGAAAGGGTTGTTTTTCCTGGATGCGCCTGGGGGATGTGGTAAAACATTTCTTATCCACACCATTCTTGCATCTATAAGATCACAACGAAGAATTGCTATTGCCAGAGCCAGCAGTGGTCTTGCAGCTACCCTCATTCCTGGAGGCCGCACTATTCACAGCACTTTCAAGGTACCCCTTAACTTGACGCAGTGTGATGTTCCAATGTGTTCGATCAAGAAAGGAACTTCCCTCGCTAAACTCATCAAGGACTGTTGTGCCATCATTGTAGATGAAGCGCCCATGAGTAACAAGTTGATTTTTGAAGCCCTTGACAGATCACTTCGTGACATCACAGGAAGGGAAGAAATAATGGGTGGAATTACTACTTTACTATGTGGAGACTTCAGGCAAATATTACCTGTAGTGCGTGGTGGCACAAGGGCCAACATTGTGAACTCATGCTTAAAGATGTCCAATCTATGGCAGTATGTCAAGATTCGAAAACTTCAAACAAACATGAGAGTTCATCTTGGTGGTGAAGCAGAAGCTGGTCAATTTGCCGAATTCTTGCTTGATCTTGGCAGTGGTACATATCCATTGTGCAAGGAACCAGACAGCATATCTCTGAATTCATTTGGAACCACAGTATTAACTACAAATGACCTAATTACTTCTGTATATCCAGATTTTTTGCAGAACCATACTAGCTCATCATGGCTGGCAGAACGGGCCATATTGGCACCACTAAATGACACTGTAGCCACCATCAATGCCAGACTTACTCAAATGATGCCTGGGCTGTGCAAAGTTTACACCTCCTTTGATAGCACTGTTACGGAAGAGGAGACAGTGCATTATCCCACAGAGTTTCTTAATTTAGTAGAGGTCGCTGGGCTTCCGTTTCACAAACTTACCATTAACGTTGGGATGCCAGTTATGATTATGCGGTCTCTCAACCCACCACGTCTAATGAATGGCACAAGGTGCACTGTCTGCAAATCTACCCCCAATGCTTTAATAGTGCAGATATCATCAGGACCGTATAAGGGGGAAACACATGCCATTCCACGGATAATTTTGCAGCCTTCTGACAGTGCATTGCCCTTCACTTTTCAACGGCGTCAATTTCCCGTTCAGCCATGTTTTGCCATAACTATAAACAAGGCTCAGGGCCAGACTTTAAAAACCATGGGCTTGGATTTAACATCTCCAGTATTCACACATGGAATGCTATATGTGGCACTGTCCAGGACAGGAACAAATAAATCTGTCTTTGTGTTGGCTTCGGAATATCATAAGACTCGCAACGTCGTCTATCCAGAAGTTCTACAGTGAAGGTATGTCACAATGGTTAACCCATTGTCATCATCTGTCACTGTCACACTGCCTTTTCTTTCTTTCCTATTCCGTTCGTAGAACGGGTAATCAGGCTTGTATACTAATATTTACAAAAAGGGTCAAATCACCCAACAAGAACCGAGCGAGGAAAAAAACTACTCACAAGAAAGGGAAGGTAAGGTCACTGAGTACTCGCTGGGCCAATGTCAACAATAAAAAGAAAAAAAAGAAGTGAACACATGCTCAGTCACCAGTATGACAAGCAAGCAACGGGGGAGGGAAAGGGGTAGCCCTCAGATGCTACTCAACCCCCCAATTTAAGTTGAATATCTTTTCAACTCTAAAAACATTATACAGCGAATGCAAGATCATGAAATAACCTTACAGCACTCCCGAATCTTACAATGGTAGTTGCTAATCCTATTACAATGAATAACATAATCTCAGTGCCTTCCCAAATGTCATCACAAATACAATACAATGCAGTATCCTCTGCATTTCTAATACAATGACTAATACAATACCATTGCAGTAGTATTACAAAACTAATTCAATACCATCATTGTGATAAAACAATAGTCAACAGTAGTATTACAAACTAATGCTATACCAACACTGTGGTGAAACGATGGTCCATCGTTTACATAATACTTCGTGCACGAACTATAGCACATAACTCGTTGTACATACCATGGTTATCTCCAAAATGCATAAGATGGGTACAATGGCAAAATACCAATACATATCGACCACTGATCAGGGTCTAGTTTTAGGTCAAAACAAGTTACAATAATGCAATATAACCACCGTCCAAGCTTGGACCTCTAGTAAATACTTCATTGCAACATAATACAAACACTGCTTGCGCACAGTTCCCATTTGGGTTACATTCTTCAAAAATTATATCAAGTTCCATTGAGAACAAATAATCTGACATTGTATAAAATCAAAATGTGGCTAATACATCATGACTCTCTGTCAGCCATCAATTCAATATTCAGTCACAGATGTACTGTTATCCCCAATTACAGTACAATACTGCCGTCCCAGAAATCCATCTAGTAGGCAAAACTATGGGTTACAATGCATTTCACTGATAGTGTACTACTTTTAAAATACTCTGCTCAAGAAATCGCCACATACATTTTCTTTACCTTTTTCATAGTGAATCCTGAATCGATAAGACTGTAAAAATAAACTCCACCGTAATAACTTTGGACTATCAAATTTGACAGAGTTCGAAAACTCTAATGACCGATGGTCAGTTTGGAGCACAGACTCCTTTCCATACAAATACAATAAATTTTTTTACAGCCCAAACAATAGCTAAACATTCGCGCTCTGAGACCGAATATTTTGTCTCACGAGGTAATAGCTTACGACTAGCATAATCACAGCGTACAACTTCCCCTCGTGTTCCCGCATAAGAGTAGCGCCTAGCCCACGGTCTGATGCATCGGTTGCTAAAACAAACTCTTTGGAAAAATCTGGCAGACATAACACGGGTATGGAAATAATGGCATTTTTCAAAGAAATGTACGCTTTCTCCTGCGTTTCTTCCCACTGAACTAAATTAGGCTGGCCCTTTCTAAATAAATCAGACAATGGTGGTGCAATCGCTGCAAAGTTTGGAACAAATTCTTGGTAATATCCCACTAATCTTGAAAATGCTTTTACTTCATTCTTAGTGGTGGATCTGGCTGCGTCTCGCACCTTATATACATTCTCTTCTAATAGGTCAGTCATACCTTCTCCCACTGAATGTCCAACAAAGTCGACTTCATTCGTTCCAATCAGGCACTTGGATGGTCTTGCAGTTAATCCAGCTTGGCCCATCCTCCGCAGTAGGTCCTTGAGAGTCTTCACATGCTCATCGAATGTCTCTGTATGAATCAGCAGGTCGTCCACATAGACTGTCACATTGTTCATTCCCTGGATCAATGGCTATACGATCTTGTTTAGTGTGGCTCCTGGGTTCATCATCCCAAAAGGCATCCGGGTGAATTCATAGTGTTCGCCCATTGTGTCGAACGCCGTTTTGAAAATATCCTGCTCTCGGACTTTCACCTGCCAGTATCCCTTGCTCAGGTCAATCCGAGAGAACATTCTTCCTCTCGAGAGACTCTGAAACACACCCGATGGCGCTGCTGTCGGATGAGGGTCGAATATTGTGATCTTGTTTAACCTCCTCTAGTCGATGCAGACCCGGTTGGATCCGTCCTTCTTCTTGACGACAACAACCGTTGAAGCATAAGCTGATGAGCTCCTTTGAATGATGCCCAACCTTTCCATGGTGCTAAGCTCCTTCTTCAAGGAGTCTCGCATAGCGTAGGGCACCGGGTATGATCGTTGACAAACTGGCACTTCTGTCGTCAGGTCGATGTGATGTTCACCCAACTGGCAGCATCCAGGGAGATTGGTGAAAACGTGCAGGTAATCCTTCACCACATCGCCGAGTTGTTGACGTTGTTCCGGCGTCAGCTGCGTTCCATAGTCGACATCTCCGTAGCCTTCCTTCTGGTCCCAGCTCCCTAGGTCGGCAAGGTCCTCCGTCATTCCACCGTTGACGTCTTCCAGGTCGCAGTATCTCGATGACCGTCACACCAGCTGATTCTACAGGTTGACTTTCGTCCATTACGTCGTCATCTACCAGCACAGCACCATCACCGCCGTCGTTCCGTATGACGTCGACATATCCAGACGTGGTATCGCTCCTACTGTTGTCCATCCCACACATCTCGGTCACAACTGGTGTCGATTCCATTGCCACTTCTGCTGCTTTAGTCGTTATTGGTGTCGTCCTTGGAATATATCTCTTGAGGAGGTTGGCGTGCAAGGCCTTCTCTCTTGCACCCATCTTGACTCTGTAGTCGTTGACGCCGACAACTGAGACTACCCTATATGGTCCCTTCCATTGGACTAAGAGCTTGTTAGTGTTCGTCGGCAGTAACACCAACACTTCGTCTCTGGGGCGGAATTTCCTCTTTCTCGCCTTCCGGTCGTAGTAGGTCTTCTGTCTACCTTGAGCCTTGGAAAGTTCTTCCGTCGCCAGCTTCCATGGGTCCTCCAGCCTCTCAAGTAGTTTCATGACATACTGGTAACTGGTCTTCGTTTCCGGCTCCTCTACGTCCTTGGTCCAAATAACCCAAGGCCAAATCTGGCGTAAGCATCTAAATCTACGACATTATCGAATGTTCAGGAATCTATATATATATTTGGACAACTTGGAGCGGTCCTTCCCTATGCATAGAAAAACGGCTAAACGTAGAAAGTTCAAACTTTCTGTGCTCATTAGTTAAAAAATCTAATAGGTTTTTACACATTCATTTTGAAGATATAATATGTGGAAATGTACAAACTGAATTTATGAAGTCATTTGTTTTGTTACCAGTTCCAATCATCTTTTTAAAACACCATTTTCAACATTTCCAAATAGGTTTGCCAGGTTGCCATTTTTATGATCATATCTTCTATCTATACTATATATATTTGTGGACTTGAGATTTTTCGTTGCAAAAGGCTTCTGAACCACTCAACACTCAGACTTCATATTTTATATGGTGCATCAGAATGGATGTAAGGGTGCACAGTTTTTAATAGAAGTCTCAAATCGGTGTTGTTTTTTTTATTGGAAATTTATTGTTTCGCCATCATTTAGATCTATTTCGACTCATGGTTCGCCATTTTAAGGTTTCGTTATCACTTCCTGCGATGTGTTCACTATCAAACACACTAACCCGTGCGCAAATCATGCTGTTGTACGGGATGCGCAGTGTGTCAACTCACAAAGGCAGAGCGGTAAGACTTATTTAAAAACAAACAAAAATAAAATAAACAAATAGTAACAGGCCAGATGAAGCAGGTCCATAATAACCACCCAGAACTGAAATCAATATTCAAACCGATTTATCCCGGGCAGGGCCGGGGACCTCAGCTAGTATAATATATTTTTGGACTTGAGATTTTTCGTTGCAAAAGGCTTCTGAACCACTCAACACTCAGACTTCAAATTTTATATGGTGCATCAGAATGGATGTAAGGGTGCACAGTTTTTAATAGAAGTCTCAAATCGGTGTAGTTTTTTTTATTGAAAATTTATTGTTTCACCATCATTTAGATCTATTTCGAGTCATGGTTCGTCATTTTAAGGTTTCGTTATCACTTCCTGCGATGTGTTCACTATCAAACACACTAACCCGTGCGCAAATCATGCTATTGTACGAGAATGATGCGCAGGGTGTCAACTCACAAAGGCAGAGCAGTAAGACTTATTTAAAAACAAACAAACAAAAATAAATAAACAAATAGGAACAGGCCAGATGAAGCAGTTCCATAATAACCACCCAGAACTGAAACCAATATTCAATATTTATCCCGGGCAGGGCCGGGGACCTCAGCTAGTATACTAATATTTACAAAAAGGGTCAAATCACCCAACAACAACCGAGCGAGGAAAAAAACTACTCACAATAAATGGGAGGTCAGGTCACTGAGTACACGCTGGCCAAACGTCAACAATAAAACGAAAAAAGAAGTGAACATAATTATGCTCAGTCACCAGTATGACAAGCAACGGGGGAGGGAAAGAGATAGCCCGCAGATGCTACATTGTCTATAATGAGAACTGCAATCAAAGACAAGCATGAAAAAAGAAAAACTTACCATTAGCAGTTAGAAACTATTCACCATCAGATACACTCACACTGATATAATACGTTATGTACTGATAATAATAGGTATTTGTACGATTATTTTGATCGACATTTTTCCAAATTCTAAAACATGTTGCATAGAAAATTGGAACAGTGTACTTTGAAAAGGTTTTGTTTTTTTGTTTTTTGCCATCCAACATTTTATTCACACACCGTTGCCTGGTTGTAAAAAGTAACAAACGATTAAAAAAAAAAAAATCAAATGGAGGGAATCGGTATTTTTTCGCCATCTCAAAACACGATGCTGAGTTCTAGTCTCATACAAAGTATATATCATTACTGGTTGAAAAGGGGTTTGTGTAAGATTTCTTGACTCCAGGGGCAAATCACAAATGAATGCAAAACTGTTCATGACAATCATTCTGAATGCAGAGAGAGGAGGCGGATTTTTCATGATTGACCCTAGTCGGTACTACTTCGCCACTCCTTGGGGGAAATTCACACATTCCCTTTTTCGTGACCGTGGCGAACTGATGTTCTTCCACCCGTCGATAAGTCAAGACGAGGCCCCATTATATGATTTTATTCAGGCCCGATAACTTTTTAAAAAAATTTCTTCTGCAGAGGGCATTGATTATGAATGTCTAGTAAAAGTGATATTTTTATCATTTTTATTCTTATTACAAAGTTAAAAAAAAAAGTCTGCAAAATCCTACAGTAGATAACACATAGCAAGAAAACCGAACATAAATCCTGTGTGAGAATACATCATATATCAGAATTACCATATTCAGAAGTGATGAAGCAGAACAAAATGATGTGAAAGAATATTAAAGATTTATTCTTTTAAAGAGTTAACAACGCAGGAAATAAATTTAATGAAACTGTTGGGTTTTTTTTTTTTTAACGTTTCCACTATCTTCCTCTCCTTTTCTTTTCCTTTGTGTAACTTTCTCGGAGCTGCTTTATCTTTCCTCTCCCTATTAGCGGCCTCTTCCTTTTCCTTCTCGTGGTCTTAAACTCTAAAGATTAAAATGTGACAATCAGGAGACGGTAAAATTTCGCAGAATGCACAAAGAAAGGATGTATCATGAACTTTTGTCTTTTCTTCATTATCAATTTTTGTCCAAATCTTTCGATGTGTGTTCACCTAAATGGTAATGGACGTTTTTTCACGTATATCACTAAACCAACACATACCTGTCTACTGATTTTCATTAAACATTTCATTTCGGTTAAAAAAATACAAATACTGAATAATGTTACACTGTGCCTGACTATTCAATTGAACAACACCAAGAAAAATTATATTTGCTTGTTTTGTGTTAGAATTATAAAAATAAAGAATTGAAACAGTTGGGATAGCGAACTCACTAGGAATCTTCAGAGGAAAGGAGCCCCCGTCAACCAAGTGATTATGTCCTTAAATTTCCAACACTGTTCCCTGTTCATTTAATGTGTAATGCAACCATCCGGCTTGATCTTAACCTAGTCACACTTACATCAGAACTCGCAGAGATCAAACGTTTTTGGACAAACTTTGTACGAACAAGAGATGATTGCTAGAACACTCTCCTAGATGGAGACTGCTGGCCTAAATTGATTTCCTCGGCGTATTCAGGGTTATATTTCTGAATGTTATATTTTACGAACTCACAAAACTGCAGCAAGAGACATTTCCGCAGTAACCCCTTATTACTCAGTTCTACTACCTTAAAGTTTATACAAATCAACTTACCTAAATGACCTTAAGTCCAAACATATTTGCTTGATTTCACAGCCATTGGATGAAATACACCAGCAATATAATTCTCGGTTTGCTTGTGTGAATATTTCTGAAACTAGGTTCTCTAAACAGATAAATACGTCTCAGCCATGCATGTTGTCTTTAAACCCTTTCCCTTTTCCCTTTCTTTGCCAGGCAATGGACGTGCTGTAAAACTTCGGCTTGCTTTCCTGCCCGTCATAAAAGAATCCTGACGAAGCCAATGCATGACACTTCATAACTCTGTTTACGTTGCCCTTGGTAATTCATGCGTACAGACTGAACTGTAAACATCCTGGTTGTCTGTATGGGAAAGAAAAAATTCATAGGAACATTCATTGGGCACTTAAGTCTCTGGGTTGGTTTACTCAATAATAATTTAAAAAATCGAAAGCTTTGGCTAAGTGTGCTGCACTGTCTATGTGAAAGTGTGAGGTATAAACATTCCCAACATTTTGGATTTTGAAAATGGTTAAATGAGCGGTAATGATTTTAAAATTGTCCTGTCAAAAAGAGAAAAAAAAATCACAAAAATCGATTCAGTTCATATTGTATACTTTCTCCGCTTTCCACAAAGTGCATTTTTACGTCCTGTATTTTCCCCCATTCAGGTTTTTGATAGATTTCGGATGTAATATTCATCCCCATGGTGCGTTTCAGCATTATGTAGACTGTGTGAATTCGTTTGTGTGAAACAAAATGTGTACCCAGAAGATCTGTCGCTGCCTCAAATCGTTAAATAAAAAGTTATTTTTGACAAGAGAAAATAATAGACTTTGAGTACATGAAATAAGTAAAAAACGTATAGAAGTATGGCTTGTTTTACAATCTGGTAAACGAGTTGGAACTTGACAGTAATATAATACGATTAATTCAGAATGTGGTTATTTTTATAATCAATTCAGTGAAGGGTGTTCTGGCTAACTCAGGAAGTTTCTCCAGCTGGCTCCAGAAAGTTTTTCAGTTCACACAATCACTTAAAATCCCCACCACAATATTTCCATCTCCATAAAAATGCTTTTAAAAAAATGATGGGCAGATGTTGTTGTTGTTGTTGTTTTCTTTTGATTAAACAAAATGTGTGTCTTTCGCCCCTGCAGTTTCAGCCCATCAAACGCCTCAAAAATACACTCGTGGATAAAGGCCTTAACCCTCTACTGCATGATTTATGAAAATTTTGTAATTGCAGCATGAAAATTGGAATGTAGGCTATTTTCAGCACAAAATAATGTGTTTGCAAGAATTTGCTGATTATGCAATATGTGCATTCAGGGTGGGTTTGTTGCCTGGGAGCAACATTATGCGTTTTGCACAACATATACATAAAGAGATCAGTACATGTTCTTCTTTTTCATGTAATATTTTGGTGCTTTACCATTTATTTTTCATTCAAAAAACTTTTTTTTCTCAACAATTGGCAAGAACTATTACATTATAGGCCTAAATAACACAACTATGAAAATGGAGAACTTGGACTTTCGTCAAATGTTTCAATGAGAAAATTACAGTGACTGATTGAAATTGTAGCAGGAAAATCAAGAAATATGTAATAATACAAAGCTAAAATCATATTAGTGGTAAGTGAAAGTGAAACTTCAAAGTCAAAGGATACAAAATGATTACATACAGTAATTAAAATACATAGCACTAACATGGAACAAGCAAATTGAGGACATTAAAACCAAAGGTACTACAGGAACTTCACTCCTCAAGAAAATAGCAAACATCTAACTTAGTAAACTAAAATTAGAACTGGCAGTTTCTGAATATATGAATGCAAAAGATATCTACTGATGAAACAGCCTGAAACAATTGTTCTCTGGCTTAAAACACAAGTGGACGCCACACTTTTCACACATTATTTTTGGCGTATTCTTGCACTGTGGTCGCTTGCATCTCCCATTCTTCTCACCATAGACAGGCCAGTGACCTGTCTGGTCAGTCCTCATAGCCTGAACCGGGACGGGAGCTGTTGGTCCCCTTTTCTTCTTCGCAGCCAGTTGCAGCTCCATGTCCATCGATGGACGGCCTCGCTTGGCTCCATTCCCAGCGCCTGCGTTCATCTTCTTAAGAGATTCAGACACTTGTAGTTTGAAGTCCAGAAGGTAGAGCTGAGTCTTCTTTGGGATCTCCTTTGCTGCAGCCTCCCCTCTATAGAGAAGCCAGGCCTGCACGGTGGTCATATCCCACATGTGGAAGATGACCCGCTGGTGCCACTTTCTGGACCGCAAGTGGGTTCTGTATAATGCAATGAGGGAGTCAAGTAAGTCAACTCCCCCCATGAACTTGTTGTATGTTCCAACGACAGCTGGTTGAGAGACAGTGATTTTCTTTCTCTCCTTCTTGCACCACCTCTCGACTTCGTTGACTGGCTCAGCTGCAACAAAAGTGCTCAGGAGAGTGACGGCCTTGTTGTCGATTCACTTTACCACGTTTAGTTCCACTCCATCACTTTGCCACGTGTAAAGAACCATTGATCCCCTGCCCTCAGCCTTCAGTTATGTGTCACTCCCCATTTTGCAGCCCATCAAGCGGTCAAGAGGGACATTACCGCCACGTATAAAACATCATTCCACGCTGGCCTCAGCCGTTACAGTACACACCGACACAATACGCGTAAAAGGTCACCCAGCGGCAGGAATGTTCATGCTTGAAGATACTGCACGTCTTGTACTCGCGTCACAAAGGTACAGGTAATTTTGTTATATACAATTTACTGAACCTATTATTATTATCGTTGACACATTAGGTGCAACTGACTTTGAAGGCTTTTTTCATGATTAGTATTTTCTTAATTCTGTGGGCGCTGATATTACATGATTTTGTACACCAAGTAGTGGAGAAAACAAACAACTGCTGTTGAATGTCTAGCTCTGAAAGCCCCATGGCCTGTGACTACAGCTATTGACGGCATTCAATCTTATCCTCCCCCCCCCCCTCCCGCCTTTTAAAAACTGCTGTTTGCTGAGCATAGCTTTTTTTTTCAACTGTACAAGGCCCTTTCAAAACATGCTTTCGTCCATGAAGAGGTTTGCATGACTTGTTTGTCACCAACGGCCTTTCAACATTTGAATAGCTAGAGATCGCGGACAACCAGGAAGTTCAAACACAGTTTCAATACACATGCAATAAGAAATTATTATTAGAAATCCCGACATTAACAACTACGCCTTTCCTACGTGCGTTTTCCCTAATCGGCGACTTTCAAGTTTATAAACCTCTCTATGCTACACGTTTACACCTGGTTCCTGTCTCTTGTCGCCATTCTATGACTCTCCTATTCATGTCTCCCTTAAGGGTGAATCGTAACCGTTAGGTTTCATAATCCACTCAACGATACACAGATCTCGGAGGTCTTAAAATTGCCTGTGCATGACTTTGCCAGGTTGAGGGAAGTGAACGATTCATCCTCGTTTTCCATAAATTCAGCTTGACGGAGAAAGATGACTGGATAATCAGATTATACTCTGTTTTAACTGGATCGTCTTGTCCAAGTCCACTTCATTAACTTCGCAAACATTTTTAACACGCAGGTATTCTCTGTATTCTCTCTCCAGGCTGTCATGCTGAGTCTTAATGCTTCAAAGAAAAATAAAAACACCTTTACAATGGTTCAAACAGCTCCAGAAAGCGTCGAAGTCAGTTATGTATTGACAAAGCAGCGGACATACAGATGACGTCGCTCAAATCTTTCAAGTTCTCAATATGGACGGCGACAAGGCCAGAAACCTCTATCTTTATGACGTCCATGCAGCGAATGTCATCTCATCATTGATGGGTGCTCCATCTATTGCAACTGAAATTATATTGATCACCGTGTGGCTTTCTCTCTAAAGTATTCCTTCACATACTATCATTTAGATATAAGGGTAATTTACTGAATGGTCAAGGAAATTGAACAGCATGGACGGCAGGATATTTTTCTAACAAAGTGCATAAACAATATTATGGTTCTACACTGAAATAAAAAGAAATGAAGTTATGGTTAAGATGCTATGCAAAACTGTAATCCTCTATCGCCTCTTTCGTTGTTTTTGCCCCCCCCCCTCGTATAATATTTAAATATTTTGTCGTTTTCACACCCCTAAGACTCAAAATCGCCCCCGTTGAGAACCACTGACATATATTTAATAAACAGACATTCAGGTATGCAGGTAGGGGAGGTTGAGGGCCAGACTGGCAGGCAGACAGACAGAGACCGAGAAACAGACAGACGGACGGAAGGAGGGACAGACAGACAGACAGATAGATAGATAGACAGACGGATATAGAAAGACAGATAGATAGATATGTAGATAGATGGATAGATAGATAGATAGATAGATAGATAGATAGATAGATAGATAGATAGATAGATAGATAGATAGATAGATAGACAGACAGACAGACCGACAGACAGACAGATAGATAGATAGATAGATAGATAGATAGACAGACAGACAGACAGACAGACAGACAGACAGACATAGATATATATATATAGATATATATATATATATAGATATATATAGATATAGATAGATAGATAGATAGATAGATAGATAGATAGACAGACAGACAGACAGACAGATAGATTAGATAGATAGATAGATAGATAGATAGATAGATAGATAGATAGATAGATAGATAGATAGATAGATAGATAGATAGATTGATAGATAGACGATAGATAGATAGATAGATAGATAGATAGATAGATAGATAGATAGATAGATAGATAGATAGATAGATAGATAGATAGATAGATAGATAGAAGGGCTGTTTCATTTATTATGTCTTATGCTGTTTTTAATCCAAATGTTTCTTCGTGTGTTCACTAAAATCACAAAAATAATGAATGACAACAATTATAAATCTATGTAATTGGCAAAAGAACAGTCGCATCCCCGCCCGCGTGTTTGCCGATTGCACTGCAGTCCAGCAAATTCAGGATCGGGGCAGTAACACACAAACATCCCAGGGATTTTCGGTGACGTTCAGGGTCATTTTTGGGTTAGGGTGCACAGCCCAGAGCTTGCAGCACCCATGGCAGTGTTCGATAAGACGAGAAATCCCTTAGCCGATGACCTGTGTTCGGGAGTCTGTTGCTGCACCGCTCCTGAATTTGCTGGTCTGCACTGCAATGGGCAAACACGCTTCCCGACCCCAGCCCACTTTCAGTCATTATTCTTCCCCGCTCCTAAATTTCATTGACTCATCTGTGATTATTGTATTACCAACATATTTAGCTTCAAACCATTTAGCTATAAATTAGTCATTCGTAACCATCATTTTGCTACCGAGGTCATGGAGATTTTTATAGCTTCGTAGAGGAAACGAAGAATGTCAGTTGATGGATAATTCACATACGAGACATCTGAGTTTCTAAAATGGAGCACTCCAATGCACCGGACCCCTTTTACATAGAATTAATCTGATCTCTCAGTTATGCTGTCTTTGATTCCCACCTTTAAAATTTAAAACTGTGTCTACAACGTAGTCATGACTTCAGTCCTAAGTCATCCATGCGTTCATCTGTGAATCCTGCCGAAGATTTCGGAAAATAGGTCTCCAAACAGTTGGAGAATGGTTAAACCCCACACTTTCAGTTCCTATTTTAGTGTGAATGGAAGCACAGTTTAGTCAAAGAATTAATAAGTAGCCTGTACAACTTTTATTTTACTGTGATAAACTGGAGATCTTTTATTATGTAGGGGAGATATAACACACCCACACTTTGACAGGTGTTAAATTCCGTGTGTCACAATAGCTGTTTCCCAGTTCCGATTTATTCTGACTCATTATGATAATACTCAAGCCATAAACGTTTAACGTCGAATTTCTCAGTTGTGCAAAAGGTAGAGCTGGAAGAAACAAGATCAAAGGTCACTAAATTTGTAAGTGGTTGTAAACGTGCAACAAAATAGGAACGTTACTCCAAGATACAATTATGAAACATGATGAAATATTCTTTTTCTTATGAGATTCGTAGGATTTGTTATTTTTATGACAGCGTAACTTGTGCTGGATAATGTAGTACTCATATATATGATTTGCATAATTTATACATGTAATCATTTCCATCCGCTAGGCAGTTGCGTGCAGAAGGAGGGCATCAGTTCTGTTTCAGGGCGCATCCAATCAAAGTCAAATTAAAATTGTTTTCTTGAAATTTGAAATTATCGCTGTTAACTTCTTTGTACCAGATGGTCTACAATCAGACAAGCTGATGTGAATGAGGATCCGTGTTTTATTAAATTAAGCGAGACCAGAGTATACTTGAGTCTTGGTGCATCCAATCACGGAGTTGGTTCCGAACATCACAGAAACCTCTGCAGACCATTGCTGCCGCTAGGTAAGAATGTCTCACAGCTATTTGTTATTAACTTAGCACCTTTGTTTGTTCTCGCCCTTATACGGTTCTCTGTCCCTGAATTGTTGTTCGTTGCAGCATCTGAACTGGAAGTGGTTTTCGTTAGGGGGGCATAGTGTTTTTCAAAGAATGATTAGAAAGCTCCAGCTGAACTATGAACATCTCAGTATTTTCTCTGTTTGGCTTTGGAATTAGACTCTGCTCCCCCATCTGCTTCTAACATCATCCAAACTGGAATGGATTTTACTACTACAGTAAGACCACCAATGTTATGCATTATTAAAAAGGCTATTGCCGATTTCATGATCGCAGAATATTCGTGGGAGTAGCATGATATCGATCAGTATGTGTATGACGCGGTGTTACAAGTTTTGTAGGTATTGGTGATTCACTCACCACTCAACATGTTATGAATGGAGTAATTAATTCTATGCATGCACTTGAAAAACACATGAAGTTTTCTTCGAGTTAAATTGTACCATTTTACCATCATGAGGTTAAAGAATAATTGTTACAGGCGTCTTTATTGGGTTTTTTTTTCAATAAAAATGATGGTGCGTAACGTAACAGTAAATGATGGTGCGTAACGTAACAATAAATGATGGTGCGTAATAATGACAACTAAAATACTGTGTTTCATTGGATACGGGTCTATAATCTTAGGATGTCAAGGGTGCACCCAAGGCGGCCGTTAGAGGAGCATCACAAGCCCACGAGAGGCGCACCACGGGAAAGTCTGAGGCGCACTACAAGATAAGATAAGATAAGATAAGATAAATTTTATTCGTCCTTGTACAAGGAAATTTGTTTTGATCATTGAATACATAACAATACAGTTACAGAAGCAGAAAGTATGATACATAGCGCGCACACACACATATATACACACACACTGATAAATTAACTAAATTAACAAAATTAACAGTGCACACAATATGCTTCCCTAACTAAAACACATTGACCTGACACGCAGGACATAATTCAACTGTGCACAGATTACGATCAAGATGACGACATTATTGTAACATCCTAGTTGATGATGGAATAAACGATTTAAAGTAGCGCTCAGTTTTAGTTTTCTTTGACAACAGCCTTAAACTTCTTAAGATCTTATATATTCCTTGTTCAGGGGATGTTGGGGGTCATTTATAATGATATTAGCTTTTTTAATACAAGCACCAGTGTACAGCTCATCAAAATATGGCAGGTCACAGATACAAATTTTGGATGCTTTTTTAATTAAATTATTGATCTTATTTTTATCTTTTTGTAAGATGTTTCCTCCCCAACAGACAACTCCATACATCAAAACGCTCTGAATAGCCATGGTGTAAAATATTTTCAGAATGCTTTTGCTAACTTTTAAAAAGCGGAGCTTTCTGAGGAAATACATGCGCTGGTTGGCTTTCTTGTATACATATGTTACATGCGCATGCCAGTTAAGCAATGAATCAATAGTAATGCCAAGATATTTGGCCTCTGTGACAATTTCAACCTCTTCATTGTTGATAGTAAGAGGGGAAACAGGATCGTTGTTATTTTTCCTAAAGTCAAAAACAAGCTCTTTTGTTTTCTTAACATTCAGTAGAAGATAGTTGTTATTACACCAACAATGAAAGGATTGTACAATGTTAGAATATTCGTGGCCAGAGTTAGGTAAAAGGCCTAAAATAGCAGAGTCGTCGGCAAATTTAAGAAGGTAAACGTTGTTGTGTGTCACAGTGAAATCATTTGTATACAATGTATACAAGGCAGGTGACAGCACGCAGCCTTGTGGCGCTCCTGTGTTTGTTGTGAGTAATTTGGAAAATGTGTTGTTTATATCCACAAACTGGCTTCTCTGTGTTAGAAATTCGAAGATCCAGCTCTTTAAAAAAGAACTCACGTGTAGGTTGGTAAGCTTTTGAAACATTAAGTGCGGTTGTATGGTGTTAAACGCAGACGAAAAATCGACTAGGAGCACACGAACACAGGTTTTACCAGTGTCTAAATGACTGTAGATGTTATGCAATAAAAACAATAAGGCGCATTAGGGGACCGTCTGAGGCGCACTACAGGCCCTGAGAGGCGCACTTCAGGGGCAGAATTAAGATTGCGCAAGGTTAAATCATGGCGCTTTACCAAAAGGCGGATTTGGAGACCACAGAACAGTGGGCTAAAGAAGTTAAGCTAGATATGTTTCGAGTGAATATTTAACTTAGATTATTTCCCATTATAAACTGAATCAAGATGATTGTGTATAGGAATGAAGACAAACTTATTTTCATCAAGCGTTGAGTTTCGGGTGAGACAATTGGCCGGCGCATGTGCGAGGTGTCATTGAAACCAATGACGTCACCTTCCAAGTCGGTTGATCAAAATAGACGGGTGCTCGTCCAGGCTTAGACTAAACGGCGCCTTAGAAAAGGGCAAAAGAGAGATGGAACAGAAGACAAAGTAAAGGGGACAACGGCTGTCACCCTGGGGCTGTCGAGAGTTGGCAGACAGAGTGAGGCCCATTTATATGCAAGAATCCACGAGGGTGAAGAGGGCGGGGAGGAGATGTCATTTTGACAGGTTTTACCAGACGTTTTACTTAGTGAAGAAATATCATAATGGTTTATAATTAAACAAGAGTGACATCTGAAAAGGAACTGTCCAGTCAAGAAATGGTATCGCAGATAACAATGCATCACGACCGACATTTTAGAGAAGCCAGTGTCCGACCAAATGTCCGGAATTATGAATGATACTATGTAATATACGGAATGTGGAGGCAGTTGAGAAAAAGATAAAGTAGATTGGCTCACCGTACATGTACACAAAAATCTGGGGCAAAAGTCGTCATAAATGTACCAAAGTAAAAGGAACAGGAACAGGTCGTCTCAGAGAAAAAAAAAAAAGGTAAAAAATGATCATTACCTATAGGTAGAATGCGCATATCCGCCATCTTGTCTGTCCGGACCCACGCTTCACCATGGCGATGGTGGCATTGATTTTGATTCGTGAACTGATTTGCATTGTGAGCACATAGGGCGTCCAGAACCAGTCGGCGGCGAGTTTTTAAAAAGTTCACTACAGTAAACAATGACACGTGTGTATAGTTACGCACATGGGAGACGTTCGGTTAATTCTTTCACTTCCTTTCCCTTGTTTACACGATGGTAGGGAATCTGACTAGCTTGGGTCCATCTTTTCCACCCCTGTCATAACAGTCAACTACAATGCAGTCAGCAGGCATTTTAACCGCTTAGACATATCTCGGAGTATCCTCATCAGCTGATCCACCGGCCATCTTGTTTGGAGGAAGAACAAACAAAAAGACTGTGACGTCATGCGCATTCTATCTATACTAGAACACCCACGCAAGACAAATCTTGCAGATTCCTTATAGAAGCCCAACCGTATATCTAGATCTAGGCTACACAAAAAGGAGCACTTGGATTCGATGCAGTAACTAACAGAACTTACGTACGAATACACAGATGTGATAACATTGATTTTCGACCACCAATGTTTAAAGAGAGGTCAAGGACGAATTTTCTAATCATGCTTTTTGATTCTACTCGACGAAAATGCGTCTCTGTTTTTGCGGCTCAAAAAAGGTTAATATAAATAGTAGTAAAGACTGATTTTTGTTCAAAATGAATGTGTCCACGTAACTCTTCGTCAAAAATTGATGCAGTGCACCAAGTTTCGTAATTTTTGATGACGTAGTCACAAAGTTTTAGACGAAATATCATAAAAACCACAGAAAAACTGTAGGGTCACAGCAGGGCTATAAGCAATGTCAAAATTAGGCAAAAAAAAAAAGTTGTATGTAGGGAATGCATCATTTGGCAAGACGGACGTGCTCTGGTGCTGCTACTTATACTTCGATTCTATACATTTCCTGTTGAAATCTTTTATTGTTCGATTTTTTTTCACTTGAAAAAGGCGAAAGCCAAAAATTTTGTGTATTTTCTATATTCTCTTTAGTTTGCTTTGTATTGTTTGGGTTTTATACGCAGGGTTTCGGTACATACAACTTTTTCTTTTTGCCCAAGTTTATCATCGCAAAGTTTTAGATGCTTACAGGTTCGCCCTCTAGCTCAATTATAGTAAGATTATGGCAGTGTATGAGATCAGCTAACTTCTGTCAGATGGCAACTTTACAGCAATCGAAGTATCCACTTTTATTATTATAGTTGTTTCTTTGCAATTAAGAATGACACCCTAAGGTATCCCACCCCTCCCAAACCCTTACTACTTAGAATGCAGGTACGTACGTAAATATGACAATAATTATAGTGTTTGTAATGTATTTTTAAAAAATTCGTGAATTAAAAAAACAAAAAAAAAAATCCAGTCGCTGCAATCATGGACAGTTGAACTTTCGCCCAAATCCGAACCACAGGTGGCAGCTGGTTGGTTATATCATAATGTGCAGAATGCATTCCTGGTCGACCAAGTCTAGGTAACCAAATCTTGCGAAAGGTAAGCGCAGTTCTTGAGAGAAACATCAGAAATGGTGGCTGCGGGTGGTTAAGGTGATAATCACGTCAGATACTCATAGCTTGCCTGGTCGAATGTGGAACAAAGATCATAAACAACATTTGGATGGCAAGAAGATAAACAGCACAGTTATTCCCATCATTCGGAGATATCGCTGCCTGTTGAAATTATGTCTTGAAAACGTCTTGCCGGCTTTTGTCTTATTAGCTTAAAATAGTAAATAAAAATTGATCCATCAAAGTACTATCAAGTCGAGAGTATAGTATGACTTCACATTTTTGTCGAACGATGCACTGACTGGAAGATTTGACAATGAGCGTACCACTTACGTAACGTTTGAAGTATAAAAATTGAAGAAAAATGCGAGTGACAATAATCATGCAATGGTCATTCAATCCGATAATGATTTCAGAGATGCAATGTGTGTGAAGATGATTTTACTCACCCTACATGCCCTCCACGGACTTGTAGCTGCAACAGTATAATGTTTAAATTTATCAGTTTGTTTTTTCTATGCATCATAGCTGATTGGTAGCTGATCATCTGGTAGCATGCCTTCTGTTCTAGATTACTTTGAGCATGTCTATTGGCTTGTGACATGTCCTGAATCCAATGTACGTGTTATGATTTGTAAGGACTCTTGTCACAGTTGTTTTTTGTTCTTCTTCTTCTACGGAAAGTCTCCTTCTTGTGAAGGCAGAATTTAGTAAATGGCAGTAGCAGGCAATACCACATTTAATTTTATATTTATCCGCATAGGCAAGCCGCACATCTGATTTTTTGCTTCCGATAATTATTTCTAAGCGTTATGCTGTAAATACTTGTATGCCATATTATTCAGTCAATTGTTAGTCTTTTTTTCTCAATTCCAGCATGTGGCTGTTGTTGTTGTTTGTATTAGCTGTTTTATTTCTGGAGCTTTCCCTTTGAAATAAAATGTAGAAATAGGACCAGGTTGACCCCAGTTTTTAAGTATTGCTAAACTGAGTTATCTTTCAAAGAAAAAGAGCCCAAATATGCTGGTCTTCTTACTGAGAATCATCAGACCAGCCTCGAATTATGAAACATAAAAAAGTACCCAGATAGACCTTGACTGGCTCAAAGTGATCCTTATTGTGCCGACACGCCGTGAAAACCCAAACTCAAACATGAACCAACCTCGTCCGATATTTAATGCTTAAGCTTTGGAAAACTGCCAAACAATGACACATCAACTCATTACATAACTCAACAGGACGTCAACCGACATAGTAATATGGTGAGTTTAATAACTTCCTCTAACATGAACATGAGAGTATGAAATATACATTTGATAAATCAAGCTGTACAGTGAGCACACGTTGTCAGATCCTCAGAGCTGTCCGCAGGTGCAACAATATTGGCTTTAGAAACTAAATGATCTGCTTACTGTATTAAAGGACATAACCCAGTAATGAGCTTTGAGTGTCTATTTTCATCTGCAAAATTTTGTTGCCTCTCTTTGGTGACACTGGGTGATAGAACTGGAAGTTCCAAAATTTTGGTTTTCAACGCAGTAGATTTGTAAATGTGAAATAGATTATAAAACAAACAAGCAGACAAACAAAGAAATAAAGAAATAAATGAAATGGTGACATTTTTAAAATCCTTTTTGCCAATATAATGTAACATGAACCAATGTTAATGCGTGAATATCGGCTGCAAGTACTGACATAGCAGGTATACTTACACTTAAAAACAAGATACAATATAAATGGTTTAAAGAACTTCTTTTTACAAAGTAACGAATAAGTTAATTTGATTGCTATAAAATAAAGTCAAGGTCCACAAAAAAAAACACAAAAAAAACAACAAATGGATCTTGTTACAATTTTACTGATAACAATTTTGTGCTGGGATTTTCATAATATTATTATGCGTGCGCTCGACTCATTTTGACGATTAATGAGATCTGTATATGAATTGAAAGTGGTTCATAAGTGTAGCTTACACACTTTCTGAGTTACGGCCTTTGAAGGTGCCAGGGTAACGGTGGTGTATTTTGAGGAAATGGCGTTGTGAGATTGCCTTAACTTTGAATGAAGTCCGTAACAAAAAACACTTTTCTGAAGGTTCTCATGGTTATGAAGAGTTTGTAGCCATGAACAGTTGGGCGATCACAAAAAGAAGAGAATTCTCTTTTCAGCGGTGTACAAGTATTAGTTAGAATCATACCAATTATTGTGTTGATGAAATAAGAAATAATGGGGACGTATTCTCAGCAAATTACAGTCACAGGAAGATTACAAGTTTAAGATTTATTGAGATGACAGAATGAGGGTCAAAGATCAGTATAATTTCAAATTTCCAAGTCGGATGAAAATTGCAAAACCAACATATTTGCTACACTATCTGAGAAATATTCCTTCATTGAAAGAAAAATACAATGAGATATTCTTTTGTGTGTTTTTTTAAAATATAATTTTTATTATAGCAACTTCATTACCATATATGCACATGCATTTAACATACAATGTAGTTAAAATTTAATGGCAGAAATTTTGCCCCGTGTTAGATTGTCATTTTCACCATTATTCTTCCAAAGATATCAGCCCTTAGTAATCATTTATATGGGCCAGTGATGTGAAATCAGACATAATTATAACCAATATAAAGAAAATCATCTTTCTGAAAGTCTCCGGGTTGCCTGTACCACTAAATTAAAGCACATTAAAACTTTCCAGCCCGCAATCCTGAGCCAAACCGACCAGGTGAGCCTGAAGACAGGTTTTCTTAAGGTATGACATCGTTCCTCCGTAGATCATTCTGCTGGTTCTGAAATCGCGCTACAGTTGGTTTGATTTAAATAATACGCATAATGCGCAATCTTATAACCTTCAGGAAATTCTGTTTACTAATCTAAGTTGGACTGAAAAGGGGAGACTGGCTGAGATTTTTTAGGACATAAAAGGCAACCATGTATCAGTCTCTCTTCAGGCTAGTCATCTTCATTTGTTGGCTGCTTAAAATATCAAAGGTGCCTTTAGCTGCCATCAACCATGTCATTACCATGAGCGCCAGCATCTTTTGTAAAGGCATAGTCAGAGTAAGTTGGGTCTGGCACAGTATGCGGTGTGGTTTCTGGTAGAATATCTCCAACGTTTAAATACTGGATGTCTCTGGGTTTGTACTTATCCTGTTCCTCATACAACAGTTTGTACTGCTCCTGTTAGAGGACATTATAATTATTTAGTTAAGACACTTGTAAATGTTTTCTTATCTGTAAAAAACACTCAGTTATATCATGCATTTCCAATAATCTCTGCCGTTGTTACCAAACTCACTGCTTTATTTAGTTGTTTTTTTTAGTTTTTTTTTTCTATGCCATTGAAAAAAGATTGCATATTACACGGCCCCGCGCAATACACAAATTAAAAACATTACGGGACACTGAATCAGAAATGAATAAATAGAAAAACTAATTCAAATAAAAGCACTGTTGCTACATTCCATGGTGTCTCAAATAAACAACAGCAACAAAAAAAACAAACAAACACTTCATGTGTAATGCTGATTGCAGGCTACATCATTAATAAAAATAAATTTTGACTTGTCTTACTTCAGATGTAAAATACAAGTATTCTTTAGCTGCTTTAGTTGTATCGAAATTCACAACTCCTAAATAAGGCCCAGCGAAGAATATCATGGGACAAATAAATACTAAGTAATTTAAACTCTTCCCGCTAACGTCTTGTTTACCTGTATTGGTGTGGTATTTTGTAAGAAAACCCCGGATTTAGTATATGGCATTTCTTGGTATTTCATTGCACATTGGCGTCTTAGCATCATTATGGGCCCTGGGCAAAGCAATAGGCTGCGGTTTCCCCTTTCGAAAACCAATGTAAATGTGCATGCATGGGTCCCCTACACATTTAGGTCCCCTAAATTGTCCAGTGTGCCCATACGTTACGACGGCTCTGTTGTTACCATACAGTTTTGGAATTTCAAAAAAAAAAAAAATGCACATAACATGGCGAACATTAAATGTTCCCAATGAAACTCCTTCATAATTATATTCAAGTTACCCTTTATTGTAATATACTAAATAATTATGACAGGTCACTCATTAAGCCTTGCATTAATTTATTAGTGCTCAGACTGAACCTGAAGACCTTATTTATCATTATTTAGTTTCGCACTAAAGGGTTGTGAACATTATACATGAATCTTTGAATCATTTACTCTGCATGATAGAAGGTCTGTCAGTCATTGCAATAAATGAAGGAGTTTCCAGACATGCAATAATTTAGAAGTAGAAACACAATAAATTGTTGTAAATAGTGCAAAGAAAAAAACAGCTGTCAGTCTAACTTATTTTCTGTAATGCAGGAACAGAGCAGGAGTATGAGTGCTTAGTCCACGGCATTCCACAATTTGCTACAACCCAGTAAATAGTTGAGAATGGGACTGACTAAGTGACCATTGTCCATTAAATTTCGTCCAACATTCAAACTCTCACTAATTAGGAAGGAGGGGAGGCCACTCTGTTTCACAGGAAGATACACAGAGTTGTTCAAAATATCTAGTTATGAATATGATGATCAGATGCCAGTAGTACCAGTCTGACAATATCAGAAGTGGTCACTGAGGAGTACATGTATTACAGAGGAAAATTTGATGATTGTCAAATTTGGCAAGCAAAGTGTGAAAAAGCATCTGTGGTTTTAAATAAAATTGCTTGAGGAATTTTCCTCATGAGATGATGTAATCTCTGACTGATTTGATAAATGTCTTTTATATTCCAGTGGCCGTGTGCATAATCAATGCGTAAACTAAAGTAAATACGTTAACTGGTGTTAACACGAGAAATTGTATTCATTTCTTGCGTTAACACCAGTCAACGTATTTACTTTAGTTTACGCATTGATTATGCATACGGCCACAGGTGCTGTAAAATTTCCCATTCACTTGACCAAAGAATCAATTTTTATCAAGCAGTGATATATTAGTGAAATTTTATTTTGTAGCCAACATCAATAAAGGAAATGAAATTTTATTTAATATACAAGTTTATAAAATCACCAAACTTTGTCCTACAGTATATGAGTAGCAAAAAGTTCTGAGTTTTCATGATTGAACTGCTTAGAATAATGTATGATTTTATGTAAAGCCTTGCCATAACTTATCACGAGCATGTAAAATTTATGCATTTTCAATACAGCTTGAAATGATAAGTACATGTATTTTGCACTTTTAAAGACAAATGAGAATTTGTAAAAAATGTTATGAAGTTTAATGGTTTAATGGAACCTCTGGGAAAAATTGAGTGTTCTCCTTTTTGATGTTTGTTGCTAAAATGTTGATTGAAGTGCATGTAAACAGTTTCTAAATGGAAAGTCATCCACTGATCCAGTAATAAAAGTTGTGTGTGGAGTAACAGGAAGGATTGTTGTTAGATGTGGTTGTATGACTGTAGACAGATTACATGTAGGAACCACAATTGTTCTAGATTGTATATGCTTGATGTATTTCCTCATCAAAAGGATAAGTTTTGGTGTTTTGTTTTATTGAATGTTATTTTCCTGTGATTTCAGAGAAAGGAAGCGCGTGACAGAGTGAGAAAGACTCATAAGAATTGTGATATAAGGCAGGACATACAGTCAAAGATGATGTTTCTTTGACTTGATTGAAATGTCCGTTTTTCCTCATCAAAGGGTTATGTGTTTTTATGTTTCTTTTTATTGAATGTTATTTCCTGTGATTTCAGAGAAAGGTAATGTAAAACAGACTGAGAAAGACATAAAAATTGTGACATAGGGCAAGATGTGCATTCAGTATCAAATATACTGTTTCTTCCACTTGGTTGACATGTACATTTTGCATCATGTGAGCATCAGGGGATATCTCTTTTTTTTTCTTTCTTTGCTATTTTTACTGTCTAATACAGGGAGTTGTGAATTTGAAGCTGACTTCAATAGTTCAGGATTAGTTTCTTTTTTTTTTCTTTTCCAATTATTATCCTTACGTATGCAGTCAGGGTAAAATATTTGACTGGGACATTTTCACCTCTTTTTATGCAGTCACTGTCACTGTCAGTGAGGACCATTGTCTTTGATGTTGGTCGGAAGGAATTGTGGAACATTCAAGGTTTTGTTTGTGTGATGGTTTGGAATGATTGTAAGAGATCGAAGTTTTCATGGACAAAATAAGAAACTTTGTGAGTAAAAGTTATTACATTTTCAGAACCTGAGAACTTCTGTACATCTGTATACACATTACTGCAACTGTGGTAATACCTCTGGATGGTAACACCACTGGAACAGAGGGTTAGTATGAGTTGCAGCATTATTCATATTATGATTAGAAGTTTGACTGCCAAGAAACTATGTTCATGAAGAATGATGGGGGAAGATTTTCGTAAAGGTGACATGTTCTTGAAGAATAGAGAAATTGCACTTTTTTATGCTGACATAGTTTATGTCATGGAAGGTCAGGGTTCAAGCTGAACAGCTGAAATTACGGACAGAAATAATTTTTATTAGAAGTTTCACAGTATCTGATGGCCCGATAGGAGACATGAATACCTGCTCTCATATTCTGTGGAGATGAACGTACAAACACACAGTGTGTGTTCAGCATGATAATATTTTACTTTTCTTCTGATGTTTTTTTTCATGGGTTGTTGTTATTTTTATCATTTTGTTTATAATGAAGATCCAATTCTGTCACATTACACATTCTGTTACGATGATGTCAGAATTAAAGTATAAAACTAGTACATTTGTGGACATGCTCCTTCATGTGTGCATGTACATGTACTTCAGCAAGCAGTATTTGTAAATAAAGTTAACTCTCTGCCTTCATTGGAGAGATAGAGAGAGAGAGTGAGAACTAGAGTTTCCTTCATGTTGGTGGAGTGTCAGCTCGTATCATATGGCGTGGCACCCTGTCAGTTCATGTGCTTTGTTATGTTTTTCCTTTATCTAAAATGAGCAATTGAGTCCTTCTTTTCCACTGACTGTATATCTAAAGCACTCATGATGTTTGACCCTCCATGTTTAGACATGTTTGCCTTGGCAAAAAATTATGAAAAAAATTCTGAAACTGCAAAATGGATTTAAAATAGTCAGATGAATGTGGAAATTGTTTTCGTGAAATTATATGAAATTCTGGAATTAGGTCACTGGACATAAGGTAAAATCTTTCAACTATGAAAAAGTGGACATTTGAGAATTTAATACTCATAGTCATATACAAAGAATTCTATCCAATCAGCTTACAGCATACAGGTAACAGCCAAACATTGGGACAGTTTGAGTTTGAGATAGCAGGTTAACATGATAAAGACCATATTGTGCCAGGAAGAAGCAAGACGACAGACAGAATGTAACAGAATGATAGGTCCGAAAGAGACGCTACAGGAAGCTCCAAACAACCACCCAGTAGGACAGAATACACATGGCAGAATAGGATCTCTGACAGGGAAATTCAGACTATGAGCATCGCACTCATGGTGTTATCTTTCATGTGTTTATTAAAACAAAAATGTGATCATAGGTGATGTCATAGAATAAAATCAAAACAATAATCAAAATAAAATTTAGAGAGAGAGTGAATAAAGCATCTGTGGGCTGATGGCATTGGTCGTCAAGCAAATAATATACTTAATGTATCCTACTGAACTGATATAAGAGTGGAAAGGAATGAGATTAATATAAATATATACTATCTGAGGGTGAAATGGCAATACCGAAATTCTACTATTTGCTGTATAACCAATACTTATTCATATTATTCTTTTTTATTTTTATTTTCATATAATTTAAATTATTACATGCAAACGGAAAACTTAACCTGTGTAGTCTGGATTCTTAATAACTGATACAGGTAAGTTTACTATTGTCCATGCAGTTTCTCCGAATAGCTGTGTTAATTTCCTGGTGATTTAGATCAGGTAATCTTGGTCTTAGTTTCCCACTCCCCTCTTCTGAGTTTGGAGAACAAAATATTCTGTAGAATGACGTGCAACCAACATGGGTTACATTGTACATGTCATTAATTACAACAGAGCAATATTGAATTGGCCACTAACTGCTAAGGTTTTTTCTTAATATCATGCAGGTTGCATGGATCATAATTGTTAAGGTCTATCTATCAGAGCTCTTTCAAAGTCCACCAAACATCAGTCCACAGATATAACGATCAGTTTTATCAAAGAATATATGTAGTTGTCATTTTTCTAAACAAAAAAAAAAAAAAATGGTATAGTACCAGTGTGTGTAGCATATACTTTCAGTTATCTCATTACTCTTTCTCGTCCCTCTCCCCAAAAATACACTATCATAAGTGGTGTAACTTTCAATAATTGTGTATGCACTTGCACTGTACTTACTTACATGTGAGGCAGCTTTGCCATCCAACCAGGAAGTGGAATGTAATAATTATACATGTAGTGGACTGGTTGAAGAAGACTATTGTGTAACCTATGTCTGTCTCTCTGTCTGTGTGTTTGTCATTGATCTGTTTGTTACTGATTTGTGTGTCTGCTGGTCTGTTCATCCGTCTGTCGGCCATGCACATATGTCTGTCACTGGTCTGTCAGTTTGTTCATCCATCTGTCTGTGTGGCTATCCACCTGTCTGTCTGTCAGTCTATATATCCCTCTCACAGTGTCATTAATTTGTCTGCCACTCTATCTGCCTGTAGGAAAGACCGGTGAAGCACATTTTCTTAGGAATCTTTACAGTTAAATGGCACTACAAGGGTAGTTCAGAAAGTTTTGTAAGTTGTGTAATAATTCAATCGTATGAGCGTGAAATTTACACAAATTTACATCATACAAAGTCATTGCCACAAAAATGTTCATGCCATTTAAGTAATCTCATGTAGGATTGTAAGTCATATTAAAAAGAAATAAATAACCTGTCAAAATATTGCTTGAAAAATTTAAAAAAAGCTTTTGAAAAATGTAAGCAGTGAAATAATAATTAGCTAATACTGGCACAGCTGAAAAATTTGCATCATTGTTACGGAAATGGAGAACTGGAACATTTATTATTCTGACGTAGATGAGGAGAGGCATACGTGTACGTAATTCAAGAAATAATCATATTAGTTATTAAAAATTTGAAAATTTTTACCAAAAAAAAAAATTATACCAGTAACCTGCTAATCCATACAGTTGTAACATTACATGAAAGAGAGTTAAGACTGCATTATACATGTAGTAGTTCTGCATTAAATAAATCCAAAGAGCTGTACATGTATTATTACTATTATCCACAGACACTCTTTGAATTGCTAATTCTACTTGTTATATTTGAAACCCTTACCCTCCCTTCCTCTCTAACAATATCTGTGCCCATCGTCTACTTAGTCCATCGTTGTTGTTTGGTTTTTTTTTATGTTGTTATTGTTGTTTCTGGTAAAGCTACATAAGGGCAGCTAACTGTATTTAATCTGAAGCTGATATGAGCAGAGTCTGAAACTTAAAACAACTGAAAAAATAGAAAATTATTTAAAAAATGGGTAAGAGACACTTCCCCTAGACAAAAGCAGATCTTCATGTGCAAACCATTCACATGTTTACTACTCCCTATTGTATGATCATGTCAAAGCTGCATTGGCCTGTTTAACCTTTCTCAGGTGTCATTCTGATTAAATTAGTTTCCATCCTGTAGACCTACATGTATATTATTGCATCAATCCAAGGAAACAGGTCAATAAGTGATTATAGAATCTGAACAATGTGTCAATGGACCATTTTAACAGTTTCTTCATATTCTAACTACATGTATTACCCTTGTGTTAAAGAGCACTCAATAGGCTATGTTTCATCTGTAGACTACATTACATTGCGTATCTATTATTGAGGTCAATCACACTTTTTGGTGTCAAGACAAGACAACAAATATTACAATTGGGGGCAGTAACATGGATTTGATTTGTTTCCATCTGCGTTGCACTGTCATAGAAGCTAATCTATCATAAAGTATGGCTGGTGTTTTTGTTACTCTTCTGACTCGTCACCATTTGCTGCCTCCGCCAGAAGTCTCATGACTTCCTCACACAGGACTGACATCAAATTCTGGTCTGGCGAGAAGGCTTTGATCTGACGTCACCTACATTGGAGTAGACGCCGGCAGACTCCGTGTAGCACTTGAGTGTTTCATACAATAGCTTGTACTGTTCCTGTTAGTGGTGGACACAGACATACACTCATAAACAATTCTATTATTTCCTTATGAAGTACTAGGGAATGCCATGTACTTGCTTGCCTCTATGCAGACAAGAAATGCATACAAAAAGTACATTTGCCTGGACGTGGCAGCTAATATGAACAATTCAGGCTTTAAAAAAAAATACTTTAAAAAAAAAAAAAATCTGCACCAAGTGCCCGCTCGCATTTTGTTTCCCCTCCATCAAGACAACAGAAAGTTCATGTGGCTATAGTGTGTATTCTGTCTAGTAAATCTGTCAGACCAAAGCTCTGTAGCTGAATGAATTTACAGAATCGCTGCTTAGTTAGAGTCGATGCACATTAGGCCGCCGGGTTCTTCAAGTGAAGAAGTACATGGTTGTATGTACACGGTACACTACAGATGCTGTCTGACTGTAATTTTCATTTATTTTACATGCCACATTGTACGTTAAAATGTGTGAAATTAATCCATAACCACAAAAACTCTGCACCAGTTTGAGTGACATGGTGCTGAAATGGTCTTTGTACTTACCAAAGTTGGAATGACTTGAGGACGGATGGCCTTCAAAGTTCCAACCACAAGAGGCACTGTCAAACAATGGTCATTGTCCAGTCTGTCCAGTAGCAGAGACAACACACAGGCCAGACCACTGTAGTCAGCACCATTCCTGGCAAATCAACAAAATTAGGCCATTTACCAAAACGACAACTACTTTACACCTTTCCAAGTCACTGGAACATCTCTGCTCACAATCTAAAGCAGACACACAGTCTGATATACTAAATATTAGTTTTGTAGGAATTTAGGACGTTTGATAACTCAAGATAATTTATCACATCTGAAAAATCAAGACTTACTGGATATCTTATCAAGTGGAAGCTTGATCACAACTTATCAAGTGAAAGTTAATTATGTTTTAAAAAAAGAAAATCACATTGGCTGATTTAGGCTGTATTTTTCACATAGTAAAGCTAGATAATGCACATACAAAATTGAAAAAATCATAAAAATATTTTAAACAATCGGCACCCACCGGCACGTGAATAAAGTTTTTTTATCCATGGAAGGTCTCAGTGACCTAATGATTCTCAAGACATTTAGCCAGGCTTCTGGGTCAAAGTTAGTGCTTTTACATTTGATGTGGGTCACCTTCAACTCCTCTGTTTTCTGCAATGAAACTGAAAGTCAGACGTAATGTCCTACCCAAAACCACCTGTTATGTGGCTGATAGCTGCAACATATCTACGGTTTTGGTCACAGACTGCTCAAACCTGGAAAGGCCAACTTTACCGACGGGAGAAGAAACTGAGATGAACAGCTTGATCACAAATATTTTATATACATGTACCTGTATTTTCGTATTCCTAAACATTCTATGATTAAGATATTTTTACAACGGCTGAAGAGTGAAGTTCTCTTTCTGTTTCCACTGAAAACAAAATTGCGAACTATCGGAGATGGGCAGTTTGCATAAATTACATCCATCCTTTTTTTACTTTATTTTGGTGACTTTTCACTAATTCATTGATGAATAACAAGTAAACTAAAAAAGAAAAAAGAAAGGACTCTCAATCTGTAGCAAAGCTTAAGTCATGAACAATAATGGTAGCATAAAGAGTCATCACGTGTATCATGCAAGTCTTCTGAGTGTCCATCTGAGTGTTGAATAAATTATATTGTGATATTACAATGTACGTATTTCTTGCACAGCGACAAAATTCAAGAAGGTATTCTCAGTGTGCTCTCTTCCTTTTTTTAAAACTGCAATTTAAAGAAAGGAATGGCCAGTGTATTCACAGATACAAAAAAAAAAAAAAAAAGATGAAAAGAAATTTCTTTCTACATTGTATTTTACATTGAAGTGTTAAAATGGTAACACATTCTGATTAAATTGTACAGACTTTCCTGGCAATGGCATATTGTGGACTGTGGTTGCCTCGAGCGCAACATTTGACAAAACAGGTAATAATAAATAAAAAATTCCCACCCCACCAACATACACACACATACGCAGAAAATGTCCCAATGTTCGAATATTCTACATACTTTTTCAATATGGCAGAGCAAATGAACGTGGTCACGTGGTAACGGGCCTGGGGCGAAGGGGCAATATAGTTGCCTTGCCCCGGGCGCTGGCCAACCCACACTACGCCACTGTTTCATATCACCGTTCTTATTCAGAGTAAGGTAGCAATTCACTTACAGACAAACTTGTTAGAGCCAGTGCTTTTTTCTTTCTTTTACCAGCAGTAATGACCAGCTGTTGCTCATCCCATAGATTTGTAGAGGTGGTAGGTCCGGTCTGAATAATGAACGATCCAAAGCTAACTGGTTCCCTTTCACTGGGTGGTAAATAGGTACCAATTGTCTGATGATTAGAGCCAAATGATAATAATAAGAACAATAATAATAGTGATATAAAATGATGTGTGAAGGTCATATTTCGCACTTAAAAATATTATTTCCTTCAGAAGTGTCCAAGGAAGTCCTAAAGAAGAGATTAAATAGGTGTAAAGATATTGTTTACAGTAACTGAAATTATTATTTTTTGTTGTTGTTGTAATTTTCTTTGCCTAATTACTCTTGTTAATAATAATTAATTGATCAAAACATTTTACTGGATTTTCACACTACTAACTAGAAGAGATTTTTATCATGTGCTGTATCATAATGCTAATCATAAGAGGCGCACTCATTTTTTGAAAGTAGGAATAAGCAATGAGTGCACATTAGTGTTCATTAAGCCACAGGCCTGAAATGCTAAAAGTGTATGTGTAAAGACAAAATGTTCATCATAGGAAACAAACGCATGTTACTATGTTTCAGATGGCTCTTGGATTTCTTTTTTTTTTATTCATTACAACTCACTGTGGTGCGCCTCTTTTTTTTTTACTATAGATTTTGAAATGTAAACTTTACCTCCACCAGCTCTTTGAGATGAAGAAAAAAAAAACCCAGTGAAGTGAAAGAGGCAAAACAAACGCCCGGAAAACGTATCGACAATGTCTAGAGCATTTCTCAAGAAACAGTCGGTGATTTATTATCTATACTGACCTGTTTAAACAGAGTGTATAAAATCAGTGACAGGCCATCCTGTCAAGCCCACCAATTCAATGAATACATGAAATATTCAGAGACAACTTACAGAATCTGAAGTCATACAGTCCAGCTCAAATGCCACTACCAGTGAGACCTTGTACTGAATAACCAAGCGCCAAAAGTCTATGATGGTTGTTGGTAATGGTAATTGAGTCAGGATTTGACCAGCTGGTCTTGCAAAACTCTGTTTGGAAAGACAACACATTCTTCGGGAAAGATACTTACAGTGGACATGCAGATAACAGTAATCGATCATATACTCCATTCATCATGTCACTTAGTGGATCATTAAATATCTGTCATTTTAATCATAATTAAACTCAAGATGTCAAAATGAATTCACTGGACACTGTGACGACTATTTTGACTTCGGAGTACACAGACCGATGGGTTAAATCTCACATGACGTTTGGATCAGAAAAGTAAAAGAAAGTTCACCAAGCATACTCTTATTAAAAGGACATTTAAAAAAAAAAATGGTTTTGTCATTTCTTTTTTCAAACAATATATATGAAAGGATGATGGTTTCCTTTGTCAAAATCATATCCACCGACGTTGGTTCATTTGTTATGCCACCTAATAATCCTATTGTGCTGAGAATTAAGAATTAAAAGAAAAACAATCCTGAGCTTCGATTTCTCACATTGCTGCGTTTAACATTATAAGTCCATGTGTTTCAGGAAAATGAGGACTATAAATGAAACATAATGCAGCCGTTCTTTTTTCTACAGAAACTAATTTAACGATGCATTTTCGTACATATATTTGCTTATACTGGACAGCAAACAAACTTACTGGCACTAGCACTGCATTTATATAGTCCCCTGCAGTTTTGTGATTGTGCATGAGGTGAGGCCTATAGTCCTCCTCTGCAGAACAAATAAATACATAACATTTTATTTAGCAATAGCAGTTTGTGTCTGTTGTAGAAGAAAGTGAAAATGATTACTTGTAAGCACAAGCGACTGGTTGCTCACGATGAAACCAAGAGGACTAAGATGTTAGAATAAATTTCACTTTTTCTATATAGTTTGCAGATGACACCACCGTACAAGGATTGATTTCTGGCCCACTCGATGAAGACACTCATTTAAATACTTTACAGTGGTTTACCAGATGCTTTATAAGTCAACTATCCAAAGTGTCATTCTATTTTGTATTACAGCCTGGGAAGGAAATGCAAAGGAGAATGCACAATAAGAACAAAATTAACAACTCTATTATCAAAAAAGCTTGCTATCTGACAGTGAATACGTGAATTTTGATGAGTTATTTGTGCATTCGTGCAAACAGAATCTAAAATCAATTCTAAATGATTGCTCCCACCCTTTGTTCCATCTGATAGTTGATTCCCAAAGAAGTGGACGAATAATGTGATTAAAAACAAACAGAAGGCGCTATCGACGATCTTTTTTTGCCATCCGCAGTTCGAACCAGTAGTGTTTCCTGATGTAGTATGCTGTTATTAGTTTTCCTAATAGATTGTTCTGACAGTGCATGTGTGTGGATAATGTTCTTATTTGCTGGTATTGTGTGAACAATGTGTGTGTGTGCAGTATGAGTTAAAGACATGTAGGCCTTAGATAGACTGTCGTACTGTTACTGTTGCTGTGACAACAAATTTCCTGGCAACAGGATAATAAACTAGACAAGGTGGTCTAGAGGCAAGGTGCTTGCCTTTCATGCCAAGGGTCCCGGGTTCAAAACCCGGGCAGTGCAGGCATGTTGGAAATTGGATTTTTCTCATATTTTCAAGTCCCTGGTCCTATTGGGGGGTAGGATCGAGTACCTAGTCTTCTCGGATAAGGAGGAAAAAATTCGGAGGACTCGTGTGCACGTTGCGCACGTTAAAGATACCTTGGCAGTTGGAAATCGTAAAGAGCAGGCCGAAAGGCCGCTGCCCGGGCAAAATTGAAAATTGAAATTAATAGATTAAAATTTATCCATATCATACCCCCCCCCCCCCCCCCCCAGCCAGCAACAACAAAATTTATGATTCATGATTAAATATATATTGTTATTAATAAATATTCAAATATTATTTGAGTTGTGTGTTGTGAACTGCTGTGAGTTGTGAACTGTTGTGAGTTGTGAACTGCGCCTAACAGGCTGCGTTACAATTTGCTCTGAGATAGAGAGAGATAGAGAGAGAGAAAGAAGCATTGCCGTGTGTTGAGCGCTTCGCAGGCGCTCCATTCTGCTCTGTGGTTGACACGTTGTTTCTGAAAAGCGCATCGAGCATTTTAAATGGATATGCGCTATATAAATGCTATACATTATTATTATTATTATTTTAGCGTTTCTTATTTTGGATCATTCAAGACATCTGACAACACCATACCAATTAACTTTCCCTTACACCGAATGTGTCCTTTAATTATCCTTTTTTCTTCAAACTACAAACTGAAAGTCTTTCTACTTTGTTGTTTTCAATTATTTCATCTTCATGTACCCAATATGGAAAAACCAACTCACCTGATGTATACATTGGGATATATTCTTTTAAAGAATACAAGTTGGCCACCACAACATGGATGCCGTATTATTGACAAAAGGTACAGCAAATTGGTGACTGACATACCCGCTAAGCCAGAATCAATAAGATTGATTTAACTCACTTGGCAGAATATTGTTGACCCTGTTTTTTAGCCTGTTTGTTGCTAACTGGTTGTTCTGATAAATATTTTCATTGTCGTCATCTCCATCATCACCTAGAGCAAGTTCTTCTTCTTCAGCACACACAGCGCTTACTGCCTGAACAATACAAAAGTTGATCAAAGTTCATAAAATTATTTAATTTATCTGCACTCAAGGAGTGTAACTCAATAGTTTGTCAACAGTAAGTAAATCTGTGCTGAGAGTAGGGGGGGAAAAATGGACCAAGCTGTATACCGATGGATAGAATTAAAACCTTCCATGTTGTGCTGAAACAATAAATATGAAATCTGCAAAAGATCTACTGTACGTCTCTTTCCAAACCTCCTTCTCCTGGTTTATAATATATTCAAAGCACATATTTTTCAAAAGCACTGCTACATGAAAATACATGTCTCATTTCTTCCCACTGGTTTTATGCACTGAAATGGTACCAACACCAACATTAGCACAGATCATGGAAATAATAATACTACTAGTGATAATGTAATCTCTATGTCTAGGATACAGAAATTCAGCTAACGAACTTCTTCTTCTTCTTCAAGTGCCGGATCTGGAACAGATATCGACGATCATGGTTCGCCACTCATTTCTCCGCCCGGATGCTCTCAAAAACTTGTTATAGATAAACGCATTTGACACGTGGAATGTTCTTGTCATTCTAACTCTTTTAGAAGGAAATCCAGCAAGTACTCAGATAATGGAAAAGTAGCCAATACAAACTTTTTACAGAGAGAAATCAGCCTCCCTGAGTTTCAGCTTCCCACAGGCTGAAGTAGCCAGTTTTATGTGGTAATCCTAGATGTGAAACACTAGCACGCCCCAAAGGCAGTTCCTGATTTCAGCTCATTAGTACAAACCAACAAAAATGTTTGAAACACAGAATTCAATATTTTCTTGAAATTTTGATTCACTGATAAAACACTGTGGGCCAGATAAACACAGCCAAACTTAAATTCATACATACTTCATACTCTCGTTTCATGTTAGTCTGGCCAGTTGGTGTTATTGTTTTCAGCAGATCCAGTCTGCGTGCAATGTTGCTGGCCGACACTGTTGTACCCAGGCACACCATCGCCACATGGGCAGCTTTATGCAGAAAGATGTATTGTTCCTACAGAATAATCCAAGGGCAATACAGATAAATGAGAAAATGATAGAGTTCTGCAATAATCTGTTACGAGTCACTTTATCACAGATATAGTATAATTGAAGATTGACAAAACAGGGTAACCGAAGAGTTTTAAATAATGGATATATCACCTCATGCTTAAAAGAAAGTAAGAACAACCAAACTTCTGGGAATGTTCTCAGCATTTTCGAAGAAAATAAACATATCTTAGACTGCCAATATCATAATGTGTATGCATAACACGTTCAATAATTATATTATCCATTTGAGTAAGCAGGATTTCTTGTGCAGCACTGGAACAACAACAACAACAACAAAAGCAACAGTAAACAAGAGACCTAAGGTCTTGCGTGTTGAATATGATCAGGTCATGTTTATTTTTTTTCATTTATTTATTTACCTATTTGTTTATTCATTAATTCGCTTATTTGTCTATTTATTTTTGTTTCGTTCTGCTTTTAGTTTTATCCTTTTGATTTCAGCTAATGTAAAATTATGAACAAGCAGACAGTAAAGACATGTTTAATAGAGATATTAAAAATGTACTGTTAAAGACATCATAATTATAACCATTATCCTGGATTTTGAAGACAAATCAAAACAGAGCTGAAATGTATGCATGCCTATTTTAACTACGTCCATTCTGTTGTATTTTGACATCTTTAAAGTGATGCTTTGAATCTATTTGAAAAAATTAATGAAACGCCAGATCGATAGAGAGTTACTATCTCTTTGTAAACTTGTTGTGAATATAACAATCATCATCATTAACTACTTATTTCATGTATTCAAACTATGATGACATGGCAAATATCATAACGTTCAAGGCACACAGTATCCGCCAGGGTGGACAGAAGGAAAGAGATTAACTTAGAGAACCCACCAGAGTTTGGATCATATTCATTCTGTCTTTTCTGAGATTCACGAGTGTGGAGTAAAAATCCACAGTGCCTGTATCCTCTGCTTCTCTCATCACATTACGTAAGGCAATGAAGGTTCCAGTTCGTCCAATACCAGCACTAGGAAAAACGCAGAGAAAATGTTGCACTTCATTTCAATAACTTCGCATTAAAATATATTCATTTACGTCAAATCTACCTTATTTTTTATCAAATGAGATAACAAGTTATTTAAAAAGCAAATACAGGTGCTTAGACTTATTATAGCATGAATTTTTTTTTTCAATCTCAAAGTTAGATATAAATAAAAGCTCAAAAGAAAACTATAAAATCTATTCTGTTTAATTTTCCCTCTGGTCTTACCAGTAGGCATTGTGTTTGACGTGTGTTTTGTATGACATATGTCTACCATATCTCATTTTCCTGTGTTGTTATGAAGGTTTCATTTGTTTTTTTAGGTAAAATTGCTTCCAGAAAATGTTATGGCATGAAGTTTTACATTTTTTAAAATATTTAAACATTGCAGTTAGTGCACATGTAATATGACATGAAAGATGAAGGCAGCACATGTACATTGTTCTACACTACCAGTAGGGTTAGGGATAAGAATAAGTTTAACTTCAGGGATAAGCACTAGGTTATGAATAGGTTTAGAGCGTGGATTAAGTAACCTGGATTGTAGGGTTAGGGAAAGGTTTAAGATTAGGGACCGGGATACTCAAAGTAGTCGAGACGTATGGAACTCTTCCTAAATTAACTAATATGAATGAAACAGGTAACATCAGATAAGTAGTGAAGCCTGATATACGAAGCCTTTGTGCTTTGCGGACAAACTAACTAGTTAACTAACCTGCAGTGAACCACGATAGGTTTGGTGGTTGGCTGTGTGGCAACTCGTTGTTCAAAATCTACTAGTGGCCAGGGAGAATCGGGAACATCTTTGTCTGGCCAGGAGGTGAAGTGGAACTGGGTCAGGCTGTGGGCTGGTTCATCTTTCTAATAGAAAATAACATTTCAAAGCATACATTATTTCAGGGTCTGCTTGTGGCAAATTCCTTAGAATTTTACAGCCGTTTATATGTGTAGCATGACTTCAGAAAAACATATACTGACTCCATGCTTGCAAATTAAAAAGTGTATTACAATAAATACAATATTATATATTTTTGAGATATTGCCTATTTTATGCTAAGCTAAATCCATAAAACTTAACTTGAGTACATTTGTCATAAAATACATGTACGAAACACCACACAAGGGCAGTTTCCTCAAGGGAGGATCAAGTGAGCCAAATATCCAAATTTTTTATGAAATTAATCAACTAAGAACTAACTTTTGATATCTTAAATTTCCTCACCAATTCTGGAAGTTTAGCGTTGCCTATCACAGTTAATCGGGTTAAAACTATCCAGACAAGCAGATCTGTGAGATTTGTGGTGTGAGGTAAGAAGAATGAAAAGGGGAAAGAAAAAGCAGTCCTCGTTCATTCTTCTTTACAGCAGTTATTCTTTACCCCAAAAAAGTGTTTCTTCAACGGAGAAAAAAGATAACGAAGGGGAAAAGTACTGACCTTCATCAGAGTCAGTTGTCGAATGGTATAGTCAGCAAATACGTAAGTTGTCCCCAGTTCCATTGCAATATCACCAAATCTATCAGCGTCTACTTCTGGCCAGTATCTCTCACATTTTGCCTGTCAGAATTGAAATTTATGGCATGAAAGCGAATGTGTTTTGAGAAAAAATGCGTGATTCCAATGTACTTGTCTTCATAAAAATTACTTTCGCACCGTGGCTAGACACCGGTCGGTCCGTGGTGAACCTAAGCTTAAATAAGAGTGCACCATGGGAAAACTTTCATACCTCAGGTATTAGTTCCGCATTTTAAAGAAAAAAAAAATGAAGATGGGTGGAGGTATTAAAAAACGGGGGTAGGGGTGGGGTGGGGAAGCGTATTATTTTTGAAAAATATATAAATGAACTATTTCGCTAACTTTGGACGACCAGCATGGCTGACGACTAAGACTGTTGCACGTCTGTTGCCACAGGCTACGCATCAGGCAGGCTGATCGAATGAAATCATAACCAAGGACTGACAGCTTATAAATAACAATAGGATACCCTCAACTTTCAGAGTTTTTTTTTTTTTTTCAAACATAAAATTGATTATTCTCTAAAGAACTGCGCACTGGCATTATGTACAAGTCGGGTTTTAATAATTCCTGGTACTTGCAACCTGATCAAGTTTACTGTCCTCACAGTACATTGTATTTGGTTCCTTTCACCATCCAGAACATTCATAGTGTCTCAAACATTGCTTTGCTTGGTCCAGTGCCCTGTGTTCATTAGAGAGCACAATGACAACCTCACCTTTCCTTCCTCCACTAGGTTGGTCAGCATCACCACTTTGTCAGGTTTTCGTTCCCACAGCATCCTGACAAAGTCCACCAACATAGTCCGATTAGGTCCTGTGGAAAAATATACTTGTGATGTACTATGCATGACAGCAGACAAACATAATACGAATAATAAGTACATATATAAATTTTTAATGTTAGTAGACAAATTATTATATAATGATATAAAACCACCTAGGAGTTTCTGCACTGGGTCAAAATGTTAAGCTGCATTTCAGTTCAGGAAACAACACACCTACAGTTTTATACCTATTGATGAAGCCATCTGAGTGATCTCTGAATCAAATATTCAAAATTAGAAAGTCACAATAATGGTGACTTTAAGGTACCCATTTTTGTGATTTCACAATTACACCTATACTAGATTGAGTTTTCAACATAAACAATTGTTGTTTATTGTATCATTTGATTGACAGAGCTTACAGCTGTCACATTTGTGGATCTTTCCCATTTCTAGTGGGTTTTGTGGTTCTTGTTAACCATGGTCATGACTAATAAATGAGGCATAAAAATGGAGATCTCCTTCTCTTCTGACCCCTGGCCTCCATTCTCTACCCTGTTTTTTCACACTGGCACAATCTCAGCAAAAGCCAATCATGGGAGCACTTTCAGGAATTTTGGCAACGGGGACTGTGAGAGAATGTAACGGGGACTGTGAGAGATTGTAACGGGGTCTGTGGGAGATTGTAACGGGGTCTGTGAGAGATTGTAACAAGGACTGTGAGAGATTGCAAAGGGACTGTGCGGGATTGCAACGGGGACTGTGAAAGATTGTAAAAGGACTGAGATAAAGACGAGTGACTGGAAACAGGAAATATAAAGACCAGCTATTCAGAACGCAGTTGGTATGGGCAGGACAAGTTCTGACAAAACATATGGGTAGTTTGCTTATCTTTTCATTTAAACACGGATAAACACACACAATGTCCAAGAGAAAGATACTATTTGCGACAATGCATGTCATTTATCCATCTCACAAAATCCCGGCTAAACAGATGTTCACAGGTTACCTTGTGAAGCAATGAATATCTCCTCCTTTTTGTACCCCTGCAAATAGGAAATGTAACAAAATGTGAGGATCTTCAAAATGTGATTCATAGTTTGTGTTGGTTTTTATATTATTATTAATTACTGTGTCAGCTACGATGAAAAGAAGGAAATCAAAGGGTATGTGCATGTCACAAAGATCAAAATGGGCGTTCCATGAACATCCTCATTGACATAAGAAAAGCAGAGATAGGCTGATACTCATTGGTGAAAGGTGTATTGGTAAGGTACAACCATGAGAAATATAGTCAGCTTGTGTTGTGTACCTTGCTCACTACTTCGGTTACAGTGGTGGGCTGTGGGGCTCATAGCAATGAAGATATTAAATAACTGATCTTCATATCAGGGCATTCACCCCATGTGCACCTTTTGTAAACTTGATACGAATGGTGAATTACTCTGAGGTATGTCAATTCAGGTATGACAAACTACAAATCAAGACATAAAAAACATTTTTCACAGGATTTTCTTTTTTTGGTCTCACCTCAATATAGGATGCATTGATATAATCTCCTTCATGTTTCTCTGGATTTGAAAGCAAGTGAACACGTGAATGGTCATCTGCGGAGAAGATTGCAAGCATCATACACAACAAGATATTAAATATATTTTTTTTAATGTTCAAATTTGGAAAAAAGTGTTATTCTATAGCAGCAGGCCTACAGGGAAAGAAAGACATGCGCAGACATGCCAATCATGAAACTACACCATAACTTACAAGTACAGATGTTTTTGTATCGGTTTTTGGTCTTGTTCACTGCACTAGTACCAGCGTCCATTGTTGTCCCATTGCAGATACCAGGAACGCTCTGGACAAAGTAAGTAAACATACGATTTTATCATTAATACAAGAGTATTGTCGGCAGTCCGCAAGACACGAATAGAGAGAAACTACTCTCAAACCATTTGCTGGAAATACTGACAGTCAAATTTGAGCCAGCTGATGATCAAATTTTTGCACCAAAAATTTTAATAACTTTTGTCCCCACAGAAAACTTCAGTTTGATCAACACGATCACTTGAACCGGGTGATTGATATAAATAAATAATAAATAAATAATCTAAATAAATAAATGGGTTCACGAGACGAAACTGAATTGGGTCCCATTTCTCAAAGTGTTACTAAATCTAACATTTCTGGATAGACAGTATTTCAGAGAGAGACAGACAGAGAGAGACAGACAGAGACAGAGACAGAGAGAGAGATAGAGAGAGAGAGAGTTAAAAAACACTTAGTACGGCACTAAACAGTAATCTTGCCAGTATGACCAAACTTCAGAAGCCGTTGTTTTAGTGTTTCAGAAAGTGTACACAGACCCAGTAATTCACAGCTCGCGAGTTAAAACTTATCATTCAATTAATTATTGTCTCCGTAGCGTGGCTGAAAGAAGACAGAAAAACGTCTCCCTAGAAAATCTCATGACTATCAGAGTTAGGCGTAGCTAGCACGATGTCGGTCTCTCAAATCCCCACAGAGACCAATAATATTACGTGGGACTTCATTACCGCCAACACTGAATTCTAAGCTGATACTGAATTAAAGCTATGATTTTGCAAAGTGAGATCAACCTGGAATTGGTCCCTGAAGTACTCAGGTCTACACCTGTGCAAAAACTGGCCCAGATCCTTCACAGCAATGGCAGTTTTTCCCTGGTCAGAAGAACAACCTTTATAGTTGTCCGCAGAACTGGGGCCTGCCTTACAGAAGGGAAGTGCTGGTTCATTCCTTTCTGCTGGAAATAAAGCCAAGGGCAAAATGAAAATATAATTATCTTTATCTTCAGAAAACATAAGATTACTGGGTCTTAAAAAGTGAAAATAATTAGTTTTAAAATTTATAACAAATTTCGACAAATGTCTGAGTTTTACAGTGTGGTCATCTATTTATTCAGAACAGGCAAAGTATCAAGAACAATGACAGCAGAAGAAACTCAGCGTTATCTCTGACCTGTTTCTTCCTCAGCAATCCTCTTACGTCGATTATCTGTATCCTCATCTAATTCTCCCTCAGTGCCACGCCTGGAAGCAACATCCCTCTTGGACTTAACCTTCCTCCATCTTAGATGCGGCCAGAAAAATAAAAAGAACGATATGAATTAGGAAGTGAAGATATCTCTGCCAGCAACTCTACATTGGACTGATTCCACGTTTGCTCAGAGAAATGGCATGATTCCTGAGTAGATGCGCTGGTAAGGACAACGCGCCTCCTGCGGTCTGATGTAGACCCCCCTCCCCCCAAACAGTAACCCTACCAACTTTTCGGGAAAAGAGTAATTGGGATGTATGTAAGGATGGTGCTTGCGATGTGAGCAGGCCATTAGGAAACATGGCTGGCTGGTCGAGACTTAGAAACAATTTATGTGTTCTGGACTCCATGGCAGATCCGACATGTGTTTTGTAGCTGAAACTGGATTACCGATTCTCCCATCCTAATTAGGCTACTTTAAAGTTTTATGTCCTCGTGCAGCACGCGGAAGTCTCGGGTTCGATGATTAAATGAAGCCCTTTCTTCAGGTCTGTTCAAGTGGTGTCTGATACACTTTGATGAGTCTTTCAAAAAAGTATGATTTTTCTTGGATATTTTTCAGCACTGTGATATTTAAGTTTAGGAATGCAATCATGTAATACGTTAGCCAGATTACGAATTGCTCATGCTGAGATTATTTCACAAATTGGAATGGTAAATTATCTCCTGACAGCCGAATTGTGTTGAAGATCTTTATTTGTGGATGGTCACATCCATGGTTTCTTGCACGTCTGTCAGACGAAGAAAAAAATTATGTTATAATAGTTCAGGTCGGGTAACTACGCAGATTTATCGTAATTGGCACGGGGCTCGTCCTCCTTGTCAGGCTCTCACCACCGCTGGCAGCCAACGGCTCAGAAACAGTGCGTAACCAAGCTCGTCCTAGAAAACCTGTTCAAGTGGACCGGAAGCGACTTGAAGTCATGGCCAGCTGGAGCGAATCTCCGGGTTCCTGGGAAAGTTCTGACAGTTCAAGAGTTAAAGACTAGCATTTATACAGTGACAACTGGACAAACACTCCCTTGACAAGCTTTTATCATTATTTTTGTCCTCCAAAGTCCAGTCAAGCAATAAATACCGTCCTTTGGGGAACAGCATGTATGTACATATCGAGATTCTCTCACGAGTTCTAACCTTTGATGATACTGGAGTGTTTGAAAATTAAGAGGCTTGCCCATGAAGTAGAAAGCGATTTTAAAAATGGCATAACAAGGTCATCATTTTCTGTTTATTCTGCACAAATGCACAAAGTTCACCAGACCAGGGAGAAGAGCAGTAAGACCAGAATTAACAGCTAGGATGAGAAATGATCTAATAATCATTCTGAAAAAAGTTACCTCCAAATGATAAGACATCCAAGACCGACCAAGATAAGCAGTGCAGCACCAATAATTCCACCAGATAAAGAGCTCATCCATTCATCTTTGCCAGAGTCTGAGGAAACATTAGCGGCGTCCGACAACCGACATTAACGTCATCAAGGCACATGCATGTAAGATACGTACTCCTGGCATCCACAGAATTCTCACAGCATTCCCCCTCCCCCCTTCCCTCACCAATGCCCAGCCATCAATTCTAACCTGATCACATTCATTCCACTCTCATGGCTGTGGACAGCAAACATCGTCACATCTGTGACAAACAAAAGGCAACAGGAACATGCACAACAACATCATAAACAACTACAGTAACATGCACACACACACACACACAAAATATTACTGAATCTAGCATGGTGCTGCTCGGCAAAGGACGTGTATATATGTGGCACGTAACAAATAGAACATGACAACAATAATAACGGTTATCTTTAACGTCCTCAGAAATGCTGGTGACACCCTCAACAGGTCAGCAATCAATAGGTAACTGACAAACGCGCAGACAGACATCGTCTTTTATTTATCAGAAGATGAAATGATGTTTCATGACGTAAACGTTGACATGCGTAATGTATTGCTAAAGAACGCTGATGGATAACATCTTCAATCCCACACTAGAGACATTCAAACAGTTCACTAACGGCACCTTCATGACAGCTCTCTCCCCCGTGACCAGCAGCACATACACCAGGACATCCTCCAGTGCTGACAAAACACGCCTGGCCATGACAGTTACATTTTTTCTCACATTCTCTTCCATAGAAGCCCACACCACAATCTGAGTCTGGAAATAACAGTCAGTCACATCATAATTTCATCCGTCATTTTTGTTGAATATCGAGCTATGTAATTAATGAACACTGAGAGCGAGCAGACACGGTATGTCCAATATGAAAACTTCCAACATGACGAAGAAACAATAGGATTTTATCACTTCAATTTCCATTATGCCCAAGGTGGGTTAAACACCGCCATTTCTATACCTGTAAACCTAGATATCAGTTTTACCGCTTCATTTGATATCCATTTGTAATCATCAAATTTAAATGCTTACATCCACTGGCTTTTGCTAAAATTGCCTTTATTTCCCGTATCTACCCGTTTATAACAATAAAGAAATGTTTAGTCACAAACATTAAGAAAGGTTCACATATAGGCCTATTGTTTTTCTTTCTAAATCACCCCAGTGGTGTTCTTTACATTGTGCGGGAGGATTTCTGGTCAGATATCACGATACAACTTGTCACATTGAGACAACATCAAGAAAGTAACGTTTTCCCTGCTGTGTTTCTTCACATCTGACTGCCATTTCATGACTGAACTCTTGCACACCTGTTCAGCTTCACAGATCGAAAACATTGGATAGTTTTGTATGCTAATGTTTCTCGAAAATCTCTCCCTTTTATATTAAGTCGATGGGATAAATCAGAAATACTGTTTTGCATGTGACAGCAGGTTTATTGGTCAATACTATTCTTTCACTGGACTTACCACCGACATTACAAGAACTTATACTAGTGTTACAATGACTTACAACTATCATCACGATATTTCAAGGACTAACTGCAGAGACCACAAAAAACGTATCCACTGATAGTATAAAGATCATCCACGTGTCGAGTGCTTCCATCCGACCTCACTCGGACTTACGCCGAGCCACCAGCACTGCAAAGACTTACCACCGTAAATTTCCACCTCACAAAGTGTAAGGATCAGCTCTCTTTTGCCAACCTTAGAGCTAGGGTCAATTACATTTGTTGCATTAATCTGTACTCGATATATTGGCTTCTCTGTGTGGACTGGATATATTGTGTATTGAGACAGACCCTTTGTTTCATTGTCCACATGTCTAAAGACTTCCTCATTCCTCTCATCAAAACCTGTTAGGGTAAAGCCTTTTAGTCTATGATAATGATCTGCGAGAGAGAGAGAGAGAGAAAAAAATGCCGTTACAAAATGTATCCACTCATCTTTTATTGTTTCCTTGTATTTATCAAGAAATTGAAGTTGCGGGTTGTGAAAAAAAACAACTGTTGGTTCAGAGTGAACGATCAATTATTTCAGGACTGCCTTAACAGGCAACATTGTTTGTTAGAAACAAAGAAGCATGCCAGAACAACATAAAGGCGTAGACAAAAGTGCAAAATCTTATGGGGAAACTTATCAGTCTAAACACTAGGAAAGGCAACTCGTGATTTCTCTAAAAATATCTCTCAGAGTTTGCTCACTTTATTTTTCGGTGGGCAGGCAGCGGGAGAGAATTGACCATGCTCTACCCACCTTTCTCAGGCCTCTTTCTCCATTGTACCCTCATTCACGCTCCTAAACTATTGCCTCATTCTCGTCATGTTCTTCTTAATTATTTTTTTTTTAGTTCTCTTTTTTTTATACCCTTAATTCTGGCGCATTTCCTTCGTGCTCCATCTTGTACACACTATGTGCCCTTCTGTTCTTGAACTATCATCTCCATGTCTATCTTAATCTTGTTCTATTATCCCATGTAAACCTCCATCTTGTTCTATTACTCCCTGGTAAATCTTAATCTTGATCTATTATCCCCCTGCCCACCTAAATCGTGTTCTATTATCCCCATGTCCACCTTAATTTTGTGCTATTATCCCCCTGACCGTCTCAATCTTGTTCTAATATCCCCTTGTAAACCGTAATCTTGACCTATTATCCTCCCGTCCACCTTAATCATGTTCTATTATCCCCATGTCTACATTAATGTTGTTCTATTATCATCTTATAAACCTTAATCTTGTTCTATTATTCCTCTGTCCACCTTAATGTTGGTCTATCATCCTCTTGTAAGCCTTCACCTTGGTCTGTTATCCCCCCGTCCACCTTAATCTTGTTCTGCTTCAGAGAGCATAATATCCAAGCTTGAATAGATATTCCTGTGTTACAGCGGGTGAATTAACTACGCCATAAAAGAAACTAGGTATCCTTTAATCCTCATAAAACGGTATGCTCTTGGTGTTTAGACATAATAAAAACTAGTAAGAGATCGTTATATAAGTAATTACAACATCCTTATATCACAAAGATGCAAACCATGAAGCATTGCTGATGATTACCCATCTCTATGCATGAGCAGCATTTGTCAATATTAGCCCACACCAAACCAGAAAGAGTTATACGTGAGCTCAGGTGCATCTGCACATTTACAACTCAACTAAGAAGCAAGTTCCCAATCTTCTACTAAACACTTAGTGCCAATGCAAAATAGTGCATCTGTAATGATAGTGATTGATAATTCTGATCAGTTCTCTCCTATCCCAGAGATTTTTTCTGCCTGGAATCTACCCACAAAGTAACAATTTCTTCACAGATTTAAAAAGGTACAGCGGACGGTAATCCGATGTTTAACAAAGTTAGCTCGGCTGGTGTCGTGTCTGTGGGTGGCTGATGCTTCCACCCGACATTTAACATCTACAGTGCTTCTTGTGTCTCTCCTTCTGCCAGCTTTAACATGTTTCTTCCATTTGCTGTATGGTATATTGCCGAACAATAATCCTCGGTTTGTAATTTCAACGTCATGATTATCAGAAAACGATTCATACACTTAATTTATTTTTCTTTAATTTCTGGCGAACATCATGGGTGGGGCTGGTGGGGGGGGGGCACTACTGTTTAGATAACAAAATGTAAGCAACCCCTTCCAAACCAGATAGTCTTTATTGGTGAATACATGACATAAAACATGCAATTAATACTAATAATTACACATACTAATACATCCTGAAATTGTCTTTAAAAGCCGACAGAAGAATTAATGATCTCGAATATGGTTACATTGGTGATATAGTGTTTTTTTTAAAATGTGCCATGCTTTCTACGTGCATTTTACCATGATGATTTAGGGTCTTATAAAATAAGACCTGACTTGATACAGAGCCCATTGGTTCAGAAAATTGTGTTATAAAGAAACAACAACAGAAAAACAACTTTGGCTTACGCGGATTGCCTCTGTTGTATAACACAAATTTGTTGACACGTTGTGGTCGTGCAAATGTCAATGCCCAACTTGGTGCAGGATCTGGTTCACCTGTGTGAGTACAGTCCTTGAAATTCTCTTTCTCAGAAATATACTCCCTCCTGCCATCCACCGCTTTGTCTGCTGTAAAGTTGCCGTAATCACTGGACTGAGTGGCATTTTGTTTCAAGGCCACGTTCCTACCTGAAAAACAAACAGAATCAGGTGTATTTTGTATTTACATCCTAAAAATAGAAAAAAAGCAAGACAGCAATAATAAATAGAAAGATAATAACAAGAACTGTACTAAAATAACATACAATATGTGCTGTTTTTAACAGTTTACGACGAGAATTGTAATAATGATCGCGTGTCTCATTCTATTGCACGAATATTTTCAGTGATATAGAAATTTCTTATAATCAACAAGCCCTTTGTCCAGAGACATAAATATTGCGTGCATGGGTCAGTGTGTTTAATGAGTTGTAAGCATGACCTTGAAAATTGAGTGTGTATGGGTGTGTGTGCGTGTGCTTTGAAAATGAAACTATATATTTTTTTTTAATCTCTCTCTCTTTCTCCCTTTGTTTCAAGATTTTGACGAATAGTTAGAAATAACTCAGATTATCCTGATGAAACTGTGCAAACCTCCACTAATGTAGACTGAACATAGAGATTCGATTGCTTGTCCTTCTAGAATCATTTCCTTTACACTTTCTCTCAGGTCGCAGTGAACGTCCAAGGTATTGGTACTGACGAGAGCCTGCTCTCGTTTGTCACAGTTGAGCTCCCTGCTTTCTTCACTTCCGTCAGCACGAAACTGGATTGTCAAATTTTGTGTTTGCCCTATTGTTATGTGGAAATACAAAAATGTTTGCATACAATTTCCAATACATTTCATGCATAGTTACTAGTACACTTCTCTTCCTAATAGAGAAAAGAAAGATAAAAATAATCAGCCGAGGCTTTGCCTGTGAGGTGACATGGAAGGTTTTTCCGAGGAGAAACTATGCAAAGGTAGCCTATACCATGGGAAAAGAAAACATGTTTGATAATGAAAGCTTGGTTGTGAAATTTGTTGTTGTTGTTGTGGTGAAATATGTTGTTTTTTTTCGTTGTTTTTTTCTAGTTGTGACAGCATTAGAATTTATGACAGATAAGAAAACCAATAAAAATTGTAACAACTGCTCCTACCGAAACCCTTGCGCGTTTGGAACACTAATTCAGTAAAGCTCTGTTGTACAAGACTTTATATACTTACAAGGTTCTGTAGGCTTGAAGTGGAATCTGGCCCATGTAAAGGTATGGGAATAATTCCAGAATATTATCCTCATTGTGTTTGAAGCTCCCCAGTAACAGGTTTTTTCATCATTGTCTGTTATGTTCGCGACGCTGTTGCTCGAGGCATCCAATACCGATTCATTGAAAGCCAGATCCACTGCAATACAAATGAATGCTATTTGATGGCTCTGATAATGGATCAGGCGATTAATCTTAAATCTCATCTTATTGAACTAATCGTCCGTTATTGGGAACGAATTTAAATTTAATATTTATTTAATATTGTTTGTAATAATTATATGAGTAGGAATTTCCACAAATCTTTGTCCGATAGGCCTATCGGTGGTTGAGCAGCTTCAACAGATAGCCAACAAACTGAAAACTTAAACTATTTGTGGGGGGGGGGGGTGGGGTGTCTTAATAGTAAATGCCTATCTCGTTATTTTATCGTACTACCTGTTTATCTGTCTATTTGTCTGCCATTCCATTTCACATGACTACTTATGTATTTACTTTTTTATTTTTATTTAAATGGACTATAGATTGCTCAATCATCATAGTTTTATTTTGAGTGTATCTGATTCATGTGACTGTGAGATCTTGAGAAAGAAGCAATGAGTCAAGTTTTTCTTTTGTTTTTTTCTGACATCCTGCAGAATCTCACTCACCATACTGACAGGCTGGACCAAACCATCCACTGATACATCTTGAGTTTCCTAAACAAGCTCCGTTCGTTTTGTTACATAGAGTATTGTTCTGACAGTGACATTTGTACTGGCAAGTTTCTCCAAACCAACCAGGATCCTGACAAACTGTCAATCAAATGTGCATACCTTTATAGTTTATGGGTCTCCCACAAGTTTCCTATATTTCTATTAGCATCGTTATTATCATTAACATTATTTAAATCAGTAACTCACTGATTCATGCGTTCGCTCGCGACTGTGTTACTACTACTTCACCCATTCAGCCAGCTCATTCACTCCAGTTCAAACATTTATTTAAGCCAGTGATACAATTTTTCTTTCGTTTTACTGATGACTGACTGACTGACTGACTCAATGACTGACTGACTGACTGACTCACGCACTGACTGACTCACTCACTGACTGACTCACTCACTCACTCATTCACTCAAAGTGACTCGTTCATTCACTCTCTCACATTCACTCACTTCGCTTGCTGATTCATTCATTCCAGTGTATTATAATTATACTCATTCTCCCATTCACCCATTAACACTTTCACTTCACTTGCTCACTCCGGCCCATCCCATCATTCCCTCTCACAGTTTATCCCGCACCCTTGTGCTCGGACACTCTCCCCCCCCCCCCCCTTCCCGCGGCAGTCAACTCACCAGGATCGTGACAGGAAATCCGAACAAAGAACACCAAAGTCATGGCCTGGACCAGGAACAATAATTTGAGATACATTTCAGTGCTCTGCAATTCTCTTCCCTGTAGCTTTAGTGTAGACTATTGTGCACATCTGTGTGGAACATTAGTTACACGCCGTAATAAACGTCCTGGTTCCTAAACAAAAGTTAACATGATACTTTCTCCTCAAAGGCCATTTTCGTTGTCTGTGGTAAATCTCTCTCTGAGTCCATTCGGCTGGATATGTAGTCTACATATTCATTTAGATGAATGGTCATAATTTGATAAATCAGAATTGATCATGTAATGTTCATGTTCGTCTTTGTCAGCTCCTGTGCTTATTCACTACCTAGAATACTTTCCTCCTGTCAACCCCGACCTATGGGGTTAGTTAAGACAGAAAAGCCGTGATTTTTTTCTATTGCAAATCTTTCCGTGCTTCAGGGTTATGATGACATTTTAGTTGTGGGCACAATAGTGATCTAAAATATTTCTTTATTTTGTGCTTCTTCTCTTATTTGGTTTCTTTATTACACTCTGATTGCAACATCAATTTGGACCACTAACAGGCTGACATTCTCATATCGGTCCAATCCTCCCCATCAACTGACACCACTAATAAGAGAAAACTATCAAAGATAATAGATGCGATAAAATAAAACATCTGGCGCATTTTGCGTGCATGAATTTCGCACCTCGGCCTTGAGGCAAATGCGTTGAAGTCAATAACAATTTTACAAAGCCAGTGTAGAGAAAATGCTGAATTTTGTTCACTATTCAGTTATCACTGTAGGCCTTGATTGAAGTAAATCATTTTGTAACTATAACTTCAGTCGCCGTGGGAAAAGTCTGGCCATTTCCTGTAACAAATTAATTTATCATTACATTAAGTCCTTGTTTGATGCAATGCACCATCGGCCCCACTCCCTATCAGCATTCAAACTATGTGCACACTTTTGGTTTTAGAGGCGCCAAGAAGGGAATATCTCATTTTATCATTTGAGACTACAACATTATCACAGCAATATTATGATGTATTCAGGCAGCCAGTGTAGACACCCATAAATAGATTTTTAAAAAGTGTGTGCCAGCACAATGTGACTTGGCAGTCGATTTCATATGTCACTTCCTCTTTAAGAACATTTTTCTCGCCTAGTTACAAACAACAATATAATTCAAGTGTTTGCTCCACAACGCGATCAGGAAAAGAGTGACACTTCACACAATTCGACTTTTTCCTGTTGACAATGTTCAATACTCACTCATCTCTTAGTATTTCAACTTCCCGGTCTCTGTGGGGAATCACATGCAACATTTAAGTGATGTCAATCACATGGTGGTGTGTTTATAAATAAAAGTTGCTAGACGTGATGTCGTTACTTCCTGATTGAACTTTTGAAGTAATTTCTCCCAGATAAATATCTATTGTCGGATGGGAGCCGCCCTGTCGTTTTCACTTTGCCTTTTCATGAAATTTACAAACAAATTGTCTCACCCTTCAGACAGATTGTATTTTCTTTCAGCTTCCTCATAATAATTATACTAAATGGGCGTGGCATTTTCTTCACGCAGAAGCACTATACAACCGCGGCGCTGCTCTTGATTCATGCAAAATCATAATTACAAATGGTAACTGATTTCTTTTTTCAGGTCCTTTTAAAAAAACTGTTGAAAATCTATCCATCGCAGTAACTTAGGCCTAATGTAATCCAGTCTGATGTAATCTATACATAATCTACCCCATGCTATTAAATCTAATCTAGTCTTTCTATAATCTAATCTAATCTTATCTGTAATCTAATCTAAACTAATTTAACCCAACATTGATCAGATTTGACCTGATCTATCCATCTATCTGTCCATCTATCTATCTATCTATCTATCTATCTATCTATCTATCTATCTATCTATCTATCTATCTATCTATCTATCTATCTATCTATCTATCTATCTATCTATCTATCTATCTATCTATCTATCTGTCTGGCTGCCTGAATGCCTGCCTGCCTGCCTGCCTGCCTGCCTGTCTGTCTGTCTGCCTGCATATCTATCTATCTATCTATCTATCTATCTATCTATCTATCTATCTATCTATCTAGCTGTCTGTCTATCTATCTATATATCTATCTATCTATATATCTATCTATCTATCTATCTATCTATCTATCTATCTATCTATCTATCTATCTATCTATCTATCTATCTATCTATCAATCTATCTATCTATCTATCTATCTATCTATCTATCTATCTATCTATCTATCTATCTATCTATCTATCTATCTAGTTATCTATCTATCTATCTATCTATCTATCTATCTATCTATCTATCTATCTATCTATCTATCTATCTAGCTGTCTGTCTATGTCACACTCACCTATGGCGTCAGCATCACCAAAACCTGCGTGCACACAAGACTGAATGAATACAGCCCAGGAAACATTATTTTGAAACAACTGAGTTAGTGTAATTTAGCCTGGGGCATCCCTTGTGCTCATATATTACGGAGGGAGATCATTAACAGGGAACTGTTCGCCACTGTCTGCCATGCATGGCCACTTGAAATGATATTACTGTGCGTTGCACGCATTTCACTTCATTTCTATACAAACCAGTTCTGCTCTTGCAAATCACTAAACGTCCTACAAGTTTTGAACTGAAAAAGAATTAAATTGTAAAAGAAAGAAATGAATTAAACTAACATTTCTTTGAAGACACAGAGTCGAATAGAAGGACACAACTTGAATAATTGGATTTGGAATCAAAACATCCATTTTTTTTCTTTTATAATCTTCGATTATTTAATCTGGACAGTCTATAAGAATGTCAAACATTATCACAGTAATGGTTTTTAGAAGTGAATATCGCTCTTGATCTAGGCTGCACGCCTATTTTATTTAGCAAGAAACTGTATAGCACTCCAAACCCTGTCAAAGAATATTCTGTATGAAACTCTGGATTTACCATACAGGTTTTGCATGACAGTTGGGCCGAGTTTGTCCTAATGTTTAATACGGGGACAAGGTGGTCTAGAGGCAAGGTGCTCGCCTCTCATGCCAAGGGTCCCGGGTTCAAAACCCGGGCAGTGCAGGCATGTTGGAAATTGGATTTTTCTCATATTTTCAAGTCCCTGGTCCTATTGGGGGGTAGGATCGAGTATCTATTCTTCTCGGATAAGGACGAACAAATTCGGAGGGCCCGTGTGCACGTTGCGCACGTTAAAGATACCTTGGCAGTTGGAAATCGTAAAGAGCAGGCCGAAAGGCCGCTGCCCGGGCAAAATTGAAAATTGAAATTAATAGATTAAAATTTATCCATATCATCCCCACCCCCCCCCCCCCACCAGCAACAACAGAATTTATTATTCATTATTAAATATATATTGTTATTAATAAATATTCAAATATTATTTGACTTGTGTGTTGTGAACTGATGTGGGTTGTGAACTGTTGTGAGTTGTGAACTGCGCCTAAAAGGCTGCGTTACAATTTGCTCTGAGATAGAGAGAGAGAGTAAGCGAGACAGGGAGAGAGAAAGAAGCAGTGCAGTGTGTTGAGCGCTTCGCAGGCAGCTCCATTCTGCTCGGTGGTTGACTTGTTGTTTCTGTAAAGCGCATAGAGCATTTTAAATGGATATGCGCTATATAAATGCTATACATTATTATTATTATTATAATATGGTGTAAGAGGTAATTTTTGACATTTTTAGACTTTCTGTTAAACATTGTCATGTCATGTGTCTCGACGGTTCGATTTGTAGGATAGGCTACCGGGCCAACACAACTGCCCTCCTAATCCCAACTCATATTGGGTGCATACCGATTGTCACATTTATCTGTCTGTCTAAATAAGAAAGACTTACTAAGTGAGTATATAATAAAAGACTCTAAGTGAGGATTCTTAAGTCAGTGAAAAACACCTAACAAGTCTGAGATAGCCAATGTGCTCAATTCAAAACCACAAGTAGACCATCGTATTTTATATGCCACTATGGTGCATTCCAATTAGTCAGGACTACAGCATTAGATGAATGAGGCAGTGCATCACCACAGAAGGATTAACAAGGGCATGTCAGGTGTGCATAGCAGCATAGCATGAAAGGACATTCTTCAAACAATAAGGCCACGGAGACGCCTATTTTCGCACAGAAAGATTTACTCATATAACGCAAAATAAAATAAAATGAATAATACCTCAAAGTTAGGTGTTTCAACGGACCCGTTCGAAACAGACTAAATGGTATGACACTGTAAAGTTTGTCCATTTGAATTTTGCTGCTCGCTTCGGTAGGCATTGAGGGTGTCTCACGGTAGGGGGCATACATGTGGATAGTTAAGGATTTCGTGTGCAATTTTTCTCCTGATACCATACTAAATGAAACGTGCTTTAACCCTCTTGCTCCCTTAGGGCCGTTATATCGGTCCATCATATGTTGCAGGAGGCTGCCGCCAGGCTGGTATATCAGCCCTATCTTTTCATGCTAAAACTACCGCGAGGCTAGTATATCGGCTGAAATTGTTCAGGCATGTTTTGTGCTCCTCATTTTACAACTTCCTGCTGTCTTTCTACTCGTTAACCCATTGTTCTGACAGTCTAAAGGAAGGAATGGCTTTTGGGATTGGCAGCGATTGACTTGCAAGTTTTGGAGAAATACATTTTTGGGGTCTGAATGTGACTGAACTTTAGATGTGCTCACTGTGAAGGGCTGTATCTCAGTACCAATTATTGCTAGAAATGTGATGGAAGACCGTCTGTTTATTCGAAAGTAACCAATTCATAAGACAAACAATTATGGTATCAGTCCATGGGTGCAAAATAATACAACTCATGTTCCATTTTTGGCATGCTCTTGTTGAATACTCTCGATATTTTAATGACCTTGAGGACAAGTTAAGCATTTCACACTGCATTGATTTTTTTTTCTATTAAATTCTGCCACTTTTCTCTCATGCACCATCCCGCTTCTTAATGTTCCCATCCGTGTCCTGACCAGCTTTATGACAAGATGTTTCTCTCCATAGCTAGTGGATTTTGTATGTGTGGCGAGTTTATCAGTGCTGTCTATGTAAGGCGGGAAGTGGTGTGGGCCTGGAAATAAGGAATGAACGTTGAAGACCAGAATTTGATATTTGTTGATTTAACTTGGAATCCTAATTTATTAACTTTAAGCATTCAATTTTATAACCAATCAGCGGTTACTTAGATTTTTTGCCAAGTTGTAACTTGTTTCATTACGTTTATTATTTCATATCGTTGTTGTTCTAAGATGCCTGTAAACCAATGACCATATCTTTATAGAGTTCAATGACACTAGACCAATTTTTGTCTCATTTGAATTTGAAGACAAACGCAACAAACATAGTGTATGGATCCTTGGGCAAAAAGGTGAACACTCTCGGGTTAGGACATTATATGCCTTTATTTCGCTAGAAATGTGATGTGTAATAATGGACAATAGAGTGCGGTGAAAGTAGGCCTAAGTTCACCAGTGTTAAAGTGAAAGAAAAAATACAAACAAAACATCCATGTATGTAAAACAACTCTTCTTTTACAACAAATTTCAACCTTCAAACATCCCAGTAAGATCCAAACGTTCCTGGAGTGCTCAGGCCACAAAAGGAAATGAATTCTTCGGTTAGTGTTGCGTAATCACATGGTTGAGGTTGCCATCACTAAATCTGCTTTTCTCGCCCTCCGCCTCTCTCTCTCTTTCTCTCTCTCTCTCTCTCTCTCTCTCCCGTCACTGTCCTCCTCTCAATGCCTTAGATTCTTCGCAAGAAGAAGACCTACTTCAGATATAAATGTGAAGGATGTTTGGGGGGCCCAATTAGGTTCAAAGCAGCAAAGTCGTTAATCAAAAGAATCCAAAACTAAAAAAAAAAAAAATCATAACAAGTAAAAACTCCAAAAATCTATAAAGGATCATGTTCAAATGTGTACTCTCTACTCTCCTCAACCAGCAGTCTTGATGCGGGGATCACATGAGTGCCGAGAGGCTACATATTCCTCATTAAGTTGATGGTCGAATGCACTGAGCGCAAGTCTAAAGTCACCTTACCATACGATTTAATTCTTTACGTAGTCCGTTTCTGCTAGGGAAAGTGCCCCGGCTTAAACGCTTTTGAAGTCAATAGCTACTATTCGACGCCCCGAAGCTCGGATTGAAAAATTTTAAAAAAGCAAACATTTTTCTAACAAATCAAACCCTTCGTTAAGTTAATTTAGAGAACATAATGCTGAACTTCAAGTAATTAGAAATGTGCAAGACAATGAAAATTCTGACAGTTAATAGAAACGGAGGAACCTAAGATTATTTCGAGCAGTTGTTACTATCCCTCTATCAAAGATACGGACAGAGACAGTCGCACAGGCAGACAGATGCACTATCGTCTAGTCAAAGCCAGTGAGAGGAATATCCCAAGGGCACATAATCTGACATAAACCTCCTGCCTGTCTCCCTCTATCTTTCTTATCATCTATCTGTCAGTTTATTTATCTATCGATTTAACCTCTTTGTCTTTTCCTCTGACTATCTATAAACCGGCCTTCCAAACCTAAAATGATTCATAGGAAATATGAAAAGTAATTTGTCACAATGCTACAATGGAGTTTGTCCACTGACTGATTCCTCCGTTTGCAAGGTAGTTCCGTTTCCATAGACATTCATCAATAGATCCACCTGAACTTTACAACAGATAAACGTCACATTACAAGAACTGGGGAATGGCACAGGCTCAATTGAGCCCATTTACAAAGCCTTTGAATAATCATGTCATAATCAGAATGGCTATTTTTTTAGTACATTACAGCATTATAAACTATTTTGTGTCTGCCATCAGGCAATACGTGAGAGCCAGTATGGCGTGTCAAAAACAGTGCCGGATTGTTAGAACTGGACCATAGACATCATGATAACAAAAAGAAAAATATAACATAAATTCTGCGAAAACATTTGACATTAACAAAGCCATGCAGATCCATGCTGATATCAATATCAATAGAGGCATCTCTGCCTATTGTACTTAAGTCAGAAATAATGAATGCATATTAAATGATTCAAATTTATAACAGGACATACAAGAGCCCATTTTTTACCCAAATGCTTTTCTAAGTTACCAGAATGAATGTTTAGAAGAACCTATAGCGGCAAAAAAATGGGGGGGGGGGTTGTGTGCTCATCATAATAATTATATATATTTTGAATACATTATACAAAGAATAATTTTGTTTTTGACACAAAACCGGTGTAACAGGCCAAAATATACCCCCTGCCCAGTTTATACCCCGGGGTTACTTTGGGCTAGGCCAGACTATACCCCCCCCCCCCCAGGTCCAGATTATACCCCCTGCGTTTTCTTTAAAGACAAGTCAAGACCACAGTTTATTTCAGCCTGTTCTTTATCACTGTCATCAGACATCATATAAATACATACATGAACACATTCTTGACACCCGTAAATCATAATACAATTTAGAAGAAATAATAATAACAGTTTATTTCAGCCTTAGTTTAAATTGGTAAAAAAAAAGTTTATACATTCTTGACTCCTGTAAATCATGATACATTTTAGAGGAAACAAACCTGAATTAAAATGCACTGATATATAAAAGGGTTGAGTATCCATTTAAACTGATATGATTAGACTTGAGTATTAATTTTATTATGATTATTTTGACAATTGGTTGGCCATGATTAAAACAGGCACTGTATTTTTTGTTACCATGATGCAGAGAGAAAAGTCCGGATTAGAACACATACAGAAAAAAAAAAAAAAATTGTATAATAATAACCCAATTGACAGATGGTGCAATCCCATCATCCAGCAGACATTAAATACTTCACACAAAACTAAATAGGCACTAAATTTTTTTTTTGCCTGATGAACTCCGCCAGTCCAGATCCACTTGAAACATTACAGAATGCTAACCAGTAATATACAATAATAACAATAAGAACACTAAATCATCTATTCTTATTTAGCTCTTGAAAATAAAGCGAAATATCAATATCAAAATCATCATCTTGGAATAATACAAAGATATAAGAGGGAGTGTAAAAAATGGCATTGTAGGCCTACAAATCATTCTAGAATCTATAATAAGCAGCAAGATGTGTGTAGCATCCGCAAGCTATCCCTTGCCCTCCCCCGTTTTCGTGTTACACTGGTGAGCATGTGTTCATTTGACTACCGTCAGAGTGTGCTGTACTCCGTGACCTGACCTTCTTTTCTAGTGAGTAGTTTTTTTCCTCGCTCGCTTGTTGTCAGGTGTTTTGACTCGTTCAGTAAATATTAGTATGTTCCCGAACATTCGATAACACTGTGGAGAAGGATGTTTACGCCAGATTTGGCCTTGAGTGATGTAACCTGATGACGTATTGATGCGTGATTGGTTAGTTTGTGCGAGGGCAAAGGTAACGTTTATTTCGGGAACTTTCTGTAGGAATGTTTATATATATAGACCTGTGTGAGTGGTTGGGGGGGGGGGGTGAGTAAGTGAGTTTCCTTTTGTGTGGCGTAGATATTTAGTTTCGCTGGCGTCTTCCTAGTAATTTATTGTTCACTATACAGTTATTAAACTTTAGTATTATTTAATCTATCGTCGGATCTCGTGTTTATTTATTTTACAGCTGTAATAGTTTCGTTTTCTAAAGGGTTGTAGTTAGATCAACTAACTCCCCCCTACTATAACGTGCTAGAACAACCTCAGCTGTTACATATTGGGGGCTCGTCCGGGATCCGACTATATTCGAGCGGACCAGATCAAAATTACTAGATTTATTTACATAGTTTATTGTAGGAATATCATCGACAAGCTATCTACAACATGTCAGAGGCTATTGGAAGGCTTAGCCAGGAAGCAGACGCCTTGGAGCTCACTGGGAAGGAGAGACAGGATTACATCCGTGAAGGCCTAAGGGAGGAAAGAGAGAGAGAGGGGCAAGAGCGCATGGAGCAACTGAAGATGGAGAGAGAGAGGCAAGATCGCATGGAGCAACTGAAGATAGAGGCTCAAGAGAAGGAGGCTCAACGACAACACAAGCTGGAGATGGAGAGGATCCGCCATCAGCGTGGAGGCGAGTCGACGCAGGGGACCAGCGACCACGCCAGTTCCAAGAGACCCAAGCTACCTGCATTTCAGGACAAGAAGGACGATCTGGATAGCTGGTTGCTGCGGTTTGAGAGGTTTGCTGAGACAGCTGAATGGCCCAGATCCACCTGGACGACATCACTGTCTGCCCTGCTGACCGGGAGAGCTTTGGAGTGCTTCTGCAGACTACCGATCGACGAAGCCAAGGACTACGACAAGGTCAAGGAAGCGTTGCAGAAGAGGTACAACCTGTCAGAGGACGGATACAGACTCATGTTCAGACAAGGTAAGCCTGAAGATGGAGAAGATGTTGGAATGTTCTTGACCAGGATCAAGACCTATCTAGAGAGGTGGATAAAGCTGTCGAAGACGGAGGAGACCTACGAAGGAGTGAGAGATCTGTTCGTCAGAGAGCAATTCATGGATGCCTGCCCACCAGACCTTGCAACCCATGTGAGGGAGAGGAAACCAAAGACGCGACAGGACATCGCAGATTCAGCGGAGGCGTACCTGGTAGCGAGGAACCGGACGCTCAGCGGGAGCGCCAGACTGCAGAGCCGGCCAGTGCGACAGAGGCCCAACGGAGACAGAAGCCCACAGGTCTGCCATAGGTGCCAGAGGCCGGGACACAAGGCGACGGAGTGTCGTGCAAAGTTAAACGATAAAGGTGAGTTGAAATGTTACCTTTGTGGAAAGCCAGGCCACGTTCGGAGGATGTGTCCAGCCCAGAAGGAAATGGGACGAGGCAAGCCGAACAAGGCGGCGGCGGCCGTAGTTATAGCGGCGGACGAGTCGTCAAGACAAGATGTGACGACGGCTGACACCAGCATCAACGTTCAAGCGGTAATGAAGGACGGGAAGCTACAGTTAGCGGTGCCTGTTACTTGCGGAGGATGCAGTGACGGAAGGACCGTGGAGAAACTGAAGTTACCAGTGATGAAGGGCTTGATTGGAAATCGAGCGGTAGATGTCCTAAGAGATACCGGCTGTGAAGGTGTAGGGGTGCGGCGAGCACTGGTGGACGACGGACAGCTCACCGGTGGGAAGAAACTTATCGCGAGGATCGATAACTCCTTGCTAGCGGCGGAGGAAGCCGTTATCGACGTGAAGACGCCTTACCTGACGGGCAAAGTGACGGCGCTGTGTCTCCCGGAGACCATCTGCGACCTAGTAGTCGGGAACGTGGACGGAGCGAAGGATCCGTACGACCCTGATACTGAGGTGATGGTAGGAGCGGTGACCACGAGGGCCCAGGAGAAGAGGAAGGACCGGTCTACGTCGCTGAAGGTGCCGAGGGCAGAACGGCACGCGGGAGTGGATAGAGAGGAACTTATCCGACTCCAAGAAGAAGACGAAGTCATTAGGAAGTTAGAGCAGAAGAAGATCCCAACTAATAGAGGCAATAAATCTGCTCATTTTGAGAAACATGGAGGAGTACTGTACCGGATCTACAAGAACCTGAGACAGGCGACGGTTCTAAGGCAAGTGGTACTACCCGAGAAACTGAGAGAGTATGTACTGAGTGTAGCCCACGACTCGATCGTCGGAGGACACCTCGGCGTGAAGAAAACCAAAGACAGAGTTATGAGCAATTTTTATTGGCCTGGAATTGAAGGTGACGTCGCGAGATATTGCCGCTCATGCGACATATGCCAGAGGACGGTGAACAAAGGAGCGACCCCAAAGGTGCACCTGCAGAGTATGCCAGTAGTGGACGTACCATTTAGGCGAGTGGCCGTGGACTTAGTAGGACCTATCGACCCCCCAAGTGAAGGTGGACATCGGTATATCCTGGTGTACATAGACTACGCTACTCGTTACCCCGAAGCCACACCCTTGAAGAAGATCGACGCAGAAACGGTAGCAGAAGCCTTAGTGAACATCTACAGCCGTTTGGGTGTGCCCGAAGAGATCTTGTCAGACCAAGGGATTCAGTTTATGTCAGATGTCATGAAGGAAACGAATAGACTACTGGGAATTCGACAGTCGACCACTACAGTCTACCACCCTATGTGCAACGGGCTGGTGGAGCGATTCAACGGCACACTGAAGAAAACATTGAGACGACTGTGCGCAGAGCAACCCAAGCAGTGGCACAGATACATCAACCCGCTGCTCTTCGCATATCGTGAAGTTCCCCAAGAGTCGACCAAGTTTGCCCCATTCGAGTTGCTGTATGGGAGAACTGTGAGAGGACCCATGCACATCTTACGACAACTATGGACCAAGGACGTAGAGGAGCCGGAAACGAAGACCAGTTACCAGTACGTCATGGAACTACGTGAGAGGCTGGAGGACACATGGAAGCTAGCGACGGAAGAACTCTCCAAGGCTCAAGGTAGACAGAAGACCTACTACGACCGGAAGGCGCGAGAGAGGAAGTTCCGCCCCGGAGATGAAGTGTTGGTGCTACTGCCGACGAACACTAACAAGCTCCTAGTCCAATGGAAGGGACCATATAAGGTGGTCTCAGTTGTCGGTGTTAACGACTATAGAGTCAAGATGGGTGCAAAAGAAAAGACCTTGCACGCCAACCTCCTCAAGAGATACATTCCAAGGACGTCAAAAGCAGCAGCAGTGGCAATGGAACCGAGACTTATTGTGACCGAGATGTGTGGGATGGACAACAGTAGGAGAGATACCACGCCTGAACATGTCAACGCCATAAAGGACGGCGGCGGTGATAGTGCTGAGACTGTACTGGCAGAGGACGACATGATGGACAAGAGTCAACCCGTGGAGTCAGCTGGCATGACAATCATCGAGGACTGCGACCTGGAAGGCGACAACGGTGGAACGACGGAGGACCTTGCCGACCTAGGAAGCTGGAACCAGAATGAAGGCTACAGAGATGTCCAGTATGGAACGCAACTGACATCGGAACAACGTCAAGAACTCTGCAATGTGGTGAAGAATTACCAGCACGTCTTCACCAATCTTCCTGGATGCTGCCAGTTGGGTGAACATCGCATCGACCTGACGACAGAGGTACCAGTTCGTCAACGACCATACCCGGTGCCCTACGCAATGCGCGACTCATTGAAGGAGGAGCTTAGCACCATGGAACGGCTGGGCATCATTCGAAGGAGCTCATCAGCTTATGCTTCACCTATTGTTGTCGTCAAGAAGAAGGACGGATCCAACCGAGTCTGCATCGACTACAGGAGGTTAAACAAGATCACAGTATTCGACCCTCATCCGACAGCAGCGCCATCAGAAGTGTTTCAGAGTCTCTCGAGAGGAAAATTATTCTCTCGGATTGACCTGAGCAAGGGATACTGGCAAGTGAAAGTTCGAGAGCAAGACATTCCCAAGACGGCGTTCGTCACCATGGGCGAGCACTATGAATTCATGCGGATGCCTTTTGGGATGATGAACTCAGGAGCCACACTGAACAGGATCGTAAAGCCATTGATCCGTGGAATGAACAATGTGACAGCATATGTGGACGACCTGCTGATTCATACAGAGACATTCGACGAGCATGTGAAGACTCTCAAGGACTTACTGCAGAGGATGGACCAAGCTGGATTAACTGCAAGACCATCGAAGTGTCTGATTGGAACGTCTGAAGTAGACTTTGTTGGACACTTAGTGGGAGAAGGTATGATTGGCCTGTCAGAAGAGAATGTATGTAAGGTACGAGACGCACCCAGACCCACCACTAAGAAGGAAGTGAAAGCATTCTTAGGATTAGTGGGATATTACCATGAATTTATTCCTAACTTTTCAGCGATTGCATCACCATTGTCTGATTTACTTAGAAAGGGTCAGCCCAATATAGTTCAGTGGGATGAAACGCAGGAGAAAGCGTACACCTCTTTGAAGAATGTCATTATCTCCAAATCCGTGTTATGTTTGCCAGATTTTTCCAAAGAGTTTGTCTTAGCAACTGATGCATCAGATCGCGGATTAGGCGCTAGTCTTATGCAGGAACACGAGGGAAAGTTGTACCCTGTGGCATATGCTAGTCGTAAGCTATTGCCTCGTGAGACAAAATATTCGGTCTCAGAGCGCGAATGTTTAGCTATTGTTTGGGCTGTAAAAAAGTTTACTTTGTATTTGTATGGAAAGGAGTTTGTGCTCCAAACTGACCATCGGTCATTAGAGTTTTTGAACTCTGCCAAGTTTGACAGTCCAAAGTTATTACGATGGAGTTTATTTTTACAGTCTTATCGATTCAGGATTCACTACGTAAAAGGCAGAGAAAATGTCTATGCCGATTTCCTGAGCAGGGTATTTTAAAGTAGTACACTATCAGTGAAATGCATTGTAACCCATACTTTTGCCTACTAGATGAATTGCTAGGACGGCAGTATTGTACTGTAATTGGGGACATAGTTCATCTGTAACTGAATATTGAATTGATGGCTGATAGAGAGTCATGATGTGTTAGTCACATTTTGATTTTATGCTATGTCATATTAGTTACCAATGGAACTTGGTGTAATTTTTGGAAAATGTAACCCAAATGGGGACTGCGAGCAAGCAGTGTTTGTGTTATGTTGCAATGTTGTAACTTGTTTTGACCTAATATGATGAAGAAAGACCCTAACCAGTGGTCGGTATGTATTGGTATTTTTGCCATTGTACGTATGAGTTATACATTTTGGAGATAACCATGTTATGTACAACAAGTTATATGCTATGATTCGTGCACGAAGCGTTGTGTGGGCGGTGGGCCGTCGTTTCACCTTATGTGATTTGTAGTAGTGTCATTGACCATTGTTTCACCACAGTGGTGGCGTTGTGTTATTTTGGCTAGTAGGCCTACTGTTAACCATTGGTTTGTCACAATGATGATACTGTATTAGTCATTGTATTAGTGATGCAAAGGATACTGCATTTGTATTGTATTTGTGATGACATTCGGGAAGACACTGAAATTGTTATTAATTGTAATAGAATTAGCAACTACCTTTGTGAGATTGGGAGTGCTATAGGATTATTTCACGATAGTGCAGACGCTGTATAATGTTTTTGGAGTTGAAAGATATTCAACTTAAATTGGGGAGTTGTGTAGCATCTGCGGGCTGCCCCTTGCCCTCCCCCGGTTTTGTTGTTGTGCTGGTGGCTGAGCATGTGTCCACTACTTTTTCCGTTTTATTGTTGGCGGCCGCCGGGGTGTGCTGTGCTCCGTGGCCTGACCTTCTTTTCTAGTGAGTAGTTTTTTTCCTCGCTCGCTTGTTGTCAGGTGTTTTGACTCGTGCAGTAAATATTAGTATGTTCCCGAACATTCGATAACACTGTGGATAAGGATGTTTACGCCAGATTTGGCCTTGAGTGATGTAACCTGATGACGTATTGATGCGTGATTGGTTAGTTTGTGCGAGGGCAAAGGTAACGTTTATTTCGGGAACTTTCTGTAGGAATGTTTATATATATAGACCTGTGTGAGTGGTTGGGGGGGGGGGGGTGAGTAAGTGAGTTTCCTTTTGTGTGGCGTAGATATTTAGTTTCGCTGGCGTCTTCCTAGTAATTTATTGTTCACTATACAGTTATTAAACTTTAGTATTATTTAATCTATCGTCGGATCTCGTGTTTATTTATTTTACAGCTGTAATAGTTTCGTTTTCTAAAGGGTTGTAGTTAGATCAACTAACTCCCCCCTATGTTTTTTCCTCTAAATTGTATTATGATTTACAGAAGTCAAGAATGTATGTATGTATGTATTACTATGGCGCTCGATGACAGTGATAAAAAATACAAATTAACTATGATTGAAATAAACTGTGGTCTTTCCTTGTTTATATATATATATACAATCTGGCTTGCTACACTGGGGTTAAAGTGGCTTAGTCTATTTTGTACCCCAGGTATTTTCTGGGCTAGGCCAGTTTATATCCGGGCTATACTTTGGGCTAGGCCAAACTATATTCCACCAGTCCAGATTATACTCCCATATTCGGGCAAAATATTCAAGGATTCAACATTAATTTTTAATAAAATGTTTCACCCGTAAGTGACATGCCCTTATTCACTGTAACACATAATTGCAATCCTTCAAATGCCCTGGAAACTAATCCATTATGTATATATCTTTCTACAAATAAGCTATCAAAGAATTTACTAACAAGAAATGTTAACGCAATATGATCCATAGAATTTTTGAGTAACATACAGTAATTACTTTCTATAAGGCACTATTGTCTCACTGGATTTAATCTCACAGTTTACACGACTATCAAAGTTATTTTACTAAAGCTTTCTGTCCAGTTCTACTTGAATAGTAGAAAAGATTTAACACATTTTTTACATATAGTTGGTACACACACATTGCTGCTTATAAATTCTAGAATGATGTGTGGGTCATTTTTATATTCCCTCTTATCTTTGTATTAATCCAAGATGATGATGATTCTGATATTGATATTTCTCTTTATTTTCAAGAGTAAATAAGATGATTTGGTGTTCTTATAGTTATTGTTATTATTTTAGATTACTGGTTAGCATTCTGTAACATTTCAAGTGGATCTGGACAGGTTAAGATCATCATGTGAGAACATTTTTAGTACAGTATGTATTAAGTTTTATGTGAAGTATTTAATTTCTGCTGCATGATGGATTGCACCATCTGTCAGTTGGGCTATTAAAATGTTGTTGTTTTATTCCCTGTGTTCTTTCCCGGCCTTTTCTCTCTGCATCATTGTAACTTTGTATGCAGATCTAAAAATTGTTCTGACATGTCAAGCACATTTCTGATTTTCAAAAATTAAAATAAAATTCAGATGACTTTAAAGTTATGAGTCTTATAATTATTTCATAACTAAGTATTTAATGTCAGTGGTACCAAACCAACAAAAAACCACAATACGTGTTTAATACATGGGACAACTAATTATTAAAAAAAAAACAAAAACAATAATACCAACGAACACAAGTAAAATTAGTGTTAAAGTCTAATCATATCAATTTGAATGGATTTTAAATCCTTTTGTATATCAATGCCTTTTAGTGCATGTTTATTTCCTCTTAAATGTATCATAATTTACAAAAGTTAAGAATGTATGTTTCAATATGATCCCTGATGGCAGTCATAATGAACAATTTAAACTAAAGTTGAAATAAACCGTGGTCTTGACTTGCTTTTTAAAAAAACTTTGGGGGTATAATCTGGACTGGGGGGGGGGGGGTATAGTCTGGCCTAGCCCAAAGTAAACCCCGGGGTATAAACTGGCCTAGCCCAGAATATACCCCGGGGGATATTCTGGGCTAGGCCAGTTTAACCCCGGGTATAGTCTGGCGGGGGTATAATCTGGCCTGCTACACCGGAATTGGTTTCCAATACGAAGCAATACGGTAACAACGAGCCTTTTTCCTCGGTCAGACCTTATATAATTGTATTTGATTGACACCCAGACAAACAAATGTAAATGCAGCTGAAAAATTCACACTAAAATTAGTGTACATGTATGAAAAAACTTACTCATTTTTATGATATTGAGTGAATTGATTTGTGATGCAATATGCAAGTACTTGTTTAAGCTAGCTAAGCAAGAGATCAAACACATGAAAGAAGTCATTACGGCTATACTGGACAAAGAAAGATGACTTAGCGATCAGTTGTCTGTCATTCCTCACACTGACCGCCCTATGCTAATGTGGTCCGGTGGAAGCTGTGTAGAATTCTCCATGCAATAGTAATAAATTTATGAATGGGTCAGACTTGAATTCCCTTTAATTTCTGTCCACATTAGCATAAACTTTAGCTTCATCATCTGATTCCTCGTAAGACTGGTCATCGGGTTCTGTAGCCTCAGCTGTGGACTGTTGATTGACTACAAAATTATGTTCTCCAAAATTTGTGTAATCACTGCGCGTCTCCACATACCGTTGCAGGACACCATAAAGAGCCTTGTATTGATCCTGTTGATAAATAAATAGCATTGCTTCTATGTGAAACTTTGCAATCAAGAAGTGGACAGTTCGTTTCTGTGAGTTTGCAGAATAATGATCAAACATAAAAATATAAACATTAACATTTTAAGACACACGAATCAACTGTGAACAGATTAAATGAAATCGAAAGGCTTGAAATTAGCTCATAATGTGAGATCTAAAAACTTTTATCAAACGCTGAGGGTTGCACAATTCATTCAGAAGTTTTACGAGTCTCGTGTAACCATCTCTGTGACGCCAAGTTTCTGCCAAGTGACTCTTTATCTATCTACTGGTTTTTTTTTTGTCTCGCCTCTCTGAAAACTATGCTGAATAATAGACGGTTACAACTGGCAATCTATAGTATTCAACGTTCTTATTTCAAATGTCTATTCAGGTCCTGCCACAAGGAGAGGAGGGAACCTATTGATTGCACCCTGCATAGTACAAAAGACGAAACTGTTGGGATAATTATTACTTGAATTCCTAGCTCAGCACCCGTGTGTGTGCTCAATTCACTGCAGCTGCTGCTGTTGCAGATATTTACTGAAACAAATTATTATACAAATATGGGTACCGAATAAGCACCACACTTTTACAATGGATGATGTAGATGAAATTTTTTTTTTAAAAAGTGGGAAATAAACATCGTGGTTTTTTTTTTTCATGTCTGCGTGATTCTTACCATAGCTGGAATGACCTGGGGACGAATGCATTTGACAGTACCAACCACCAAAGGCACAGTCAAACAATGGTCATTGTCCAGTCTGTCTAGTAAAAGAGTCAAGACACAGATCAGGCCACTGTAATTTGCACCATTTCTGGAACAAAACATTATCAAACAATGAACAATGCCAGACTTCTCCAGCACGGTGTCTTTTCAACTGCATCTCTAGTAATAAGGATAATCTAAGAGATACCGGCTGCTTCAGACAGCTCAACAATTTAACATACTTCTTTCAAAATGAAAAACAAAAATGATATTATTCCAATGTAACTGACATTGCTTCATGTGGATTTTTAAAGTTAGATTAGTTGGATTTTTAAAGCTATCAGATGTTAAAGAAAGCTCGTCCTCCAAGGTTTCTTTCCCTCATGATCTTGTCAAGTATTCATATCTACTAACGGAAACATGTTCCTGTTTTTTCCATAATAAGAATCCCGATACACAAATCCAAAGGCACACCTCCTTTATACAGGAACACAATAATGATTATGACATACTGAATGTTCAATTTGCTCCATGCAGATACTTCTTTTGTACATCCACTTTCCCTCCCCTAACAAATCAAGCAATTTGAAAACTACAAAAACCTTTCCATTGCTCCACCATTCTTAAAGTCATCACAACTTTCCCATACAACTCTTTTCCCATATTTAGTTACCACAAAGTTATGCCACCTGCACATCTATCTCAAGATAGCTAATGAAAATTACTTCAGTCATCAGAATCTCTTTCAGCAACCAGCCCCACCTCCACTCAAAGTTCATAAAAAAAAACAGCACTAACCTGCACATGTACAAAGTCCGCCCCTGACTGGAAGATCTCAAAGATCTGATCTGTCCCACAATGCTCAACAAGTTCTTGGCATCAGTACTGGTGCATGTACACTTGAGATGGTGAATCTGAAGCTCTCTGTAGACCTGTACAAATATAGTGCCCTCAGTGAATAGTCAAATAACGTATCCTGCAATTTCAAGAAGTTACACTGAACAAAAAGGAAAAGCTATACATGTATATAGAAATAATATATATATATATATTTGCATTTACTGTTTCCTAAAAACGGTTGATCACTATGTATGTTTATTTGCCCTGCACACAACATGATGAAAAGTAAAGATGTCTCATTGGCTCTCAAGCCGTGTTTGAAGCTGTCACAGATTCGAACTGCTACTGTTTATTGCAGTCTTGTCATAAACAGTGAAATAAACATCGCAATGAGGTAAATGAACCAAATCAAAAGTTAAAAAGAAAGAAGATGAAAAACCTACCAATTGCCTCATTGCCTAATAATATGAGTAATGATTCCATATCTGAACCACATCGGCATGGTTAACACAAAGATACGATGGAAACAAGATAAGATGGTGTGTCCTACACTGAAAAATATAACCAAATGAACTGCTTACTGTTGGTTGCAATGTCATCAGTGTCAGGACCAAAACGGCCATCAGTTTGGATACATAGGCGATGACTCAAATAACTCAATAACTGCTTCATATCTGTCCTCTTTAATTTGAATGATAAATTTTTGACGTATCTTAATTGACATTATATTAATAAACATGTAAAGTTTGTAAAGATTTCTTAAACAGAAACTAGAAGCCGAACTGCGAAGAGGAGGATAGCTTACAATGCAACTGGTAACTGACATGGAACTGTATTGATCATTGGTGGAGATCACCAGTTTTTGTTTGTCCCACAGACTGGCTGAAGTTATTGATTCTGTCTTGATGTCAAATGGTCCACTTGTAAGAACGTCATTCTCACTTGCTGGTAAATATTCTCCAATAGTCTGTGTGTTAAACGCCAGGCAATAAATGTATTACAGGACAAAGATAAACTAATGATATGGTAACAGAAAAACACATTGGCACTCAAACTTTGCTACATTTCGTATTGCTGAACCTCGTCTTTTTATTTCATTACCATACTGCTTTTCCTCGATGGTTTTTAACTAATGATAACAGATAGAGACAGCAAAGAGAATGTATTGCTAAATAGTGATAAGATTACTAAATAATTATTGTTATCACAATACTTTGTGGACAAGCAGGATCATCCTCTTGTCATTGAACCTTATGTTCTTCTTAGAAAAGAAACAATCTTAAAAGTAGTTTGATATCCCCACTAACCTCATCTGTGTCCCTGGAATCAGCTTCAAAAGCTACAATCACAGTGATCTGATACTGCATGACCAGACGCCAAAAGTCCAGCACAGTTCCTGGCATTGGTAGCTGAGTCAATATTTGATCATCTCTCTTTGTGAAGCTCTGTTAACATAATCATTTTGCTAAACACTTTCTCCAAAAGTTACAATACAGTACGCGTTCTACATTTTTACATATATCTTGAAAAAAACAAACCTTTTCACCACCCCTTTTTCATGTAGGACAATTAACCACATTTTAATGTCTTAAAGTATAATGAAATGTTAAAAAAAAAAAGTGACAGGAATTGGAGAACAGGAATTAAACAAGAAGGAAAAAAAAAGAAAAGTTTATGGGTAAAACTCTGTCAAAGCATGGGAGATAACATTTCAACGAATAAGAATTGTAGTGGGTTCACAGATGGTCATGGGCACGCAAACATTATTCACGGACAAAATCAGACTCTTTGTGTCAAATATGCGAAGTATCCTTGTATTGCAACAAACCCGCTTAAGAAACCGAGAATAGATTGATAGCCCACACTCGAGATGGGGTTTGAAAGTGTGAGCAATAAAGCAATACATTTTTGGAAATTTCGAATGTCACTGTAAAAGTGGAAAGCAGAGAAATTTCCAATGTCACTGTAAACGTGGAAAGCATAGAAATTTCGAATGTCACTGTAAAAGTGGAAAGCATAGAAATTACGAATGTCACTGTAAAAGTGGAAAGCAGAGACATTTCGAATGTCACTGTAAAAGTGGAAAGCAGGGAAATTTCGAATGTCACTGTAAAAGTGGAAAGCATAGAAATTTCGAATGTCACTGTAAAAGTGGAAAGCATAGAAATTTCGAATGTCACTGTAAAAGTAGAAAGCATAGAAATTTCGAATGTCACTGTAAAAGTGGAAAGCATAGAAATTTCGAATGTCACTGTAAAAGTGGAAAGCATAGAAATTTCGAATGTCACTGTAAAAGTGGAAAGCATAGAAATTACGAATGTCACTGTAAAAGTGGAAAGCATAGAAATTTCGAATGTCACTGTGAAGTGGATAGCATGGCGTCTTAGCATTATTATGGGCCCCTGGGCAAAGCAAAGGACTGCGGCCCGCACCCTACACAGCAACTCAGAAATGAATGTTTCTGCGTGCCCCCCCCCCCCCTAAACTCCTTGGGCCCCCGACAACTGCACACTGTTCCCATGTGTAAAGACGGCTCTGGGCTCTATTCGAAAGTAGGCATTGTTTTATTTCTTTTGACAGTGTTTTTCTCAGTCCATAGTTAAAAGTACGGGTAAATTCATCAGAAAATAAATGTGATCTAGGCATTTGTCAAAGGCCAAAAATCATTAACCTCAGTTTTTCCGCAAACAGTCCTTTTTTTCTGGGATAGCCCACACGACGTTAAAATAAAACCGAGCATTTGTCTGCAATGATTGCCTGAAGTTATGTTAAACTGCAATCAAACTATACATTCATTTTACAGTGAAACGTTCTCCTTACCGGCACCACAACAGCATTGATATAATCCCCGACATCTTTCAATTCACGGGTTAAGACAGCCCTGTAATTTTCATCTGAGGAAAAAAGTAACATCATTCACACATCTCCAAAGCCAGACATTGCTAGATCAAGCATCTGAAAATGGAAACAGTGAATTTTCTGGGATTGGAAATCCTTCCACCTACCAATTCGGGTGGTGTAGAATGGAATGGGGAGACGGGGGCTGCCCTGGCTGTTTGTTCGTAGTCATGATTAGATGATGTTAAGCAAACTGAAAATTCTCTGTTACACCTGCATCATTTCGATCAGGGTGTCTGGTGGGACGTAGAGGCAAGAGTGGGAGGTGGGCGGTTGGGTGGTTACTGAGCTGAATGTTGGTCCATAGACTAATACATTATGTAAACCAGTACAAAAATTATCTTTTACTCTGCATCAGGTCGTTCTGGTGTTAAATTATTTCAAACATGTCACTGGTTGTGTGTTAAAATTAGGAAACTCCAGCTTTGACTCTGTCTCTTGCAGTTTATTAAGGAATGCAAATTTTCACAATAATTGGTCCTGGTAGATTTAGGTTGTCCTGCCTGGCCCGACACATATTCTTTGAATCTATTCTATTTGTGTGTACTGCATATTTTATGTTATCAATCAAACTATTATCGTGCAAACTATGAAATGCCAGACCGTATATACATAAATATTTACAATGACTGGGAGTTTCAATCCACTCACTTGGTAAAATGTTATTAACTCGATTCTTGAGCTTATTATCGGCTGTTCGGCTGTTCTCGTAATCATTTTCAGTGACGTCATTCGATCCTGTGCTCTGGCCCAAGAATGGGATGATGTCTACAGAGCAAGCGCTGCGCACTGCCTAGTTTTAGGTTAAAATGTAAGAAAAAAAATGTAAACATTAATTATGTACATTTGCTGGAGATTTTAGTATTAATGTTTGGAGCACTGTTTTTTTTTTTTTAAACATCGCTATCGTCTCAGAATAATTACTAAAATGATGAAGTATTGGTAATGCTTTAGATGAAAAATGAAAACATGCCAAACCACTGTGCCCTTCAATAACATCATTGTTCTGAGATAAGTAAACTGAATAAAATTCACAAATCTTTTACATAATCTTTTTATGGCATTCATAAGTATTCATTATGTAACACCGTGAGAAGGCAGAAAGCTGTTAGGCAGTTATAAGGATTAACTATATGAACATTTACTTCAAATTCAGATTCCATGTTACTTTGTCCTGTTGAGGACAATGTTTGCAGTTTTTCAAGTCTGTCTGTGCTCTTGCTGGCCGTCACGGTTGTACCCTGACAGATCATTGCCACATGGGCAGCACTATGCAGAAATATGTATTGGTCCTGCAGAATGGGAATTTGGAAGACAAGATCACATAGACAAGGAATAATCAAAGGGAGTTGTCCGAGAGAAATGATTGCAGTGTGGAATGTTTATTCATGTAGTTTCAGAACAGGACAATATAAACCTGTGCATAGGGTATAACATAAATGGTTTCTGTTACTCAACACTGAAACTTGTATAACGATCTCACAAATGAGCAAGATTTGTGATATATCAGTAATTTCTCTGCATGGTATTAATTTCCAGATGTCATTGCCGTTCTTCAAAATCCTAAGTCTGCTTCATCCATGTACGTCATTTAGCGAAGGAAAATTACTACCACTCACATTGTAATAGTGTGAACAATATTTTGTCTCAAAATTTGACAAAGCTTACCAGAGTTTGTATCATGTTCATCCTGGCATTTCTTAGTTTTTCCAGTGTTGAGTAGAAATCCATTGTACCTTTGTCTTCTGCCTCTCTCATCACATGATGTAGAGCAATGAAAGTTCCAGTGCGTCCCACGCCAGCACTGACCAGAAAAACTTAATGTCAATTAACATCATCACACCAGTATCAGTTTCTACTTTAATGGTCTTATCCTCATTTATCATGTTCTGGTAAGTCCATGTTTGAATCGGCATTGTCTTTAAGTATTATTATCAAACAGATTCAGACAATGTTAAGCTTTTCTTTACAACAATTGCATTTTCTGAGAGAACAGCAGAGGCGTAACTAATCCTGATAACACTTAGAGATAATAAACATTTGACATCCCTTGAAAACTGTTGGCAATTTTTGGGAAGTGACCCATGCAATTGTTGTATTTTGTTTTATCATAATTATAGTTACACCCCCCACCCCTATATTGTTCACAGATGGTCAATATTAGTCTCCAGAAATGCTTTGCCAGCCAGTTATTACCAGCAGCAAACTCATGAAGAAATAGGTCAAGGCTGCAGTGTATAATGGATGCTAATGAAACACAAATGAAAGCTGTTATCTTCTGGGCAGATCTCAAAAACAAAATAATATGTGCTCTCGGGAGGTCTGTCAACACCATTCATTCATTTTATTTGATTTGACGATTTTAGACTTAAGTATGGCCCAAATGGGATCATTTTAGTCTAAAACCTCTTTTTTCCCCTCAACACAAACATGATGATGGAAAATTATAAACTGATCTACACAAGCTCACACAGTATGACAAGAGACCCATAGTGGACTTCACTAAAGAGATTGATACTGAAACACACATTCATGTATCAAGGAGATTCACCTGCAATGCACAATGATAGCTTTGGTGGTTGGATAGGAGGCAACTCGTTGTTCAAAATCTACCAGTGGCCAGGGCGTGTCGGGAACACCTTTGTCTGGCCAGGAGGTGAAGTGGAACTGGGTCAAGTTGTGACTTGCTTTTTTCTGCACAATAGAATGAATACATTGTCTAGCTTAGCCTTCAGTCTTATTTGGCTGTGAAGTGTCAACGAAATCTTTCATTTACAATGCACTGTACACATAGATCCATACATGTCCACGTGATAGAAATACACACCTTGCTCAGACAAAGTTTTCTGATTGTGTAGTCAGCAAAAACATGCGTAGTTTGAAGTTCTATAGTAATTCCACCAACCACCATCTCCCCATCATCTGGCCAATATTGCTCACACCTGGCCTGTTCAAAGAATACCATAAGAAAGAAAAGAAAATATGTTTAGGTGTTTGTGGAGAAGTATCTTCCAATGTAGAAAAGAATAAAGTTGTCTGAAGACATGGGGACAAGGTGGTCTAGAGGCAAGGTGCTCGCCTCTCATGCCAAGGGTCCCGGGTTCTAATCCCGGGCAGTGCAGGCATGTTGGAAATTGGATTTTTCTCATATTTTCAAGTCCCTGGTCCTATTGGGGGGTAGGATCGAGTACCTAGTCTTCTCGGATAAGGACGAAAAAATTCGGAGGGCCCGTGTGCACGTTGCGCACGTTAAAGATACCTTGGCAGTTGGAAATCGTAAAGAGCAGGCCGAAAGGCCGCTGCCCGGGCAAAATTGAAAATTGAAATTAATAGATTAAAATTTATCCATAATTCCCCCCCCCCCCCCCCCCCCAGCCAGAATTTATTATTCATTATTAAATATATATTGTTATTAATGAATATTCAAAATATTATTTGAGTTGTGTGTTGTGTGAACTGCTGTGAGTTGTGAACTGTTGTGAGTTGTGAACTGCGCCTAACAGGCTGCGTTACAATTTGCTCTGAGATAGAGAGAGAGAGTGAGCGAGACAGGGAGAGAGAAAGAAGCAGTGCAGTGTGTGGAGCGAGGCAGCTCCATTCTGCTCTGTGGTTGACATGTTGTTTCTGTAAAGCGCCTAGGGCTCTTCAATGGGGATTGGCGCTATATAAATGTACTTATATTATTATTATTATTATTATTATATGACGAAGGGAAAGTATTTCTCTCGTCAATAAAACTCAACCGTCCATATGAATTATATAGCCAATCCATAATATGAAAATAATTTTTCCACTAGTTTTTTGCCCACTCATAGTAGAGGGAACTTCTAACATTAAAATTCTTACTGCACCATTTTAATCCAAAGCTTAATGGTGCTAGAATCTTAATCCTATTTAAACGTCAAGTAATTGTGAAATTTATAATTAGAGAGAGAGAGAGAGAGAGAGAGAGAGAGAGAGAGAGAGAGAGAGAGAGAGAGAGAGAGAGAGAGAGAGAGAGAGAGAGAGAGAGAGAGAGAGAGAGAGGATACGGGATAACAGTACATGAAAAAGTTTAAATGGGTTGATCAACATTTTAACCAAATGAATTTTTCTTTTTTGTTTGCAGTGTGAGTTCCGTCCATTTAACAGATTGTAAAAACAATACAAAATAAGACATGAAAACAAAGTACATATCATTCTTATGGATATTTTTTTCTTATCCTTCACGATGACCCAGTCATACACTCTCATTTCTAAACAAAAATTTGACGAGCTAAAAGTCGTATTTCAACTATTCTGGGACATTGTTTTCAATATAATATAATTGTCCTGATTCTACACTATTGGCCAGTAGATTTCACCAAAAACAATACCCGGCACATTGTCATTGTACCCAATGTACAGCTGAGCTAAGTCAACTTTGAAACTCTTTCTCATAATATCGTTAGTCCTTTTCCAGCACTGGATAAGTGCATGTCTGAGAGAAATGTGTCAAATTAAAAACAGCCACGTATTAATTCCAGAAATAATATAAGACCTCGTTTTCTCACTTTACATAATGCCATACAAACCCCGGATAGGAGGAAACAGACAGTGATCATCAGACTGGGATTTGGCCACAATAGGCCACGGTATAGGCACCAGAGCACACCCTGTAGTATGGCCCCACATGTGATCAAGAAAGGGAAAACTGCTGGCCTGGGGGCTGTGCGCATTATTGGAGGCTATACTGAGATTGCAGAGGAACTTATTCTTATGGCATCTTTCAAAAAAGCGAAAGACCACCTCTGCACTAATGATAACTAACACCAATATCGCATAATATAAGAAGAGGACTTTTCGTATTTTAAATTGGAGTAAGACGATATATTGCCAACGTATACACTGCATTGTAGCATAACGTGGTCCCCGTGTTTGAAATAACAAAATGATACAGCTACATCTTTCTCTTGCCATAATAAAATGCAAGAGAAAATGATCAGACCTTTCCTTCTTCAATCAGGTTGGTCAACATCACCACTTTGTCGGGTTTTTGCTCCCACAACATCCGGATGAAATCGTCAAGCATAAGCTGGTTAGGTGCTGCAGTAGTATGGAAATACATTGTGTCAGGGTTAGGATTTGAATTGCCGTGCTGGGTCACGCTTTGTTTATTTCATGGCATCATTGATTTTAGCCAGTGCAAATGTCCTTGAACTATTCCCGTGGACAGTTTGTTTTTGTAACGCTTTTTCTTAGAGATGGAAAGAAAGTGGGGCAAGATAGAACGAATGGATAAATTAACAGTGACGGTGCAGTTTTCGACCCCGTGGTTTGGGTGTACTTTAGCAAGGGAAGACGGGGCGAATAAGGAGTGAATAAATTCGTACATAAAACGTAGAGGGTGTAGTGACTTTGCGAAAGCTTTTGACATCGTAATTTAACTTTGTCTGTTACTATTAATAGACTGCGAGCTGAGCTCGAAATGGATGCACCAATCAAATTTGAGCAGTTCGCTGGGGTTGCAGAAGATATAAGCGGAGCCATCTTTAGGTTTCTTCACTCCATGCAGACGTTTCCATCTGCGAGGGCGTCGGCTTAAGATTCGGCCTGAGAGAATCATGAGACTGTTAAAGACATGTCTATGTCCTTGATAGACAATGGAATTTACCCACAGCTATTTTCTCCAGTTCCCTGATATCGTTTCAGGGAACCAATCGTAAGTTTCGAGACAGTGCGTCGACGATGACGTGAATCTGACCCTAATTTCCAGTAGAAGTGCTACCAAAGGATGCAAGACTATAATGTTTTTACTTGCAATTAAGATCTAGAATGAGTGACTGGTATACACATTTGTAAATTGTAATTGATGTGTCTGGATGAGGCTGGGGATTGCCAGCCCATCCTAGAGCAGATCTAGATCTATCTTAACTACGTCAGTGTGTCTTGACGGTTTGATCCTTTATAAGTAATTTACTGAGTGAATATTGTCGTCTGAGACATAAGAATATTATTTGTGAGATAGTAGGCAGATTATATTCCTGAAGATAAATAATTACTAAGTAAACTGTGAATGAGTCAGAATGATATGGATTTTCTAATCTTTTAAGAATCTAGAGGAGACTTCTAGTTATGTATTATAGTATTTTCATTTGATGCTGCTGATGTGGTCTTTTTAATATGTAAGATAGACGAAATTGTTAGGAATTTTAAGTAATAAATTTGTGGCCCTACAAGGTCCTTGATATAACTTACACGAAATTGTTATTAGTGTATGTGGCATGGGATGGCAGAGTAATTTGTAAAACATCTCGATATTTATTAAATGCAGTCGAACACCTAAATTCCATAATATACCACCCCGTAACATTTGAGGGCATACCCCAAATCGTAACACATTGCATGTACTTAACTTTGCATAAACACATAGTATTGTATAATATAGTAATAGGGATGAATCAGTGTAAAGGTGAGTTGTTCACTCGTAACCAGCTTCAGTGTATATCTTGAAAATATTACAACCCAGGACTGAAGATGCACAGTAATACTTGCTCCATGATAAACCGATGAACTATTGAAATAATTAATGCATGTATAAGGTAAGATTGCCCACACACTGATTATATGATAATTATAACATGTTGAAAAGAAGAAAGTATTAATATTTATTTTTTTGCTTTTTCTTATTCCAAATGCATTTTGAGCCAGTCTTAGAGTGACAAATGTCTGTTTTTAAATCAAGTAATTTGCAGAATGACCCAGTAAAAGCCGAATATTATGGTTTTGTTTTGACACGTATATCCTAAACATGTCTACATGTCCTAATGCATGGCAAATAACAATGTAAAAATGCAAACATTTAATTTATACTGACCTTGGGATGCAATATATTTCTCTTCATTGTTGTAGCCCTGTAGAAAAGAAAAGCCTGATGACTACAGGTAATTTACCATGTCTAAAACAGTGCTATGATATACACATTGACAATAAAATTTGACCACTCAAAGAAATGATGAAAAACCTGTGTAGTAGGGTCCAAATGGATTCTCAATGGAAGGATATATGTTTGTGAATTTTATTGTTTTGTGAAGTAATGATTAAGAGCATAGTTTAAACAAATGCAATCTATCCTATCAAAGAGAGAAAATATGAAGAGATGCAGTTCATTTTATGTGGCATGTGGTACACACGCGTGCACACACACACGCACACACGCATGCACACATCACGCACACACACACCTTAAATTATGTTTCTTTTCAACAGCAAATGGCAACATTGAAAATAATCTGATAATAACAATGCAACAACAATAACAATAAAAGTGGGATTATCATAAGAAATGTTATCATTACCTCCACATATGATGCATTGATGTAGTCTCCTTCATGTCTGTTCCGATTTATCTTCAGGTGGACACGAGAATGGTCATCTTTGAAAAGTAGGACATTAATTTTATGGAAATAACTTTTGTTGTCAAAGAAAAACAACTGCAAGACTTTTTTTTTTTCAGTCATTGTATTTAAGACTGCCACCCTGAGCTTATTCAATGCGTTTAAGAACATTCCCGAAGAAAGACGGCGCTGTCATTAAAATGTTAAGACTAAACTTTCTGTAGGAAGTGGTACTAAAAGGGACGAAGTAAATTCTCATCAGAAATACTTAGTCTCATTGAAAGAAAGAAATCTCAATTCTATTTGTATAACTTTCGTGTTTGTGTAAGGAAAGAAATTCTCCTGACAGACAGCAACTACACGTGACAAGTCTGAAAGAAAGACGCTCTCATTTCCTCTTTTCAGCTCTACTTTTAAATTTGATCCTCCGCCCGTACACACAAGAAGCTTTTGCCCTGATTAATTCATAGACCTCCAAAGCAATGATTGCGTATATTCATATTTCATGTTTAGGTGGACTTTCTTGTCATTATGATCCGAAGGAATAGCAGAGAAGGAACTTAAAGAGTTGTTAGATATTACCCATAACATCTGACCTCTGAATGAAAACTTTATACTATTCTGAATCCCAAAACAAGCCAATAACATAACATATTTTAATCTATTGCTAGAGTACATCAATACATTAGACACAATAATCTATGTACATATGTTTTTTTTAAGTTGTAAGTCTGTGAATAACAATTTAAAGCCATGCAAAAACCTTAGTCAGATGAAATAATTGAAAGCCAATCGTGTTCTGTTACATCCGATGAATGAAAAACTTACATGCACAAATATTCTTGTATCTGTTCTTGCATTTGTTCTCATCACTAAGTCCCACGTCCATGGTAAATCTCTCAATGACGCCCGGCACTTTCTAAATAAAAATAAAATGCCCATCAAGGAGTCAGCCATTCAATATTCATATAATTAATTAGGATGTATAGGTTCATCTTTAATCTCCTCTTGTTTGAGAACAAAATCTAAAAATGAATTAAAAATTTAATAGTATTCGTCCAGCAGGCAAGCGCCAGTCCCTACAATAAAATTATAAAAGTTTGAAAAAGTACATAACAAAGAAATGTCGGAATTTTCACTGAATATGACTGTCATAATTATTGTCATGTGAAGAAGTAACTGTGCTGTTTGAAGACAAGCGGCAATTAAACAAACTAAATACAAAAATGGCAACTAACAAGATGTCACAGTGCTGACAGTATGGTCTAAACGTAACCACGTTTAGCAAGTTAAACTGACTCGCTAATGATGAGGTAAACATAAAAAGAAAAGCAAGTATAATGAGCTCGGGAAAAAAGGTAACTCGTTGGTATCATCTTATGGAAAATGTATGGCAAAAGCTAGCATTTAAAAAAAAAAATCAAATTAAAAAAACGACAAAAAACAACTCCATCAGGACAAGTTTGCAACTGTTTGCATGCGACAAGTTGTCAATATTTTGTTACATCTCATTTCTCGCTTATTACTATTGGTTCACTCTGGTCTTTACGACTCATTGACAAGTTATCAATTATTATGACGTACATTGCGACGGCTCGGTCCGGAAATTGACGCTGGTCAAACTGAGATACTGGTCATGACAACATTTGGGCCGAAAATATCTAAAACCTTTTAAACACTGACAATTTTGTCAACGTGTCTTTTTATATTCTTTTTCGGGAAGGGGGGGGGGGTGGGGGGGTGCGAAGAAAAATTATTCCATGTGTGTTTGCTTGGTATGTGTAGGCTATATTAATTAGTTGGATATTAGGATTTTTAGAGAAAAAGGGGTGAACGCTGAGAAAGTCACAGACTGGATTGCTACCGACACAGGTCTGAAGAGAAAGAAACCAGCTAATAGATGAATGAGTTGCACATTTTCGCTTTTTACTGAATGCTTTCTGTTTTTGAATGTGGCTGTGAGAAAATGGGATCATGGCAAAAAAAAAATAAAATAAGACGCTAATGGAAATAATATTAGCTTTAATGTAGGACGACAAGGCCTGAATACATGCCGGTCTAGTAATTTTAAGCGGTAAAACTAATAGACATAGCTCTACATCTGATTATAACTCTGCTGTAATGCCGTTCTTTTATAATTACATTAACTTATGCCGTTGTAATGCTAGTTGGCAAAACTGGCTGATCTGTTGATGTAAACATATTACACGTTTATGCTTGCCATGTTGTACTTCAAAATGAACTACGAACAGACGTGCACAGTGTAATATTATTTCTTTTCCCAGGTTTAAAAATAGTTTCATTCATTGATTTATCAGTAAATTCATAATAAGTCATATTTAAAAATAACAATTTCTTTTATGGGGAGGTGGTCTTCTAAAAGCTGCGGATTTCATTAATTGATTCATAAATGCAGTTTATTTGAAATGGACAATCTGTAGCAGAAGTCACTGAATGTTCTACTTTCCACATCTGAGTGAGAGCGTAAGCAGAGTAGTTTATTATGCATACAAACTGAAATTAAGCACAACAATCCTACCATACTTCTACACCGTTGATGGCTGTGCATGTGACGCCCACACATATTAGTTACACACCAACATTCAACTTTCCCATTTCAAGCATACTTGATGAACGTATTTTCTTTATATCTATATAAAAAAAACAGCAAGGAAAAAAAATTCACTGCTGCGAAGAAGAAATGCCCAGACCTGAAAAAATTACATGATTGTGAAAGATAGGTCTTTTTGCTACTGTGTCTATTCCTTTGACATGAAAGCGGAGTATCGTAATTTTGTAATAAATGAAAATAGGCCTAAAAATATCGAATAATGCTTTCTCCTCAACAATGATGGCCTCCCTCCTGCCTTTGTTTTGTTTCGACTTTAAACTTCCGGTTGCGCTTCAAAGTTTGAAGGCATGAGTTTCTGTGCCGTCTGCCTTATGCACGGGCCATGCGGGTGTTACTGTGCCAGTTGTGAGTTGTTTTCTAATTAGATCTACATAATCTGTGTGCCGATTGTACGTATTGTTTTCTACCTTGATCTACATAATCTGTGTGCCGACTGATTAATTTTATCTAGATCTACATGTTTCCTAAATTACAGAGAAGGACATGCCTCCTAAAGATATTAGAACCCGTTCTTTGAACGGGTCCTTACACTTGTCTATATAAAAAACATCAAGGAAAAAAAATTCACTGCTGCGAGGAAGAAATGCCCAGACTTGAAAAAATTACATGTGAAAGATATTTCTTTTTGCTACTATGCCTATTCCTTTGGCATGAAAGCGAAGTATCGTAATTTAGTAATAAATGAAAATAGGCCTAAAAACATCGAATAATGCTTTCTCCTCAACAATGATGGCCTCCCTCCTGCCTTTGTTTTGTTTCGACTTTAGTACAGTGCATGTCATAAAAAGTAACCATATCAAGCTTGGTGCGCAGTGTCCTGGTGCGCATGATTTCTGATACTTTTATGGTAAGAGAGAGAGAGAGAGAGAGAGAGTACGTCATCGAATAATGTTTTCTCCTCAACAATGGTTGCCTCCATCCTGCCTTTGTTTTGTTTCGACTTTAAACTTCCGGTTGCGATTCAAAGTTTCAAAGCATGCGTTTCTGTGCCGTCTGCCTTATGCACGGTACGGGCCATGCGGGTGTTACTGTGCCAGTTGTGAGTTGTTTTCTTCCTAGATCTACATAATCTGTGTGCTGATTGTGCGTGTTGTTTGCAACCCGTTCTTGAACGGGCCCTTACACTAGTCTATATAAAAAAAACAGCAAGGAAAAAAAAATCACTGCTGCGAGGAAGAAATGCCCAGACCTGAAAAAATTACATGTGAAAAATAGTTCTTTTTGCTACTATGTCTATTCCTTTGACATGAAAGCGAAGTATCGTAATTTTGTATTAAATGAAAATAGGCCTAAAAATATCGAATAATGCTTTCTCCTCAACAATGATGGCCTCCCTCATGCCTTTGTTTTGTTTCGACTTTAATGCTGTGCATGTCATAAAAAGTAACCATATCTAGCTTGGTGCGCAGTGTCCTGGCACGCATGGGTTCTGAAGCAGGACTGCAGATTAATACTTTTATTGTAAGAGTTAAGAGAGAGAGAGAGAGAGAGTACGTCATCGAATAATGCTTTCTCCTCAGCAATGGTTGCCTCCCTCATGCCTTTGTTTTGTTTCGACTTTAAACTTCCGGTTGCGTTTCAAAGTTTGAAGGCATGCGTTTCTGTGCTGTCTGTCTTATGCACGGTACGGGCCATTCGGGTGTTACTGTGCCAGTTGTGAGTTGTTTTCTTCCTAGATCTACATAATCTGTGTGCTGATTGTGCGTGTTTTTTGCAATCCGTTCTTGAACGGGCCCTTACACTAGTCTATATAAAAAAACAGCAAAGAAAAAAAAATCACTGCTGCGAGGAAGAAATGCCCAGACCTAAAAAAATTACATTATTGTGAAAGATAGTTCTTTTTGCTACCATGTCTATTCCTTTGACATGAAAGCGAAGTATCGTAATTTTGTAATAAATGAAAATAGGCCTAAAAATATCGAATAATGCTTTCTCCTCAACAATGATGGCCTCCCTCATGCCTTTGTTTTGTTTCGACTTTAATGCTGTGCATGTCATAAAAAGTAACCATATCAAGCTTAGTGCGCAGTGTCCTGGCACGCATGGGTTCTGAAGCAGGACTGCGGATTACTACTTTTATTGTAAGAGTTAAGAGAGAGAGAGAGATAGAGAGTACGTCATCGAATGATGCTGTCTCCTCAGCAATGGTTGCCTCCCTCATGCCTTTGTTTTGTTTCGACTTTAAACTTCCGGTTGCGTTTCAAAGTTTGAAGGCATGCGTTTCTGTGCTGTCTGTCTTATGCACGGTACGGGCCATTCGGGTGTTACTGTGCCAGTTGTGAGTTGTTTTCTTCCTAGATATACATAATCTGTGTGCTGATTGTGCGTGTTGTTTGCAACCCGTTCTTTGAACGGGCCCTTACACTAGTTTTGTGATAAAAATGCAAACTATGTAAAAAAGAAAGGCGGTAACTATCAAGTGTCTACTTTCTACCATTTATATCAATATCATAGCCATAAGGAAATATATCTGTCTATATTATGTTTAACAAATGGTTGAGTCAAAAAGAGAAAATGCGTTCTGTGTATTAGCTCTAGTGAAGAATTATGGGATGACCATAAAGCATTATGTGGGTGTTCCACATTAATAATGAGGCATGCCAATTTATCTGTTGGGCAGTATTTCAGCGATTGGAAGAAGAGACGGGGATACGATTATCATACAAACGTTGTAATATAATATGATTGAGCAGCTACTTGTGGGCACCTGCGTCTCGTGCATGCTCTAGTTATAACTGATTTATGAACTGGACGATCACTTTACTTCTCTAACCAAATATATATTTTATCCCACCAGTTATAAATCCTAGAAGTGCCATCGACCTCTCAACCATCAAAAAGAGATAATGGCAAAGACTCTTTCTGAAAGCCAAACCACATCCAAAATTGGAAGCTAGAATGAAAGCAAACTAGCAGATTTCAAACTGTAGAGAACCGATAAAGAAGTGGTACTTTTATTGGCAGACTCGGCCTTCTCCAGAAAGCAAGGGACAGTGTGCCATTCCTGTCCACCCTAAATGTGAGGAAGTAAATTTAGACAACAGTAATTATATTGTGTGACTTCTGCATCCATAGAAAAAAAATCCACCCCAAATGTACCTTTCTGAACGAACTGTCGCGAGTGATTCACATAATGTTCGACTTTGCTTGTATAGCAGGACTGACATTGCCATCGGCAGGAATTACCGTATAAAAGAGAAAGCTGTACTGAGAATGTTAATACTAAACATAATAACAATACTGCATGCACTAATATCATTCTATAGAATGTGTATCACTATGTCAAAATACAAAGGGCAAATTGAGCATAAAGCAATGGTTTGAACATATTTAACATTAAAACTAGAGGTATCAAGACGTGACTCATTTAATTTTGCAGTTAAATCCATGTACTTTTTCCGCGGAGAATAATTATAGTAGTGTAATGGATGGCAAAGTTATCGTATCACATTAGTATTTATCACAGCCTACACACCTCAAACTGTTTCCTGTAGAAGTCTTTATCATGGCTGGACAAGAAAGCACCCAGATCTTCAATACGAATGGCAGTCATTTTCTGTCCCGCACATACAGTATGTGTGTTGTAATATCCACCTGTTGCACTGGTTGCCGGTGTCTCAGCCGTATCAGGAACATCTATTGCCATGAAAAGTACTTATCAGAAAGGATGCGCCCGAGAGAATGATTTCTAAATTGCAGTGACTGTGATGTAATTGATGCAATATTATTCCAATAAAATGTGCTCATTCAGCTGGCCAAAAATCTCTGCGGTATGGACAGTGAGTAGAGATTTAATGTGATGCATAATTAATAACTAGGCGGCGAGCCACCAGTTTGGCGCCCGCACTAGCCTTGGTCTGATCCACCCCCAATTGAACACCGTGTGTATCTAAACTTTTGTTTACTTTTAGTATCAGCATGTACTAGCCGAATTTCATCGCGCGACTAGTTGGATCGTGATGTCATGAGGGTTAATTTCAATGAGACCTCGTGCACAGGTCAACTAGTTAGATCTTACTGAAATTCAGTGTCCTGACGTCACGACCTACCCACTCGGCTGATCAAAATTACTGATTCTCCACAAAGTTAACGGTGCCAAAAATAATAACAACAAAAAACAACATCGTGGCCAAAATAAAGAGATTTGTACGTCCAGTATTTGGTCAAACTCCATAGTTGAAATTTTAATATGGTAAAAAAAAGAAACAAAAAATAACTACTGCATTTTGCCATCCCATAGTTTTTGTGTTTTGGTTTGTTTCTTTTTTCCTTGTTGTTATTGTTGTTTTCATCACTCTTTTTCAAACAATATTGTTTACCTCTTAATCAAAACCAGCACCACTGTCAGCTGACCCTAAAGGAGATTCTTGTGTATCTCACACCTATCTTCACCCTTACAATTATTATTAAGTTTTTGACAACGGCTGTTTCATTTACAAAAGTCACTCGACCTTTTCAAAGGTTTTATTTTCCATTTAAATACCTGACTTACATAAATAAAATGACTCACCAGCCCACAAGATGCTCTAGAGAAATGTCTAAAATCTTAATCTTTAACAATTCTTTTAATTTGTTCTTTTTCAAATTTGCCTTTTTTCTTAAAATGATCTTCAGGCAACGCCAGTGAAAGCTTCATTTCAGTAAATTATGAACACACAGGAAGACACTGTTTGCACAAAGAAATTAGTACCATCTGCTGTCCCATCTCCAGCATCATCGACTGTGTTGTGAATAGAATTTTGCAAGGATGCAGCTCTCTCAGGCTGAGAAAATACAGGTTCAATCTTGTCCATAGGTGTTTCCATGTTAGACTGATTCTTTGGTGTAGAATGTCTTTTTCTCCTCCTTGGTAAACACAGCATCGAAAACAATATATTTCCTCTGTAATATTAGACTGTAATTTATTTCAATATAATTTGACTATAGAAATGAAAATACCAACAGCACTCCATACAAGATGACATTACCTGTTGAGATGTTCATGTTACCTTTCGAGTCGCTGACTAAATGAAGATCCGAACTCTCTAAAAATGCTAACCAAAGCAGTTCATTCAAACATCTCAAGATTCAGCCTATTGCAACATGGGGGTTCAAAATAGAACTAACACGTAGGCCCTACATAGGTTTTTCTTATGTCTAAAGCATTAACCTCATTAGGTCATCGTCCGAATTTTTAATTGTTTAAATATTCTCAGTTTTGAAATCACAACTTTCAGAAATCGCAGCCAGAACACTTTGAAGACATTATGCCTAAATAATACATGTATTTCAGATGATTATATTGATCGTTACCATTCACAATAATTGTCATTTTTTGAAATAGTGAATTGAACTACTATCATAATCTCCTACTTATTTGTTCACAAAGGAACATGTAAAACAATAACATACCGCCAGAAAATCACAGCAAGAATGACGGCCAGGAGTAAAACCACCACAGCAGCCATGACAAGACCTATAATCAATTCTGTGCCATCACTGTCATCTGTCGCTAAAGGTAAAAATAAAAACTATAAAAATAACTACTTATGGTTGCTATCATCTTCACTTCGCTGAGAGCCGTATTTTGAGAGTTAACTTTAGAATGAGCCAAAACAGCATTTAAGTATATATTTGTTACATCAGTAGTATTTGTTTTTCTATCTAAGGTTTTTTTTTTTTTTTACTGCTATTTCAGGATAGGAAAGCGTTACAGATGAAATCTGAAAGAGCAGCATGGGCCATGGGAGCCTTTGATGACCGACCATTGGCGTACAACATACTTAGCTAATAAGCAATCCACAGAAATACTATTCTTCACTGCTATTGTATACTTTTACACTCCCCGATATCAGGTATAACTGTTTCCTTTTCATCAAACAACAACAACAACAACAACAACAACATATTTTAATAACAACATTTGAAATTTGTGACGGAACACTTAAGGAATCTTTGTATCGTGAAGGAATAAAAGATCAAATAATACTGCATGGGTATAGTATTTTATCAGCTGTTCACAGACTTACATGCCCAGTTACATAGTACACGGTTAGTAATAAACGAGCAATAGATAAAAAAAACAACCTGCACTCCAATGAGTTACTTTATGCTTAAGTCATAATTAATGATAAATAATAATATGACACTTTAAACCCCAGAACATATGAAAAAAAGCAGTAAAAGGTGAGAAAGAAAGAGACAATATTGTTCAAGACCATGTTCATTATTTTTAGAGAGGACAAAATAAATGGTGTATAATATATTAAATACAAATCTGAAAATTGTCTGCAGAGACACCAAAGTTTGCCATACGAACATCACAAAGCATGGCAGTGAGTAAAAGAAGCTGAGTTATTACTGATTTGATTCACTGACAGGAAGAGCTGAACATTCCTCATCAGCAGTATCATTGACACATCCCAGAATGCAACTGTTACGGGGCTCGACTAAAGCCCCCGCCAGTTGTTATGACTTGGGTTATATGGGGAAGGATGTCCCCTCTAGTGTTACGAATCTGGAAGGGGTGATAATGCCCTCCGGTGTTACAGAGAGGGTCTTCTCAATGATGGTATTATGACTGCATTTAAATCGAGAGGTATTTAATATCTAATCTTTCGTACCATGCCACACACTAAGAACAATCTGAATAAGTTTCATAAACAGACCTGCAGGGCCACAAATTTAATTACATTAATTACCCTAACAATTTTGTCTAGATCTATTATATAGTAAAGACAACATCAGCAGCATCAAATCTAAATTCAATAATACGTCACTAGAAGTCTACTCTAGATTCCTATAATATTATGATATTTCTGACTCACTAACAATTTAAGTACTGATTATATATCTCTCAGATCTGGTCTGCCTACTATATGTCAATGAATATACTAATATGGTCTCTGGCGACAATGTCATCTCAGCTATTTGTGCCTAACGCTTATAATGAATCGAGCCCGTCAATATAAACTGACGTAGTTAACTCTAGAGATCTACTCTAGGATGGGCTGGCAATTCCCAGCCTCATCCAGACAAATCAATCACAATTCACAGATGTGTATGTCATACATTCATACTAGTTGCAAGTCTATATATATCTTTAGCTTGCATTCTTGGGTAGCACTCCTAGTATATGCGACAATCCTGTCCTACTGGATAACCGTTATGTTCAGCTCCTCGTTCATTGTTGAGTCATCAATAGACAAACACTTACGATTATTCCCTGGTGTTAGAAACCAGGGAACGATGGACAATTATAGCAGTGGGCATATATCATTCAAGCATATGGATTCATCTCAAATGTCTATAGTGGACTAGACATGAAGTCGTACAAAACTGATTCTTCAGGCAGAATCGTGCCGACGCCTGCACAGATTGGAGTTTTCTGTATGGAGTGCTGGATATAGGTATGGCTACACTTTTATACTGTGTAGCCACCTGCAAACTACCGTCCAAATCTCTAGATTTGATTGGTG